>JABWTJ010000096.1:1278630-1607948 GCA_016801875.1 Solanum sitiens | reverse complement strand
AAGAGGGCAAGATCTTTTGATGGTGGTTCTTCAAGGGGTAGGCTTGATATTCAAGACAATCCCAAGTTCAAAAAGAGGTTTTCTATTCAAGTTCCTACCAAGTTCCCTAAGGCTAGGTATTATAGGGTGTCTAACGTTAAGTCTCATAAGGAGTGAGCGCTAGTTCACCAACTAAGAAGCCAATTTGTGGAAGGTATGGCAAGAAACATTATGGTGATTTCCTTAAGGGAACGGATAATTTTTTCGGTTGTGGTAAAAGTGGGCACAAGGTTAAGGATTTCCCTAATGTAAAGGGTCAAGATAAGGGTGGTGGTCAAGCTCAAGCAAGTGGTTCTAATGATTCTCCTAAGAAGAACCTCTTCTATGCTCTCCGCTCTAGAGGTGATCAAGAGACTTCTCTTGACGTGGTGACCAGTATGTTTAAAGTCTTTTCTATTGATGTATATGCTTTACTTGATCTCGGTGCTACCTTGTCGTTTGTGACTCCTCTAGTAGCTAAAAAGTTTTACATTTTACCCGATATCTTGCATGAACCTTTTATGGTGTCTATCTCGGTGGGTGAGTCGGTTGTCGCAAAAAGGGTGTATAGAAATTGTCCTATAATGTTGCCCAATAGAGTTTCTTATGTTGAACTAGTAGAACTCTATATGCTTGATTTTGATATCATTTTGTGTATGGATTGGTTGCATGCTTGCTTTGCCTCTATTGATTGTAGAACGAGGGTGTTGAAGTTTAACTTTCCAAATGAACCCGTTTTAGAGTGGAAGGGGGAAAATTCTATTCCTATAGGTCGTATCATCTCTTGTCTTAAGGCTTGTAAAATGAACTCTAAAGGGTGTTTATACCATATAGTAAGAGTCCAAGATTTAGAATCCAAAATTCCTCCCATTTAGTCGGTCCCCGTAGTGAGTGAATTTCCAGAGGTCTTTCCTAATGATCTTCCCGGTATTCCTCCCAAACAGGAAATTGATTTTGGTATCGACTTGTTAACGGATACAAATCCATCTCAATTCCTCCTTATCGTATGGCTCCGGCCTAATTGAAAGAGTTGAAGGCTCAACTCCAAGATTTACTAAACAAAGGCTTCATTAGACCTAGTATTTCTCCATGGGGTGCTCCGGTTTTGTTTGTGAAGAAGAAGGATGGGTCCCTTAAAATGTGCATTGATTATTGCCAACTCAATAAAGTCACTATCAAGAACAAGTATCCTCTCTCTCGGATTGATGAATTATTTGATCAACTTCAAGGAGAAAGCTACTTTTCTAAGATTGACTTGAGATCGGGGTATTACCAACTTAGGGTGAGAGGTGAGGATATACCAAAGACTGCATTTCGGACTAGATATGGTCACTATGAGTTCTTAGTAATATCCTTTGGTCTCACTAATGCTCCATCGGCGTTTATGGACCTAATGAATAGGGTGTTTCGAAGTTGCCTAGATTCATTTGTCATTGTCTTCATTGACGACATCTTGGTATATTCTAAAAATGAGGGTGAACACATGGGTCATTTGAGAGTGGTGTTACAAGTACTTAAAGAACATCAATTGTTTGCTAAGTATAGAAAATGCGAGTTTTGGTTGAGGTCGGTGGCGTTTCTTGGTCATATCATCTCTAGGAATTGAGGTTGATCCAAGGAAGACCGAGGCGGTGAGAAATTGGCCTAGACCATTGACTCCAACCGACATTAGAAGTTTCTTGGGTCTAACGGGTTAATATCGGAGGTTTGTGGAGTGTTTTGCGTCCATTGCATCTCCTTTGAGTACTTTGACTCAAAAGAGTAAGAAGTTTGAGTGGTCGGAGGCATGTGAGAAAAGCTTCCAAATCTTGAAAGATAGGCTTTTTTTCGCTCCAGTGTTGATTTTACCGGAGGGTACAAAGGGCTTAGTTATGTATTGTGATGCATCTCGAGTGGGTTTGGGGTGTGTGCTTATGCAACATGGGAAAGTAATCGGCTATGCTTCTAGACAACTTAAGGTGCACGAGAAGAACTATCAAACTCATGACCTTGAGTTAGCGGCCGTGGTATTTGCCTTAAAAATATGGAGGCATTACTTGTATGGTGTTCATGTTGATGTGTACACCGACCACAAGAGTCCCCAGTATATGTTTACTCAAAAGGAGTTGAATCTTCGACAAAGAAAGTGGTTGGAATTGTTGAAAGATTATGATATAAGTGGTCTCTATCACCCCGGCAAGGCCAATGTGGTTGTGGATGTTCTAAGTCATATGACCATGGGTAGTGTGTCTCATGTAGAGGAATCCAAGAAAGACCTAGTGAAAGATGTTCATAGGTTTGCTAGATTGGGTTTTAGGTTGGAAGATTCTCCAAATGGTGGTTTTATTGTCCATCATAACTCCGAGTCATCTTTAGTTGTTAGGTGAAGTCCAAACAACACCTTGATCAACCATTGATGGATTTGAAGAAATCGGTTCTTCGTAAGCTTAATGAATCATTCTCCTTAGGGGGATGGTGTTTTGAGGTATCAAATAAGGTTGTGTGTTCCCAATGTAAATGATTTGAGGAACCGGATTCTTGAGGAAGCTCATGGGTCCCGTTACTCCATTCATTCAGGTTTGACAAAGATGTATCATGACCTTAGGAAAGTGTATTGGTGGGAAGGCTTGAAGAAGGACATAGCAGAGTTTGTAGCAAAGTGTCCTAATTGTCAACAAGTGAAAGCCGAACATCAAAAGCCGGGTAGTTTACTTCAAGAAATCCAAATTCCTACTTGGAAGTGGGAAGACATCAATATGGATTTTGTGGTAGGTTTGCCTAAGACTCAAAAACAATATTACTCCATATGGGTGGTGGTGGATAGGTTGACCAAGTCCGCTCGTTTTATTCCCGTCAAGTCTACTTAATCGGCGGAAGATTATGCAAAGATCTTCATAGATGAGATCATATCGAATAGGGGTGCACAATTCACATCTAGGTTTTGGAGGTCATTCCAAGAATGGTTGGGTACCAAGGTCAAGTTAAGTACCGATTTTCATCCCCAAACGGATGGTCAAGCGGAGCGTACTATTCAAACCCTAGAGTATATGCTTAGAGCTTGTGTCATCTACTTCAAGGGAAATTGGGATAAACACTTGCCTTTGGTAGAGTTTGCTTACAATAATAGTTTCGATTCATCCATATCCATGGCTCCTTATGAAGCCTTGTATGGTAGGAGGTGTAGATCTGTTATTGGGTGGCTTGAAGTTGGTGAGTCTTAGATTATTAGTCCCAATTTGATTTATAAGACTTTAGAGAAAGTTCATATCATAAGGAACCGGCTGCAAACAGCCTATAGTCGGCAAAAGTCTTATGCCGATCATAGGAGAAGGGATTTAGAGTTTGAAGAAGGTGATATAGTGTACTTGAAAATTTCACCTATGAAGGGGGTGGTTAGATTTGGCAAGAAAGGGAAGTTGAGCCCTCATTATGTGGGTCCCTATGAAATCTTGCAAAGGGTTGATAAGGTTGCCTATGAGTTTAAACTCCCTAATGAATTGGCTTCGGTTCATCCGGTTTTCCATGTTTCTATGCTTAAGAAGTGTATCGGTGATCCCGAGTCTATTCTTCCTATTGAGGGTATTGGTGTGAAGGATAACCTCTCCAATGAGGAGGTCTTGGTTCAAAACCTTGAAGACAAGTACAGAAGTTAGGGAACAAAGAGGTGGCTTCCGTAAAGGTATTATGGAAGAATCACCTAGTTGAGGGTGCAACATGGGAGGCCGAGGCCGACATGAAGTCCTGTTACCCTCATCTATTTGATAAATAAGGTTAGTCATTCCTCTTAATAATGAAATTAATGACTAAAATTGAAGTTTCTTGGTTTTTGGTGAAGTTTTGCAAAAATGTGCATTTTTTATGTTGTTACAGTGAAGTTACAGTGAAATATGCCTATTTAACTTAACAATTGTCAATTTTGCTCTTTGGCTTGTTTTGAGTTATGTTGTGCATTTTGATATGGTGAGTCTTAATGAAATGATATGTAGCATGTTGGTAAGTTGAACTTTGGCATAATTGACTCATGTAAAGTATGTTGAGCTCTTGTTGTTGTTAGAAGGATAATCCTCATAATGTAATGTTGAGCCTTATGTTTGGTAATTGAAGTTTTTGAATTGCCTTGTGTAAATTATATGATTGATGTTGTAACTCATGTTGTCATTTATTGTTGTTGGTTGGGCTGCTAGTCTTGAGTCTATTCCTTCCTTTCTAAGATATTAGTGTCATTCAGGGACGAATGTTCCTAAGGGGGGATAATGTAACACTTCGAAAATCTAAGATGTGTTCTAGAGCCTAACATAGGTGTCAAAGGTTTAGACACTGTTTTAAGGTCTATTTTAATTTATATAAGTCATTTAGGAGGTTTAGCAACCAAAACGTCAAAGAACGTCCATGACGTTCGGAAAATAGTTCAATGGGGTACTAGTGTGCCTTAGCCTATTTGACTAGCTTTTAGGAGTCAAAAAATGATGAAAATTGGTGGAAGGGTATCTAACATGTATTAGAGTTGATTTGAAGTCAAAACGTCTGGGCACGAATCCCCAAGTACCAACCAAGGGCCTTGAGGAGGACCCTTGCGTTTGGGATCAAAGAACTACCCAAGGCAGTGTGACCACGACTTGTAGTCGATGATCCGTGTGTCAATCGACGGGGGCATTGATTTCCTCATCGATGAAAACTTAGACATTTTCCCCAAGACTGGTCTTGAACCAGTCTCTGACCAAAATGACGAACCAACAGGACGGAGGGTCCTGTGGTCGTCGTCTCACAGACAGACCGTCAATCGGGGTCTCGTCTGTGAGGGGTCTATTTTGCTACACGTTTTCACTTAAGTTAATTAATTAGTTGCCTTAGTTAGGAAGTTAATTAGGGGTTAATGGAAGTCTAACTAAGTTAATTAACTATCTATATAAAGTCCCTAAGCTAATTAGACTAAGTTAAGGTCTCACAACTCACAAACCCAAAACTTTCTCTTTTTTCTCTCTCTAGTTGAAGAACTCCATTGAAGACCAAGCTAGGGGAGGGTTTAAGGGCTGTAAAGGGGCGAATTTCTCCAATAATCTTCATCAAACATTACGGTATGGGATTCATTTCACCTTTGGGATTTCTTTCCCCAAAGGGTCCATTCAAATTGATTTCAAAAATTGAATTTTCATGTGGATCTTTTCCAATCTCGAAATTGATCTTGTGAATTACTTGTTTATGGTTTCTTTTAGATATTATGGATAGATTAACATAGATTCTAACTTATTTATGTTGTGTCTTGATGGATTGGTCTAAATTGTAGAAGATGACCTATTTCCCCTTAACCCTAGGTTATGATCTTAATATGAATTGTGTAATGTTGGTTCAATTGACTTGGTTATTGGTTGAATTGTTACTAGATGATGTTATTGTATCAATGATGAATCGATTAGGATGAATTATATTCCTATCATACTAGTTCTTGAGAAGTTGATCTAGGTTATGAAGTATGTTGTGAATTTGACCTAAGTCTTTTATCTTAAGCAATGAACTAGTGATGAATTGTGATATAGTGATTCCATTGGCCTTGTTATCATATTGGTTATTGTTGTGTGATTATATTACTCCCCTATTGGGTTGAGTTAAGGGTTGATGGTAATACCTTGAAGATGAATTATGAAGGAGACTTGGTAAGTCTTGTGATCTCTATTCTTCACTTCAATTGTGATTACTTGAGATTAAGTGATGATATTGCAATGAAGTATATCTTGTATTAGGATTAATAGGGTTGGTATGATGTTGAATTGAAGTGTCTTGATTATGGTTGTGAGGTTGACTAAGATGTAAATGTTATACGCATGGTAATGACTACCAATGTGCCTTATATGAATGATGATGTAAATGTGCTAACCTCACTTGTATGAATTGTAATAAAAGGACAATACTCATGCAATTCTTATTGAGATATGGTGATGATGATTATACAAGGGATAGACCCTATGACCTAACTAAGCTATGATTGTTAATAAAGGCTTAAAGACATTTCAAAAAGGGACTCTAGTTTAGCACTGAGTGAACTAGAGTGAGGAGTGTCCCGTCCCACATAGGGAAGGTAGGATCACTAATGTACTCTTAAGATTGGTGACTATAATGCATGTAGCAAAAAGATGGTCCCAATTAAGACTAGCAAACGGACAGGACCGGGTCAACAGGACAGGTTTTACCGGTACCGGATTTTTCTTACCGGTTTTTCTTACCGGTACCGGATTTTACCGGACCGGATTTACCGGAAAAACCGAATTGTTCCGCCCGGTCCGGTAGTAACCGGTTTGGAACCGGGTTGGACCGGTGTGGAACCGGGTTGGACCGGTTCATCCGGTACTTTTTTTTTTTTTTAATTTTAATTATTTTAATTATTATATAAATATTATATATTTATATTAAAACTTCAATTGAAAACTTTAAAGTTTATATAAGTTTGAAATTGAATTTATACTTTAAAGTTTATATTGAATTTAAAGTTTCAAATTGAATTTAAAGTTTTATATTGAACTTAAGTTTTATATTGAATTTAAAGTTTAAACTTTATATTGAATTTAAAGTTTGAAATTGAATTTAAACTTTAAAGTTTATATTGAATTTAAAGTTTTAATTTAAACTTATATTAAAATAATTAAAAATTAAATTTATAAATGACATGAATTAAATAGAAGAGACTATTATAAAAGAAAATCAAGGCGAATAGCCGTATATTTATTCAAATAAATAAATTATACAATACAAATATTAGAAAGAGAATAAGAGTACATAATTTAGGAGGAATTGAATATTAATTATTATACTAACAATTGCATTTTTTTTTAAATTCTTTTTGTAAATTTAGTATCATTTGAAAAGAAAGATTTTTTGGAATTGGCATTTGTCGTTCTTCTTCCATTGCTTCCATGCCATCATCACTATTCTCACCAAATATTTCATCTATTTGGTCTTCTATTTGGCTACTTAATAGTGGTAGTCCGGTGTTTCTTCTTTCGGCATTGACCCAATCTCGAAACAACACCGATATTTCCAAACTGTCCTTTGCTAATGAATATCGATGATCTCCAATCATAAATCTCGCCGCACTAAAGGCTTGCTCCGAAGCGACTGATGATGCTTGAATCGCTAGCACATCTCGAACAATCCTAGCAAGGGTCGGAAATTGATTTTCACGATTCTTCCACCATATTAATATTGGAGGTTGAAGTTGTCCTTCTTCATGCCTAATATTTTCCCGTGCCTGATTGAAATATAAATCAAAATCATTATTAGTAGAAGATTCAAGCTCAAGATATTCATCCATCCAATCATCCGTATCATCACTTTTAGGCTTAGAATATGAAGGTTCAACTATTGGAATATTTTTTTCCATAACTTTATATGCATTATATAAATCTCTAACTTTTGCATAAATGCTACTTTTACATTGTTCAACACTAGGAGTTTCATCATCTTTAATTTCTAAATTTACATAAATCTTTTCAACCATTCTTTCAACACCTCTTAATTTATAATTTGGGTTGAAAGTAGTAGCAGTCAAATAGATTTGAGGAATAGGGAAAAAATATTTTTTGAATTTTTCAATCATAAAAGCAAGTGAATCTTTAAAATGATCTTTTCCTTTATATTTTGCAAATTCAGATGAAATAGCACAAATATTTACTAAAACAGAAGAAATATTAGGATAATATTGACCAGAACATGCATTTGTTGCTCTATAAAAAACACTTAAAAAATCAATCAGTTCTTTTGTATTTTGCCAATCTTCAAAGCCAATTCTTAAACTAGGATCCGCATTATGAGCATTAAAAACTAATTGTAGCGGTTCTTGATAAACATAAGCAACTTGAAGCATTTCAAATAAAGAATTCCACCTAGTGCATACTTCTTTTGGAACTTTTCTATATGCAAGTCCACATTCATTACAACGATTTTTAAATTCTGTAATTCTAGCTTTTACTTTAGCTTTAAAAATCCAATTACAAGCAAGTCTAATTTTTTCACAAGAAACTCCAAATTGAGAAATACCATCTTTTACTATTAAATTATAAACATGTGCGGCACACTTAATATGAAAACAATCATTATCAATTGGACAAAGTCTAATTTTTAAATAATCAACGGATCTTAAATTATTAGAAGCATTATCTAAAGTGACACTCATTATTTTATCACATATTCCATAATATTGTAAAATAGAGGCCACTTTTGATGCTATATAAGAACCGGTTTTAGTTTCTTCAACATATTTATACGCTAATATTCGTTTTTGCATGTTCGATTCATGGTCAATCCAATGGACAGTAAGTGTAAAATAATCGTTACCATTAGGACTACGTCCCATATCAGAAGTAATAGATAATCTACCATCATAATAAGCAAATAAACAACAAAGAAAATGAGAATATTCTTTTTGATATTTAAAAAGATCACTTTTAATTGTATTTCTTGGAATACCTTCATAATCTGGGTTATATAATTCTCGAATATAATGAACAAAACTAGGATGTGAAGGAAATGAAAAAGGTAAACCACAAACAGCAATCATTTTAGCTAATTCTCTTCGATCTTTTTCTTTACTATATGTGCGGTGTGTGTTTCGACTAGCCGGGTTAGACATATTTAATACACCTTGAACCATATTAGAACCTCCAACACCCATAGAACATTCGGGTATGGGTGTTCCATTTCTATTAGCTCTTTCTATATCATCTAGGCGAGCAAATTCTTTATTACACTTTCGTAAATGTGTTCTTAGTCGTCCCGTTCCCCCTTGTGTACCCGTAGTTACATGTTTCATTACCAATTTACATTTAGTGCAAGTAACAGTAGTTTTTGCCTCATTTTGTATCAAAATTTCCATACTAACGATCTTTTAACACGTACGGTGGTGACATTTGAAAAAGTAGGTAAAGGGGAGACTTCGGTAACCGGACTAGTCGGGGTAGGGGTCTCTTCATCTTCCTCATTTATTTCTACTTCTTCTTCTAATTCTTCCTCAAAATTAGTATAATGTCTATTTAAAGACTCGTGATCTACTTCATTTTCGGAATTAAATTCAATAGGTCTTGGTGACGTAAAAAACGTTTCATTAACACGAGTATAATCATTAGTATTAACTAAATATCTAGGTGGAAAACTTTTAGAACAAGAACTACTTACTCCTCCCTTGTTATTTTTTAATTCCGACATTGGTCTTTTACCACTATTTCTTTCGGAATTCATGTTAAAATTTAAAATAATTAAATATTATGAGAAAACAAGCAAAATAATATAATAAAAGAGATAAAACAACTAAATTAATAAACAAATAAAAATTAAAGTTGAAAGTTGGAACGAATGTACCAAACGTCTACGTAAAAGTAGACGTATAACAAAGCCGGATTTGGTAGATGCCTATTGTAGCTTCCGAAATTCAAACTCCAACTCAATATCACAATATAATAATTAATAATTTATGAGAGATTTAAAATTGAGACTTTGAGAGATTGTATAAGATTGTATAAGTAGTGAATTTGTGATTTAATATGAAAAAAGAGGGTATATTTAAAGTATAAATGGGTTAGAAAGGGGTGGGGGTGCTACTTGACCGTTTTGGGCCCCAGCCCAACGGCTAGAAGGGCCAAACGGTCATAAAACGGATACATAAATTAAAAAAAAAAAATAAAAACCGGCTAAATCGGACCTTACCGGATCGGACCGGTCCGAAACCGGTTCTTACCTAACCGGTTCAACCGGATAAAAAACCGGGAACCGATTCGGTAACCGGTCCGGTATACAGGAAGACCGGTTCCTTACTGGTTCAACCGGTACCGGATGGACCACTACGGGAACCGGCCAGGAACCGGACCGGACCGGATCAAAACCGGTCTGTTTGCCTGCCTTAGTCCCAATTATATCTCCTAGTTCTTGAACTATGTTGCCCCCATAGGAATACTAGCTAGTGGATCCACGTACTTTCTATGTTCATGTTTTGGTACTACCTTGGCAAGTAGCCCACCTTATTTCGGTGTAGGGTTCCATGACACTTGATTCCACATTAGCTCAGGTGGTCTATGTAGGTTAAGGCAAGATGTTCCCAAAAGGTAAAATGAATTTATGAATGAACTCTAACTAGGATGACCTAAGGTGTTTAGCTTAGTCTAGGTAGGGGTATGGGACTCCACCTAAACATTGCGCTAGTTAGCCTTGAGGGAAGTCTTAGGAGGTTGTTATTATGTATAAACGTGTTAATGAATGCAAATGATGATAATATGATCATCTCACATGTAAATGACATTATGTGATATTGGTTACTTCTATGAACATGCATTTGGTCTCTATTGTTAAAGTATGATGATATGTATTCTTAAATAATATACTATTTGAAGTTGTATATTAGTCATGGTTCTTTTTGAGTTACTTGATTGAGTAAGCTTATGGGGCTTTGCTTGGTCATTGCACTTGTTAGCTTAATGAGGGATCATGGGTGATTGTCTTACTTGAACTATGTTTGCTTTAACTATGTGTCCAATTATGTGATATACATGTTGATTTGACTAGACTTAGTATTGTTGGTCTTGTTATGAACATGCTTTGGACTTAATGAATATGTCTTATTGATTGGTATGGTTTACTTGATTATGCATAAGTCTTTCTAAAGGTAAAATAGCATGTTTTAATGAAATGTCCCTTTTTAGCATGACTTGATCTTATATGTGCATATGGTCTCATACTTAGTACAAGTGGTTTACTAACCCCATTTTCTCCCTTTTCCCCAACATTTTAGGTTTCGGTCGTTGAAGGCTTTTGAGACTACTTTGAAAAAGACTTGGAATTTCTCAATAATCCAAGTGGGTAGGTCCTCACTTTCCGAGGGTGATGTCATTATCAAGCTTATGAAGTTGTTTTAGTTTTAAGACCCTTATGCTCTTTTTCTTTATCATTTGAGTACGAATTGTATAGCCTATATGTGGCTCTTTTACATTGATGTATGGGCTATGCTCAAATTTTTATAATCTTGTTAGATGGTAATGAGATGAGACACTCTTTAAAGACTATGTTATATCTTACATATACTTATGTGCAATAAAAGTAGAAGACTATGTAATCTTCCTATACGAAGGGTCTATGTATACTCGATATGAATATATTATGTGTATGTGGAGGTCTGTATAAACCTCAATGTAGAAGTAATGAAAAGTTTTAAATTTTCCGCATTTTTAACCTATGAATGTAATGATATATGCTAAAAGGCTAGTCTTAGTCTTCAAAGAGGACGACGACACCGGTTACGTCTAGGGGGTGCTCCCTGGATGTGACAACTTAGCTTTAAAAAAGCTCTCTTGGAATCAATGTTCCCTTTCCTTGTTCAAAACTCTTTTGAAAATCTTATTTTCGTCTTATCTTAAATGTGAAAACATTTATAAATTCTTAGGGAATACTTAGTTCCCTTATAACTTTTGAGAAATGAACTTAACTCTTAACTCTTTACTTATCTTGAAACTTGAGTCTTCAATCAACTCTTAGGGAATACTTAGTTCCCTTATAACATTTGAGAAGTGAACTCAACTCTTTACTTGTTACTTAACTTGAAACTTGAGTCTTAAAAACAAAGTTAAACATTGTTAAAGACTCTTTAAAACCTTTAAGAAGTTTGCTTTGGACTTGTTTCTTAACTTTAGACTTGACTCTTAACTTCTTTGACTTTGATCTTAGATTTCCTTGAATAAAATTATGGATTCAAGGTTATGATTCGTGTTTTTGGTTATTCCTAGATGTTAGAAATCATTTCAAGTAATCAGAATCACTTGAGAGTGTTAATACACCTTAGAAGGACTTAACTAGGCTAAACTACGAAAACTAGGCAAAAAATGTTAATTCGGGCGCATCCGTGGCGCACCGCGCTAGGCCTCTAATTCAGAGGCCTCATCCTAGCGCACAGCAGGCGTGCCTCCCCAGGCCCTCTGGCGCAGATGAGGCACGCCGCACCTAGTGCTACCCAGGTATGGCTGACAACTTTCTCCTCTCGTTTTTCAATGCTAAACCCCATGAACCTCCATAATTCTTGTCTCAAACCTTTAGTATAATTTGTACCTTCAATACCCAATATATCTAACTTAAAAAACAATCTGTAATTACGAATCAAACAACAATGGGCATTCAAACAAACTCAACCAACGAGAATTCAATAAGATTTCCAAGAACACACTTCTTAACATGTAAACAATTCTAAAACCACTTAATTGAAACAAGTTTGGTGTGTGGGTGAACTAACCCAACACAAAAGATCTCACACACCTTGATAGGGATCACCTCCGACAAATTCCACTCGCAATTCTTGACGTTCTTGGTGAATTCTTGACTTCTCTCCCTTTTTTTCTTCTTTTCTCTCTTCTCCAAGCCCTAAGTGTGATTTTAATCTTTCAAAACTGAGTTAAGACTTGTTTGTACCCCAAATAACCCCTAAAAACAAAATAAGAAATTAACTGGTGAAAAAACTAATTTGCCATTCCTTAAATCCAGATTTGGACTTTCCTTACTTCAACAGCCCAACTTTCGATAGGCATATCTCCCTCATACGATATCGAAAATATGCAAACTCGGCGGCGTTGGAAATATCTCTCCAAGGGTTTTACAACCATATCAAGAACTACCTCTAAATCATCTTGAGCTATAAGTTATAGATGTTTAAAAATGACCAAAACTCACTCTCTTAACTTAGGCAATTTTCCAGATTTTTCCTTTTCTTTCCAAAAAGAATATTTTTAGTTTCTTAGATATTTCAAATTTTGAGATGTTACAATTGTGTGTCTTTCAAATGGTGGGTGATATCTCTATTTGTAGAGTTGAGATATCACTCCCAAAGGTCACAAGCTAGTAGATACATAGTTATCCAAATGGTTCTTATCACCTTGGAAACATATATACATGAATACAATTAAGTCTTGGATATATCTCAGGACAATCCATATGATTCAATGGATTTATAACACTCCCCCTTGGATGTCCATAAATAATGTACCTCGTTAAACCTTAGTAGGAATATCTGTGGGGAAAATCTAGTAAAGAAAAAAGAGTACACATATCATTTGATACGCATTATTTGTTGTCTCATTAAAAACCTTGCCAGGAAAGCCCAGTGGGATAAAGCCTCGGTCAAGGAAAGAAGAGTACAACGTGCATTATACTCCTCCTGATCAAAACATCACTTAATTTCTTGTGATGATCTCATCCCATCTTATATACCAACTTCTCAAATATTTAAAGTGTCATTATGATCAAATCACATCCACCAAGATGTTGTATGATTGAACTCATTTGTGATATATCATTTTTTGATTTCATGGATATAATGAGGCTTTGAGCTTATTCGAATACATTCTTTACAATCACTCTATTTGTGACCTCGTTATTGCAAATAAATTGCTCATTCAACTTTTTCATCGCAACAATCATCTTGGGGTCACTTTCATTTGCAGTTGATTATCTTTATACATTGTGGTTGGTAAATTATTTTTCAAAGAAAAATCACATATTTCCTAAACATGGTGTGTCATTGTTCTCAATCAGGCGCACTCTCGACTTGCTTCATGGAGGGATTTTATTTCTGCATGGTTTAAAGAAGTGATTACCAACATTTTCTTCATAGATCGCCAAGATATTATTTTGCCTCCACATGCAAATAAATAACATGCTTGAGATTGAGCTTTATGCAGATCTGATAAATATTTTGTATTTGCGTAATCAATCAATTATGTCTTGGATTCCTCATATTAGAATAAACCAATAACTATGGTCCTTCGAGGATATTCAAGTATGTATTCAACATCATTTCAATGTCCTTTTGTTGGGGGAGAAACTGAATGTTGCCACTAAATTTACTGCAGAACAAATATCTGATCGAGTATTGTTAGCAAGGTGCACTAGTGCCCTGATTGCACTAAGATATGGAGTTTCATCACCAAGAAGCTCTTCATCCTTCTTTTGAGATAAAACTGAATCATCATTTATGTCAAGCGATCTCATAATTATTGGGGTACTCAATGAATGTTATTTATCCATATAAAAATCGCATTAAAACTTTTATGTGCATGTTGATTGATGGATAAATATTTCATTCGTCAAATTCTCTATTTGTAGGTCAAGACATTCCAGGATCTTTTCATTTTAGATTTCCTTCTCAAATACTCAATAGCTTTTGAAAGCTCTTTAAGAGTGTTAATAATGTTCAAGTCATCAACATACACAACTACTATAACAAATTCAGATCCTGACCTTTTCATAAAAATGCAAGGACAATTAGGTTCATTCTTTTTGTATCCTTTTCTTCCTTGATTATTTCAATACATATGAGGATTTTTGAAGCTTTATTGAAAAATTTTCTTTCAAACTCTTATATACTTCAGACACCTCGATTGCTTCTAGGATTTTCATATAACCTACATTATATTTCTAGTTAGACATGATAATAATTCATAATATGCATTCAAGTTTTCATATATTGCTAGATTAACACAAATTTAATTACATCCACCATAGGAGAAAACACCTCCAATAATGTCAGGATATTTGCGACAAACCTTTATGTCCCAAGGCGTTATAATATCGCATAATAATTTATTTGTACTCCACTGACATTATATCTTGATTTATGGACTGTCAGTCCAAAATGTCACTTTTCTAAGTGAAACAAACTATACTTGAATTCTGCATTTTACATGGTCAATCATTTATCTGTCCACACTATATGACAAATTTAAATTCAAGATCCTCATTATAATTTATATCATTGAGCGCTGCTTCATATCAAAGATGTCATCGCCGGTTATTTGATATCGATTCCAATATGACGTAATTATCAAGATCTATTTATTTTTATCATTTTTCAGGTACCTAAACCTTTTCCAAGGTTTTATGATCTGTTATATCGTGGTGCTATTTTATAGAACTTGTCTCATTATCATGACCATATTGATCATTTGCTCCTCTCCTTTTTCAAGGAATCTTACATTTAAAATCGATTGATCTATTACGCTTCAGGCATATCAAAGACTTTGTTCTTCAAGGACTTTTCCTTGGAGCACTTATAGTTGAATCATAACATAAGGTCAGTAAATTCATCTGGCAATAGATTATCAACATTATGCAAAAGAATTATTCCTTGAACTTCAAGTTCATATTTTCTTTTAACGAGGATCTCGATAATTCATAATTAACCTCACAAGTCACATTGTTTTCAAGAAATAGATAATCATTTACATGTGTTTCATAAATTTGCATTATAATCACTTTGTCATGACTTTAAAATTCATCATGTTTGAATGACATACCTTAACATCACTTTTGAAAAGTCCAGTGTACCACCACTTTATAATCCTTTCTTTTGATGGTTGCTTTATAAACTTATCAAAATATTAGGTCGACAACAATCACTGATTCAATGACCTTTCATACCATTTTGATGATAAAATTCCCTTCACTTTTTTGAAGGACTATTTGGAGAACCCATGGTGTTCTTCATTTAGCCATATTGATGATTATTATAAGTTCTCTTTCTCATGCCCAGATTCATTGTGCAATCACAATAATCATTGTCATCTTTCAGACTTATCATGTACTGCTACCACATTCACATAAAAGAATGGAGCAAATCAACTGGGTAAAATTCATGACTTTTAGTTAAAATAATTATTTTCGTTAGTCATTATTATATAATGATTGTGGTGCTTTGAGACACAAACTCAATTTATTATCCATATATGGCGTGTTAGGCCATAATTCTATGGGACTCTAACCCAATACATTATCATCAGGTGCATTAAAACTCAACTTGATATCTTACCCTCTTGGTGCGATAAAACTTCAATCTATCATCTTATCCTCAAACATTTTTTATTATGTGCATCTGAACTTAACCAAATGTCTTACCCTTTGGTGCGATGGGAGTTGAGTCTGTCGTCTTACCCTTCAATCAATGTCATATAAGTCAAAACCAATAGAACTCAACCATGAGTTTTTGAAAGAAAAAAAAAACAAGAATTATAGAAACAAATTTAGTCAAAATAAGACTATGAGAGTTTTATCACCTCTAGTAATTATAAATATTAATAAGTTCCTCATAATCAATACTTAGAAAATCAACATGAAGATTTACTTCTTTATTCTTCAATTCTTTTCTGAAAAGTAGAACTATTAGTATAATCATAAATCAATGTATAAAATTTTTAAAGTAAGACAAACCAATATGTTCTATCTTTTCATATAACACATATATACTAAAATAAATTATTAGTATAAAAGGAACTTTTGAAAATATAAATGTGTAACAAGAAAAATAAATAGAACCTGTTCTTGCTCACAAAAGTTTCAACTATAACACCTTTGCGAAGTACTATAATTTTTAGAGCATATTTGTGCTGATAAAGTGTTATAAAATCAAGCTCATAATATAATAGAGAGAGAAGAAGAAAAGAGAAGTAAGATGGAAGAAAAAACTTTTCTTCTTATTCCATTGTGTGTCTTTCAAATGGTGAGTGATACCTCTATTTATAGAGTTGACATATGACTCCCAAAGGTCACAAGCTAGTAGATACATAGTTATCCAAATAATTCTTATCACCTTGAAAACATATATACATTAATACAAGTAAGTCTGGAATATATATCTCATGAACAATCCATACAATTCAATGAATTTATAACAGATACATCATTTTATCCTTTAAAAGATTTTCTTATTAGATTAGTAAATCTAAATAACAGTTACAATTAACTGGCAATCAAAGAGTTTTTCATCTACTAGCTGACTTTTTTTGCTCTTTTAACTTCCAACAGTTGATAAACCTTTTTACATACTTTGACATGCACTATGAAGAATATATCTTCAAGTCACTTTTATGCTATGTCGCTTAGACTCTTCAAAAAATTTGATAGGTGTGTGTCGAATTCTTCAAAGATAGTGCATTTTTTAAGAATCTGACACGGTTGCGGCTTCTTCTTTTTTTTTGAGATTCCGAGCAATATAGCTTTAATGTCAAACTATCTCCATTCTTCTTTTAAGAATTATGTTGCTTAGTATGTTCTTCTTCTCTGCTACTAGTGTTGTACAAAATCAAACCGAAAATCGAACCAAACCGCAAATCGAATCAAATCGAAGAAAAAACCGACTAGTGGTTTTGTGTGACTTGCTTTGGTGTTGGAAAAACAAAATCCGACTATATTTGGGTTGGGTTGGTTTCAACTAAAAAAAACAACCCGAGACCAAACCAACCCGACATTAAATATGTAATTTTAAAATTTTATGTTATACATAAAAATACTTATTTTAATATCATTTTTAAATACTTATACTTTTTCATAGTTTTTATCTTTTAATATATTTATTTCGTGTTTGAAAGTTAGAATTTTTAATGATCTAATAAAGATTGTAGTCCATACATGTTGGTAATTATAATAAAGTTAAAATAAAAATCAAATTAATACTAATGCAAAAAGAAATCAATTCAACACTAAGAATGACAATAATATTGAATATTTGTTTTTTAGTTTTACATAGATTTAGACAATTAAAATAGATGATCTAATTTTACTTTCTTTTAATATTTAGTCATGTAACTAATACTTACTAAACTTGTTTTAGCATGACTTAGTACTTTAAATTATGATCAATTTCATTATGACTTATTAATTTGCAACATTTTTTTACGCGATTTTATTAATTGTTTTTTGTTGGATATTTTAGAATCATTAATCATATCATATTTTTTGTTATTTTCTTGAGAAATGACTTAGATAGTTGCATTTTGGTAGGACTAAAGAAATATTTGAAGTACAAGTAAATTATATGTTTGTATGAAAACTTTATCGAAAAAACTCAAAAATTCGAAAAAACTCGAAGTTGAAAAATCCGAGTTTTATTGGTTTGTTTGGTTTATACATTCATAAATCCGACACAAATGATTTGATTTCATATTTGAAAAACTCGAACCAACCCGGTCATGTACACCCCTATATGCTACTAAGATACACTACCTTTTTCTATAATTGGTGAGAAAGTATCTGTATGGATTATTAATTACTATTTTCATATTATTTTTATCGGAAAAGGGCCTAAAATACCCTCTAAGTATTGGAAATGGTACAAAATTACCCTCCATCCACCTATTGGCTCCAAAATACCCTTCCCACCCACCTATTGGGTCCAAAATACCCTTGTCATCCATCTTTTGGTTCAAAATTGACCACTTATTTAACGGTTTTATATTTAAACTATTTAAATATTTTTTTAAATACGTGGCACGCAACTATATGTTATAATTTAACTTATTAGTATAATTTATAAATCAATTCACTAACCACCCATTACTAATTAAACCCCTCCAAATTAATACACCCGTCACATTATTAATGCAACAACAAAAAAGCTACTGCCAATTGAGTGTTTTTAAAAATTTGAGGCGAAAATATCTATAGAAGTAAATTATCATACGTTAAGTGTCTAAATAAAAATTACCGATAAACTTAAAAGTCTGACTATGTTCATCTTAATTATTCTTACGTCTCAATTATGTGATGTTACTTCATAGTTAGCTTTTTTTCAAAATAATATATTAAAGGTTTTAAAACAAATCATAAATATTTATAAAATTATATTTTAAAAAAGTGCATGAATTAATTCGGGATGTATTACTTCTTTACCCTTAATCATAAATTTTTAATTCAATCTTGAAAGAGAATCCTATTGAAAGTGTCCTCCTAAATAAGCTGCTCAACCTATATTTAATTGGGGCTTCGATTCGGACTCAAATAATTTTGAATGTCATTTTCAGGAATCTATAATTTCATCGTGTTTTAGTAATGTTTATGACAATTTTGATATTATAATTGGATTATTAATTGGGTGGGGTTTAGTTAGTAATGAGTGGGTAGTGGGTTGATTTATAAATTATATTAATAAATTAAATTATAACCAATAGTTGAACGCCAAGTATTTTAAAAAATATTCAAAGAGTTTAATTTTAAAACAATTAAAGAAGTGGTCAATTTTGAACCCAAAGGTGGATGACAAGGGTATTTTGGAGCCAATAGGTGGATGAAAAGGGCATTTTGGAGCCAATAGGTGGATGGAGGGTAATTTTGTACCCTTTTCAATACTTTGAGGGTATTTTAGGCCCTTTTCCGTATTTTTATTTTTCATGTTAGAACTTTTCTATTTTTCTTTTTGAATTCAGTTCTTGAGCAACAAAAAGGATGACTTTTTCATTCTTTAAAATTTCTCTTGCTCTTATCACGAATATAATGAAGGTGAAAACCTAATTATTATTATTTTCATAATTCAATATTAGACATTTATGGCTTCTTAAACCCTCTGCTTCGAAATAATTGGTCTGATGTGTTATTCATGATCGTTTACGATTAAATTTGACAAACACTGCTTTTCAGAAAAATGCAGATATTTGTTTGGTTAAAATTTTAGGAGCTTTTTGTTGTAGGATGTACTATATGTATATAATTGAGATTTATTTTTTGTCAATATATGTTTTTATGATAAAAATTATTGATGTTAAAAATAATTAGATCTGGTATATAAATTTGTTTGTTGTTACCCTCGTCTTAATTTGTTTCATGTCTTTGTTAATTTCATTGAAGACTTTACATGTATTTATTCATTTTGCAAATCAAGAATTCCCTGACATATTCACACCATGAATGACTATTTCTTGTTTGATAAAAAATGCACCGTTCAATTATATGATTTTATTTAATGAATAAAATGTAAATAATGAAATTAATTTGAAATACATACATACCTACCTCATAAGTCACAGTTCCACTACCAATCTGGAGAATTCTCAATTCATAAAAATGAATCTCACAAGAAAAAGGTAAATCACTTTCTTACTTTCTCACATAAGAAATTTAAAACTCAAGCATCTTGTAGAACAACACAAAACACAAAATTAGAAACAATTGTACAATACACAAGTTAATTAAAGTTTTGCATGTCATATTACAACTCAAAGATCAATAAGCAAATGGATTTTACCACCCCAATTCGCACAGAGATTAAGTGTCGCGTCCATCTAGCTTCAACTGCATCTGCCAACCATGAAAAATTCCACTATTATTATGATGCATGTATTATATTGATAAACATTGATAAAAATAAAATTCAATTACATTATTCACTTCCCAAGATTCAAACTTCTTTTTTTTTGAAGAATTATGAAGACATATATACCCAGAGTTTCTTCCTTCTGTTTGTTTTCGGAGAACAATGGCCTCCTAAAGGGCTTCTTAGCCGGGATTTTTGAAGAAGAAATACTTGGAGTTAATAACTTTGATGGTCACTCAACTATCAATTGTTTTCACAAAAAGTCACTTAACTTTAATTTTCAACTCAAAAGTCACTCAACTATGATTTCTTTGCACAGAAAGTCACTCAACTTTCATTTTCAACTCAAAAGTCACTCAACTATGACTTCTTTGCACAGAAAGTCACTCAACCTATTTAATTATTTTTTCATTAAAACTTAGTGACATGAAATTTTAATTATTAACATAAATTTTAAGAATCAAATATATATCCATTTAAACCATTTAATGATCCGCCCATTTAAAACCAACCCGCTAAAAATATAATATTATACATTTTATTTTACCATTAATTCCCTAAATCATTCCTCATTGAACATTGAACATTTTATTTTACCATTAATTCACTAAAAGAATGTGGGAGACAAGGGAGAGTGATTTAGGGAATTAATAGTAAAATAAAATATTAAATATTATATTTTTAACGGGTCGGGTTAATAGAGCGGGTCATTAAATAGGTATATATTTGATTCTTAAAATTTTGGATAATAATTAAAATTCCATGTTACTAAATTATAATGAAAATAACAATTAAATAGGTTGAGTGACTTTCTGTGCAAAGAAGTCATAGTTGAGTAACTTTTGAGTTGAAAATGAAAGTTGAGTGACTTTCTGTGCAAAGAAGTTATAATTGAGTGACTTTTGAGTTGAAAATAGAAGTTGAGTGACTTTTTGTGAAAATAATTGATAGTTGAGTGACCATCAAAGTTATTAACTCGAAAATACTTGTAAAATCACTAACAACAATAGAATCTTCATGATTCACTAATGAAGGAATTAAAACAAGTGTATTTAAGTTAAATCCTTCAAATATTAAAAGCATACATAATTAAAGAAATAATGAAAACATATATACCTAAATCTTGAGGTCGGTTCTTCTCTCCAAAGCCGTGGGGCCTCCCACGAGTCTTATTAGAGAGCTTTCCTAAAGCAGAAGCTCCACGAGATTTAGAAGTTTTAGAGGAAGAGAGACCCCATCCATGAGTAGAAGACTTCCTTGGTGGGCCTCTCTTCTTCTGTTGTTGGGGCTGATGAATAATGATTTTTGTGTGGGAAACATGTATGAGTTTGTGCTCTTGTTGGGGGTATGGGATGGGGGTGAGGTGTGGAGTCCATCGCATATTTTTGGTCAGCTTTTGATATTCAATTGCTACAAGTAATTGTTAAAGATGAATAGTAATTAGAGTTGAAAATAAATGATTTGGTGGTTGGTAAATTGGTAAGATTTGCAACTCTTTTTGACTTTGCTATATTTACCTATTTCATTAGTGACATAGGCATGATTTTCTCCTTCTAGAAATGGAGCATTCTTTCTCATTTGTAGAACACACCAAGTTAAAGAGAAAAAAATATTTTGAGAGCAAAGTGAGGTATTTCATAGACTATACAAGAAAAATAGTCTGTGAAGAAAAATAGAGTGTGAGCGATATTTTAGTAAGGTGGAAACCAAAAGAGCGTTGTTCCTTTTGAGTGTGTACTAGTCATTTTGAGCATTGTATTCGTCACTACACAGCGCAAAATTCCTTACTATATTGATATCAATTGCTCCTCTTGGCCCGTGGTTTTTCCCTTATTTAGAAGGGGTTTCACGTAAAATTCTTGGTGTCGTTATTTTCCCATTTTATTTCATTACTTTGACCATATATATTTTTATGTTTGTCCGCATTTTTTCCAACAAATTGGTATCAGACCCAAGGTTATATCTGAGTACGCTCTATGGTTGCAGCACAGTCTGAACTTCCACATCATAAAAGATTTACTTTAATTTGTGAACTATATTTTTGGGTAAAACAATGGAAGACAACACAAGTAGAATGGTTACTTTGAATGGTGTTAATTATGTCATTTAGAAGGGAAAAATGGAAGATCTGCTTTATGTTAAGAATTTTTACAAACCATTATTTACCACTGTAAAGCCTGAAAATAAACAGATGAAGAGTGGATCTGTTGCACAGAAAGTTTGTGTATTCATCAGGCAATGGGTTGATGATAATGTGTTGAACCATATTTCTGGGGAGACATGCTTGAACCCTATGGGAAAATTTTGAAAGTTTGTATACTTGAAAGACTAGCAACAACAAAATGTTCTTAATAAAGCAGATATTGAGTTTAAAGTATCATGACCGATGACAGACCATTTGAATAATTTTTAGGGGATCATGAACCAATTATCTGCTATGGGTATCAAATTTGATGAAGAAATTCAAGGCTTTCTTCTACTTGGTTCCCTACCAGACTCTTGGGAAATATTTAGAAATTCATTGTCAAATTATGCTCCGGATGGTGTGATCTCTATGGATTCTGCCAAGAGTTGTGTCTTGAACGAAGAGATGAGAAGAAAAACTCAAGGTTCTTCTTCGTCGGATGTCCTGATAACTGGCCCAGGGGGAGAAACAAAAATCGTGGTTCTCAGTATAGAGTACAATATAGGAGCAAATCCAGAGTCAGACTTAAGGATATTGAGTGCTATCATTGTGGTATGAAAGGTCACACGAAGAAGTTTTGCTGGAAGTTGAAGAGGGAGAACAAAAACAAAGAGGAAGCTAAAGAAGATGGTAATGAAAATTACCTAGACACCGTCACCACCGAAGATCTTGTTACCGTCCTTGATGCGGATATGATAAATATTGCTTGTGATGAGTCAATCTGGGTTGTGGACACTGGTGCCGCATCTCATGTGACATCAAGGAAGAATTTTTTCTCTTCCTATACTCCTGGTGATTTTGGAACCTTGAATATGGGTAATGAGACTGTTTCTAGGGTGGTTGATATTGGTACAATTTGTTTGGAAACTAGTGTTGGAACTAAACTAGTTTTGAACAATGTGAAACATGCTCATGATGTTCGTCTGCACTTGATATATGTCGGTGTTTTAGCTGATGAAGGATATGTTAGTACAAAGGTGATGGAAAATGAAATCTCATTAAGGGTTCATTGGTTGTGGCTCGTGGTAATAAACGTCGTGGTCTATGATGGACAACGAAATCTACTTATGTTGATATGGTGAATGCAGTTGAGAGCGATAGCTCTTCAACATTATGGCATAAAAGACTTAGCCACATCAGCGAGAAAGGACTTAATGTTCTAGCCAAGAAGAATTTTTTGTCAAACTTCAAAAGTGCTAAATTAGAAAAGTGTGAGCACTGCTTGGCTGGTAAACAAAATAGAGTTTCCTTTAAGTCCTACCCTCCTTCGAGAAAGACAGAGTTGCTTGAGTTGGTGCACTCTGATTTATGTGGTCCAATGAAGACAAAAACATTAGGTGGTGCACTCTACTTTGTCACTTTCATTGATGATTGCTCGAGAAAACTTTGGGTCTATGTTTTGAAGACTAAAAACGAAGTGTTATGTGTCTTCAAGCAGTTTCAGGCTTCAGTTGAAAGAGAAACTGGAAAGAAACTAAAATGTATTTGTACTGATAATAGTGGTGAATATTGTGGACCATTTGACGAATACTACAAGCATCAAGGTATTATACACCCAAAGACTCCTCCAAGACTCCTCAGCTTAATGGTTTGGCTGAGAGGATGAACAGGACCTTGATGGAAAGAGTTAGATGTTTGCTTTCTGAAGCAAAGTTGCCGAACTCATTTTGGAGTGAGGCTTTAATGACCGGTGCACATGTTATTAATCTATCTCCTGTTTTTGCTTTGTAAAGTGATGTACCAAATAGTGTTTGGTACGAAAATGATGTTTCCTATGATCATTTCAGAGTATTTGGTTGCAAATCTTTTGTACATGTGTCGAAAGATGAGAGGTCAATGTTAGATGTCAAGACAAGGCAATTCATCTTCATTGGATATGGCCTTGATGAATTTGGTTATAGGCTATATGATCCAATTGAGAAGAAACATGTGAGAAGTCGTGATATTATTTTCATGGAGAATAAACTAATTGAAGTTTTGACAAAGCGGATAAGCTAGAATCTTCAAGTTTTGATGGTATAGTTCATCATGATGAAGTTCCTCACACAAGTGTGCATGATGTTGTTGGGATTAATTGTAACACCCCAAAAAGAATTGAGCTACGACTCGAACCATTTATCGTAGTGAGTGAGATTTTACCAAGAAATTAAAATTTTCTTTAATATTAAGGTCAGGTCACTAGAATAACACCTTGAGTTCCAAAAATAATTGAATTGAAAATAGCAAAATCTGAAAATTTGCAAGTTAAGCTTAGTATGAGTTTTGGTTCAACTTCAACCGACCATAAATCCTAGAACATGATGAGTTAGATAATATACAAGATACCATAGGAAAATCTTTGAATTATCTTTCCAAAGCCGCCAAGTTTGCTAAGTTTTGAGTTCGGATGAGTGAGATATGACCTTTTGAAGTTAGGGTGTCCAGTTAATGAAAGTTAGCCAAAAATAGTGAGGGGTATTTGGTCCTTTCCTTACCCAATCAGATTTAATTCATTTTTAGTCATGTTTTAAGGTTATAATCCTTTTAGTTTCAGTTTCATAACCCTAAAATACGCTTAGGATTTTAGTTGAGAGTTCAAGAAGAGGCAAGAAGAGAAAAGAGGAGAAAAGATGAAAGGATGAAGGCGTTCATCGACGTTCTTGAGTTTAGTTGCAGATTTTCGTCATGGATCTAATCCCTAAGAGGTATGTAATCTTCCATAGTGTTGGGTTAGTTCACCCACACACCAATCATGTATTTTTTTCAGCGAAATTTCATGCTTAAAGTTTAAAGATTTGAGTTCTTGAAAGATGTTCTTGAAGTTCATTCTAAATCTTGTTGTGTTGGAATTTTGATGATTTCTTGAGATCAAATTGAGTAAATTTAGTGTTGTTTCCAGTATATTAGAGTGTAATTAAGTTAAGTAATCGAATCCAAGTGATTGGGAAAGAAACCGTTCGAATTTAGGCAATTTAGGGTGAGAAAACGAGCAAAAGTGCTCGGCAGAATTTTCTGGGTTGGGGCATGGCATGGCGCGCCTGCTAGAGCACCCAAAACCCATCTATGTCCGTCAGGGGTGGGCGCCCCGCGCTACCCATAGCCCCAGGGTCGTCTGTCCATTCCAGTTTGCCTCTGATAGCTCCGTTTGAGTTCGTTTAAAGTGCACCTTCACTCCTTTTTTATTCTAACTAATCTAAGCTACTTCTAAAAACCTAAAATCAGTCCTAACATGATCATAACCTTGAATTCATAATTCAAATTCAAGGTAGAGTTGAGAGTTAAGTTTTGACAATTCTTTCAAATGTTCTAAGAAAGATCTTTTGAGGAGTCTTCTACAACTTCTAGTAACTTGTTTCAAGACTCAAGTAAGTGAGCATGAGAGTGAGGAGAATGTATTCATGAGTCTAAAATATAACCTAGATCCTTCATATCATGAACCATAACTCTTGAATTCATAATTCACATTCAAGAGAGAGTTAAGAGTAGAGTTCAAGAAAGCCTTTAAGTTCAATTGTGAATTCTTTAAGATTGATCATTGATTTGAACTATGTTTTGAGGAAGTAAGTATGAGAATGATCAGAGTCATATACATGAGTTCCATCTAGTTACTTAGACCTTTGAGTCGAGTTGTTCATGCCCATAACTTCCGCATGAATTCCATATATTGAATATCATTGAGAGGAGTAGTATCTCCAAGTTCTAAGTCTTGAGATAAGAAGTGTTTTTTAGTTCTCGAGTTGAGTAGTTCATGCTCATATTCCGCATGAACTCTCCAAATTGAAAATCATGAAATCATCCATAAACATGAGATCATGAACCTTGAATCCATACTTCAATTCAAGGAAAGTTAAGAGTCAAGTCAAGAGTTAAGAGTCAAGTTTAAAAGTTAAGAAGCAAGTCAAAGGGAGTTCTTAAAGTTTTAAAAGTATCTTAAACAATCATTTTAACTTTGATTTAAGGATCAAGTTACAAGTCGAGCAAAGAGAAAAGAGTTGATTTAAATCCTCAAAAGTTATAGGGAACTAAGTATTCCCTAAGAGTTAAAGTTTCAAGTTAAGTAAAGATCAAGAGTTGAGTTCATTTATCTAAAGTTATAAGGGGGACTAAGTATTCCCTAAAGGTTGATAAATGTTTTACATTTAAGTTAAAAAAGGGAACTAAGAAGTTCTAAAAGAGTTTTGAACTAAAAAGGGGAAAATTGATTCCAAAAGGAGCTTTTAAGGCTAAAGGGTTCAGTAAATTATCTCAACCCAAAGGAAAAATTTTTTATTAAAAACATGAGCTAAAGTACATTTTGGGAGTAGTATTGAGCACCGATGTGGGGATGGAGTTCAGATAACTCAAGTCCCCATTTAAACCATATAGCCAGCATGGGTATTAACGTGTCATACTTTTTAGATGATCACGTAAGTTTGGCCAGTGGACCCACTAGGTAGAGGATGTTCTATGTGACGGCAAAGTATAGGACAGTTCTGGAAGCGTGGTCAAGACGATGTATCACCACTTAGGCTCATGGTGTTGGTTGCCAGTTAGAGAAACTCCATAGTATTAATTACATGAATCCTCAAGGAGTTCTGCTTAGTATGAATGGAGGTATAGAACTTCATTCATGCATTGCACAAGTAGACTTTGAGAGGGAGCATGATATGTTTTATGATATTATTATCTTGAGTAAACATCATATTTTTAAACAGCTTTTCTTTATATTGCACTTGTTTTAAACTACTTTATATTGAAATGAGTTCAGTTAAGTATCATGAGTTGAGTATTTCGAGTTGACTACCTTAAGTTGAGTATCTTGAGTTTGTCTGTGCTTCACTGAGTCAAATATCATATCTTTGAAGTTGAGTATCTAATTTTTGAGTTGAATATCTAATCTTTGAGTTGAATATCTTATTATTTCTTTGAATTGAGTTAAAAAGAGGTAAGTATGTTTCCTTTTTATTCAAGTATCAAGCTTATGTTATGCCTTAGAATTCCCCTTACATGCTCGTACATTCCACGTACTGAGCCAATTGGCCTGCATCTTCTCATGATGCAGACATAGGTATACAGGATCATCAACAGGAGTTTCGTTGATACATCCAAGAGTTCGAGTTAGCTATGGTGAGTCTCATTACTTCCGTAGGATTTTATTTACTTTTCAGTTTGGTCAGGAGGTCGTGGGTCTTGTCCCGACTTCCATCATTGTCATTTAGAGGCTTCATAGATAGTCGGTATAGTTGAAGAGTATGCATTAATCATTTATTTTACTAAATGTTTTAAAGACTTAAGTTGCCTATTTTATGGCGAGTTTAATATATTATTTTATTTAGAGTTAATCTTTAAAGTTAAAGCTTTGTATTTAAGTTATTGATTTTACCTTGTTTTAAGCTTTTCAATGCTTAACTTAGTCTTTCGTTTGTAGTCAGTAGGATGAGGGTTCGCTTGGGGACCAACAATGGTTCTTGAGTGCCGGCCACGTCCAGGGTGTAGACTCGGGTCGTGACATTAATAATCATGGTGATGCCCAGAATCATGTATCTAATCAACATGTTGATGTTGATAATAACAATGATATTGTTGTTGATGATCCTGTTGCTCATGAAGTTTTGGACGAATCAAATATTCCACTTCAGAGGTTTACAAGTCAGCAGTTTCCTTCCTCCCGTTATTCACCCAATGAGTATGTGTTACTCACTGACAGGGAGAACTTGAATGTTATGAGGAGGTCATGGAAGATGAGCACAAGGATCAATGGATTGAAGCCATGCAAGATGAGATGAAGTCTCTGCATGAGAACCACACTTATGAGTTGGTAAAATTGCATAAGGGCATGAGAGCTTTATAGAACAAGTGGTTGTTCAAAGTTAAAGTTGAAGAACACAACTTGAAGCCCAGGTACAAATCTAGATTGGTTGTTAAGGGATTTGGTCAACGGAAGGGTATTGACTTTGACGAAATAATTTTCTCGTTGTAAAGATGTCCTCGATTTGCACAGTTCTAGGGTTGGCTGCTAGTATTAATTAGAGATTGAGCAGATGGATGTGAAGACGGCTTTCCTTCACAGTGACCTAGAAGAAGAGATTTATATGGAACAACCTAAGGGCTTCAAAGTAGAAGGTAAAGAGAATTTTGTGTGCAAACTCAGAATGAGTCTATATGGCCTAAAGCAAGCTCCTAGACAGTGGTACAAGAAGTTTGAATATGTTCTGGGGGAGCAAGGCTATAAGAAGACTTCTTCAGATCATTGTGTATTCGTACAAAAATTTTCTAACCATGATTTTATCATCCTTTTGTTGTATGTGGATGATATGTTGATTATGGGCAAGAATACTTCCAAGATTGACGAGTTGAAGAAAGAGTTGTGTAAGTCTTTTGCTATGAAAGACTTGGGTCATGCCAAACAAATTTGGGCATGAGAATTACTCATAAGGAAGATTTATTTGTCCTAGAAAAAGTACATTGAATGTGTACTAGAGCGCTTCAATATGAAGAATGCTAAGCTTGTTAGATTACCTCTTGTTGGTCATATGAAGTTGAGCAAGAAGATGTGTCCTACAGCTAGGGAGGAAAAAGAGAGCATGGCAAAAGTTCCATATTCCTCCGTCGTAGGAAGTCTAATGTATGCAATGGTATGCACTAGACATGATATTGCTCACGCAGTTGGTGTTGTTAGCAGATTTCTCGACAATCCGGGAAAAGAGCATTGGGAAGCTGTACTCAGGTATCTTAGAGGAATGAATGCTTGTGTTTTTTAGCATCAGATACAATCCTGAAGGGCTATAGAGATGCTGATATGGCAGGTGACCTTGATAACAGAAAATCCACTACTGCTATTTGTTTACTGTTTCAGGGGAGCTTTATCATGGCAGTCGAAGTTGCAGAAATGTGTTGCACTATCTACAACTGAAGTTGAATATATTGCGGTTACTGAAGCCGACATTATTTATCTTAGTAGATACCTTAGTATGATTGTCAAGAATTATGAGAGGATACGATTCCAAAAGCCCCTTGATATGCGAATTTTCCAATATCCATTTGCATATGCAAACTAAAACAAGTTAGAGAAGTTGTTCTGTGTTTTTAGGTTCCTGCTAAAACTAATAGTCGTTACTTTCTGTTAAATAAATTTTCTATTGTAGTACATTTTGTTTTTATTCTTTTGTCTCTGTTACTTTTCTAATTGAAATGAACTCGATTAAAAGTATTGTACTGCTGATACTATTTCATGTTTTCAGTGCAAGCCTCTTTTTTATGGAAATATTCCTTCTTGAACTTAAATTCTTTAGGTTATTTTTAGTTGACGAGAGTGATTGTGTTGTGGTTGATGCTTATTATTTTCTTAAGGTCATTTCTTTCAATTTCTTTGTTTTGCTATTCTGTAGCACTTTTTTAAAAAAAAATTAGGAACAAATATGTCAATATTTATTGAATGAGAATTTTTATAGTACTTTTAGACTTTGAAAATTAGTTATGTAGTTTCTGTGGATTGGAATTTTTGTTGTGAATTATCTCCTATTGTTCATGGTGTTTTCAGTAGAACGTTATGAAATATGAAAAATAGTATATGTGGCCTTGTTCTGTTGTGTTAGAACTAATGAACAAGAATGATAAAATTACAAGAATCCAAAATAAAACTTGCTTGGCTTAGAGGCACGTTAAAACATTTCTTGAAGATAGTTGGAGTCTCTCCCACGAGCAATCGGAAGAATAAATAACAACTCTATCTTCGGGATTCAACTAAGCCACAAAACAAGTAGCATTCAAGAATGTTGTTCTTCTATTCTTGAATTGGTGATTTCACCTTTTGATTAATGTCTCATAAGTGTTTTTTCAAGGAATGTATTTTTGTTTGAATGCTTCTCTTTTTCAACCAAAAGAAACTTAATTTATAGGATAAAAGTTTTGTAAGAAAAACACTTTAATTAAATTGTATTTATTATAGGTTCATGAATTAAAAGAAAAACTTATCTTTCAAAAAACCCATAACGTAGAATTAAAAAAAAGTTTCTTGCAAAAAGTTTATAACGTAGAATTAAAACAAATGAATGTTACAACTCACATTCATGTATTTTGTTATTTCAAAACCTTTTCAACTGATGAATTGTTTCAAAATTAATTGAAACACTAACTCTAACAATCCCCCACTTGTTTCAAGAAATTTTGTCTTTCAGAAATCCAAAAAATATTTTGAGACATTAATCTAGCAACGTGCATCAATAATGGTGTCGTTTGGACTTGAATCATTAGCTAGTGAAGATTTTCTAAATCATTGACTACTTAGTGAACAAATCTTGAACTAAGTGGTTCATTGAATGAAGTTGGAAAAATACTCCACGCATATCACTATGTCCCAGTGAAAATCGAAATCCTTTGACACCTTACGGTCATGTGTCGTGAATCCTTTTAGCCAAGTGCTTTAAGTTTCCCTGTTAAAATCTTATTGAAGCGGCCTCTACTTCACACTTAGTGCGGTGAATTCATCAAGAGTAACTTTGCATACTCCAACCAAATGGTCTATGAACTTCATTAAGAGAAATTAATCTCATCCTCTTTTACAGCAAAGTATCGGTAAATCTATCAAGAGTATTCCTACACACTCCAATCGAAATCGATTTATAGACTTATTAAGAGAATATAATCTCATCCTTCTCTTAGTAGGAATATCGAAAAAATTTATCAAGAGTTTTTTTACTAACTCCAACCGAGATCGTTCTTATAAATTTATGAAGAGAAAATAATCTCAAGCATGCACATCTACTTGTTTCATTTTATTTGAAAATGAGAATTTTATTGATGTGCTTCACAATTGTAACTTTACTTGTTTTTTCCTTTGAACCCAAGATTACATCATTATTTAGGGTTACCATAAAGTACAATTAATTTACAACAGGCTTTATTCTCATCCCATTACAAGTTTCCACCACTAACTCTTTGCCTAACCCTTTAGACAAAGGATCCGCTAAATTAAATGTGGACTTCACATATTGAAGCGATATCACGCCTTCCTTCAATAATCTCCTCACATGATTGTGTTTGAGACAAACTTATCTCGACTTGCCATTGTAGCAATTACTTGAAGCCCAAAATATAGCAGCTGGATTATCACAATAGATAGTTAAAGATGGTATTGGCTTACTCCATAAAGTAATATCTATCAGCATTGATCGCAGCCAATCAGCTTCTTCTCCAGCAGAAGACAGAGCTATAAATTCTGACTCCATGGTTGAATGAGTAATACATGTATGCTTCTTTGATTTCCAAGAGATCGCTGCTCCAACCAAAGTGAAAATTCAAGCAGTAATAGATTTAGAGTCATTCGGATCAGAATTCCAAGTAGCATCACTATAGCCTTCAAGAACAACGGGAAATGTAGAATAATGCAGGCCAACATCAAGTGTACCCTTCATGTATCATAAAACACGAAATAAGGCATTCCAATATTCAACTCCGGGATTATTAGTAAACTTGCCCAAAGTTCCTACTGTGTATCCAATATCCGGCCTGGTACAATGCATGGTATACATAAGACTCCCAACAATCTGAGAATATGTCAGCTGGTCGAGAACATCACTAGAGTTCTGTAGTTTGATGCTAGGATCAAATGGTGTAGGAGCAGGTTTGTCGTCAAAGTGACCAAACCTCTTTAGAACTTTCTCAATATAACTTGATTGAGTAAGAGTCAAGCCATTCACTGATCTTATAATTATAATACCCAAAATTACATCAGCTTCTCCAAGATCTTTCATTTCAAATTGAGAAGCTAGAAAATATTTTGTTTCTTTGACTCTTTCAATATCAGTTCCAAAGATCAATATATCATCTACATAAAGACATATTATAACACCAGATTTGTTTTGAAATTTATTAAATATGCAAATATCAGCACCATTGATTGAGTAGCCAATAGAAATCATTACTCTTCTAAATTTCTCATTCCATTGTTTTGGAGATTGTTTTAATCCATAAAGAGATTTAAAAAGCTTACAAACTTTGTGTTCTTGACCAGGTACGACAAATCCTTCTGGTTGTTTCATGTAAACTTGTTCATCTAGATCACCATTTAGAAATGCAGTCTTCACATCCATTTGATGTATTACCAGACTATGAATTGCGGCTAAAGCAATCAAGAGTCGAATAGAAGTCATTCGAGCTACAGGTGCAAAGGTATCAAAATAATCAATATCTTTCAATTGAGTGAAACCTTTTGCTACCAAGCGAGCTTTGTACTTATCTAAGGTACCATCAGATTTTAATTTCTTTCTAAAGATCCATCTACAACCAATAGATTTATATCCAGGAGGGAGGTCTGATAAAATCCATGTATTGTTTGACATAATAGAGAGTATTTCATCATCAATAGCTTCACGCCAGAAAGGAGCATCATGTGAAGTCATTGCTTCAGCATAACTTTCAGGATCCCTTTTAACTAAATAGACTTGAAAATTTGGTCCAAAGTCTCTTGTTTTGGCTGATCTTGCACTACGTCTTGGTTGACTTTCTTCCAAACGTTCAACTATTTTTCTTTTAAGAGTAGATATAGAAGAACTTGTATTTGTTCCAAAGATTCTTTTTTCTTAGGAAATATATGCTCAAAAAAGTTAGCACGCAACGATTCAATGATTGTGTGATGGCTTGGAGTCTCAAGATTCAAAAATATATAAGCCTTACTGATTTGTGAATAACCAATAAATACACAACTACTCCTCTATATTCAATCTTAGTCAATTGTTGATCTGGTAATTTAACATGAGCCAAACAACCCCATACTTTAAAATAATTTATATTTGGTTTTCGATTCTTCCAAAGTTCATATGGAGATGAATCATGTTTCTTGGAAGGAATTCGATTCAAAATATGACATGCAGAAAATAAGGCTTCAATCCACAAATTTCAGTGATACCAGATCCATAAAGCATAGAGTTAACCATTTCGATGAAAGTTCTATTCTTTCTTTCTGCTACACCATTTTGTTGTGGTGTATAGGACATAGTCAATTGTTTCTCAATGCCTTCTTTTTCACAAAAATTAATAAAATCTGATTTTAAATATCCTCCACGTCTATCAGATCTAATTGATTTAATCTTTAAACTCAATTTATTTTCAACTTCTGCTTTATATGTTTTAAAAGTCTCAAATGTCTCATCTGTTGTTTTTAATGGAAAGACATATGTATACCTTGAGTAATCGTCAATGAAAGTGATAAAATATCTCTTTCCATGATGTGATAAACAATCCATCTCACAAATATCAGTATGGATTAACTCCAAAAGTGTGGATATCCTTTCAACAGACTTAAAAGGTTTCTTTGTTATTTTACATTTACTACAAGTAATACACTTAGCAACATGATCATTTCCACAGTCTTTGATTAATCCATTTTTCACCATGAGTTGAATGAATCTAAAATTCACATGACCAAGACGTTCATGCCATAAATCTAAAGACTCCACAACATAAGTAGAAATATTTTCATTTTCAATATTGAGTTTGAACATGCCATTTGTAGCATAACCTTTTTCAACAAACATGCCTTGTTTAGACAAAATAAATTTATCTTCCTCAAAAATCATTTTAAAACCATGCTTCGAAAGAAGCGTACCTGACACCAAGTTCTTTCGAATATCAGGAATATGCAATACGTCTATCAATGTGACCATCTTTCCGGAAGTGAATTTTAGTTCAACAGTTCCCTTTCCCACAACCTTAGCAGAGGATGAGTTTCCCATATGCAAAACTTTATCACCCCCCCCCACTAATTCATAGGTCGTGAAAGAATTTCGATTACTTGATATATAACGAGTTGCACCAGTGTCTATCCACCATTCCACTTGATATCCCGCTACAAATGTTTCTGTGACCATTGGTACCAGTTCATTTTTTGTATTGTTAGTTGCCTTTTCTTTCTTCTTTTTAGCTTTAAGAATTTTACAATCACGTGCATAGTGACCAATTTTATGAAAATGATAACATTTAATCAACTTAGAATTTGAATTAGTACGCTTGAAATTTTTACTCTTCTTTGTCTTCAAAAATTTATTATTGGCAGGTTCCTTCTTGATCTTTTCTTCAACAACATAATCTTTCATGATGGGCTCCTTCAAGATGTTATTGTAACGGTATCGTGTCTCTTGTTCAATTTGCAAGTGTTGCAATAATTGTTCAAGAGTCAAATCTTCCTTCTTGTGTAAGAGTTTGCTTCTGTACTCCTTCCAAGATAGAGGAAGTTTTGAGACAATAGCACCAACATGAAAGTTTTTCAGCAAGAGTAATTCCAGATATAGCAATTTTATTATCTATAAGTTGAAATTCTTGTACTTGTTCAGTGATTGACTTGTCATAACCATTTTGAACTCCATATAATTTGAAACAAGAAATTTCTTTGAACTAGCCTCTTTTGCTAAATGAATAGCTTAAAGAGTATCCCAAATCTCCTTTGCAAATTTACACTTAATATAATATTGATCATAATATTTATTGGACATTCCTCCAAGAATATAATTCTTGCATAAGTAATCATCATCTTGCCATTTGGCAATTTGTTCTTTAATTAGAGTAGCCTCGTCCGTTGCTACCTCAAAACTAGGAGCCTCAGGACAAGGTTTCTCAAGAACATATGCCAACTTTAATCGTCTTAAAAAGAATTCAATCTTTCCACGCCATCTAGGAAAGTCTTTGCCATCAAATAATTCAAAATTAGAATTAGGCAAATTTGGAACATTGTTTGTTATTGATGTGGATGCCATAGAGACAACTATCTTCAAATTGTTAGAACAAATGAACAAGAATGATAAAATTACAAGGAATCCAAAATAAAACTTGCTTGGGTTAGAGGCACGTTAATACGTTTTTTGAAGATAGTTGGAGTCTCTCCACGAGCAATCGGAAGAATAAATAACAACTCTATCTTCGGGATTCAACTAAGCCACAAAACAAGTAGCATTCAAGAATGTTGTTCTTCTATTCTTGAATTGGTGATTTCACCTTTTGATTAATGTCTCATAAGTGTTTTTTCAAGGAATGTATTTTTGTTTGAATGCTTCTTTTTTTCAACCAAAAGAAACTTAATTTATAGGATAAAAGTTTTGTAAGAAAAACACTTTAATTAAATTGTATTTATTATAGGTTCATGAATAAAAAGAAAAACTTATCTTTCAAAAAACTCATAACGTAGAATTAAAAAAAAGTTTCTTGCAAAAAGTTTATAACGTAGAATTAAAACAAATGAATGTTACAACTCACATTCATGTATTTTGTTATTTCAAAACCTTTTCAACTGATGAATTATTTCAAAATTAATTGAAACACTAACTCTAACATGTTGTGCAAAGATATGTCTTGATATAAGATCCAAGACATTTCTATCGCTTCTTAAGACACAACACTTTTTCTCGCAGTTGATAGTCTCACAAGCTCCCATTCATAATTTTGTTACAACTGATATATGAGGATCAGATTGTCTCACTATCAGCAATTTGTCAAACAAATATATTTATTTATAAAATATATAGGAAAAAGAGAAGGAAAAAGACTCATGAAACATAAAAAAAATATGCATGTATCTTTGGTAGACATATGAACTTGCAATTGGGCTTGCAAAGTCCAAATCATATAGACATGAGTTATCAATATAATTTTAGATTTTTGGCAACCAAGAATCCACCTTTTAGCTAAACTACTAATGTATTATGAGTTCATGTAAGTATATGCTCTGTTGAGTGAAATTCCCTTCCAAACATGTTTCGTAAAACACCTAGGGATTATATTATTTTACTTATCTAAAAATTAAATGATTTACAAATGGTTTGTGTTTTCTATTATTCTTAGTAGCCTACTAATCACCTTCAAGTTTAGGGGTTTGCTTTCCTATGCACATCAGCTGACAGGAGGCTTCCCAAAGGATGTTTTGATGATTCCTCACCAGTGCAGGGACCCGGTCCTCTGAAGAGTTGAAGAACTGGTCTTTCCAAAGAAAAGTACAGATAGTTGTAAAAGCTTTCTGTGTCAGAGAAGTTGGTTAGGAGCAGTGTACCGCTCCAATTAGAATCGTCTAGGATGTTTTGTTTGATGGACAACTTATCTTCATGGTATATAACAAACAAAACATCATGCATTCTTCATTCATTCAAAACAAACATACTAGTAAGGATCAAAACAACAGGAAATCAAATTCAAAGGGCGTTCAGTTCTTCTAGTGATTTGCTATTTTTATAGTTGCTTGTAATTGTTCTAAATTGTAAGATTCGTTTTGAAGTGATTAGAAACGTATAAAACTTTGGGTGTTTCATTGTAAGAGTTTTAGTTAAATTTAACTTAGGCTCTTACGGAGCAGTGTTGTATCTGCTCGTGCTCAGCTGAGCAATAGAGAGTATTGCTTAGAAAAGAGGCTAACAGGTTAGTCTCTTAGTGTGTAACCAACTTTTACTTTTGCTTGAGAGAAGATTAGTGAAAGTGGTTGTTGAAAAGTCCTGTTGAGAACAGGTCGTGGTTTTACTCCCTTGAGCAAGGAGGTTTCCACGTAAAAGTGATTGTCTCTTTTACTTCTGTCTTTGTTTCATTATTTACTGCTTTGTATTATTACGGGGACCAGGTCCCATCTTAGTTTCGTGGACGCATACATTCCAACAAGTGGTATCAGAGCTTAACTTTTCATGTTGGTTAACACCAAGAAAAGAAAGATCCTGAAGGAATGGCTGCTCCACCAAATCTGGAAGAAGGGCAATCATCAACAAGGTCACCTCGCTTCAATGGTCACTACTATGGGTGGTGGAAGAATCGAATGCATGACTATATCAATGCTGAAGACTTTGAGTTGTGGGACATTATTCTAGATGGACCATACATTCCTATGAAGGAGGTAAAAGATGGAACACTTACCACCTATGTAGTGAAGACCAGAAAGGAGTACACCGAAGCTGATCGCATGAAGATTGAAAATAACTTTAAAGCGAAAAAGATTCTGGTATGTGGTATTGGTGTTGATGAATATAATCGGATCTCTGCTTGTGAATCTGCAAAAGAAATTTGGGACTGTCTTCAAACTGCTCATGAAGGAACACAAAGGGTTAAATAATCAAAGATTGATATGCTTACTACTCAATATGAGAATTTTGTGATGAAGGAAGGTGAAACTATCTTCAAAATAAACTCTCATTTCACAGCTATCACAAATGAGCTCAGAGGACTGGGAGAACCAATTCCTACATGCAAGCAAGTAAGAAAGATTCTCAAGGTTCTTCCAAAATCTTGGGAAATCAAAGTGGATGCAATTAGTGAGGCACAAAATTTGATGACATTGCCTATGGATGAGCTCATAGGGAATTTACAAACCTATGAGATGAACAGGAAGTAAGAAGCTGCTCGAAAAGAATCAAAGAAAGAAAAGAACATCGCTTTGAAATCTTCACAAAGTGAGATGTCAGAAGAAGAAGTTGAAATGGCATACTTTACAAAGAGATTTCAAAAAATCATCAAAAAACATGGTGGCTTTCAAAAGAAGGGAACTACTGGCTGAATGGCAACAGGAAATGACCTATGTCACAGATGTGGCAAACCAGGTCACTTTATGAGTGACTGTCAGAATCAAAAGCAAGAATCTCATGAAGTGAGATATTGTAAGAAGGACCTGGTCCCAGGCAAATTTCGAATGAAGGCGCATGATGATCATATGGTGAAGAAATCCTTTGCTGTATGGGGTGAAGATTCAAGTGAGTCAGGGGAAGAAACTGAAGAACATGAAGATGGCTCGATGCTGGTCATTGAAGATGATGAAAGCATCTTCAACCAAATGTTCTCATTGATGGCAAGATCAGATGATGAGGATGATGCTTCTGAGGTAACTCTTTTTGAATTAAAAGATGACCTAGGAAATATGTCTGCTAAAAGTCAGAGGAAACTTGTTGCGTTATTGATTGATTCAGCAGATGAAAAATCAACTGAAAACTCGAGCCAAACTGAAAAGTTGAGCATTTTTTAAAATGAGAAGGTAGCTCTTCTAACGCAGATTTCTGAAATGGGTAGAAGGATAGGGATACTAGAGTCTAATCATCATGCTGACGAAGAACAACCTAGTATTTCTAAACATGATAAAAGAAAGCTTAGTATCTATGAAGAAGAGTTGGAGCACAAACTCAAAATCTCAAAAAAATAAGCTAGAAGCTTCTCTTGAAAAAAATTCTCAGCTTCAGAAAGATCTTAAAAAAATCAAAGAAGAGTTAAGTCAGTCTTTGAAATGGACTGATTCTTCTAAGATTCTCTCAAATCTCTCAGCAAAGTTTCAATGGAAAAAGGGGCCTAGGAAGCAAAAGAATAGAACCACCATACAATCCATATAGCAAATATGTGTCAGTGGCGGATAACTTTCTATGTACTCATTGTGGAAGAAATGGTCATGTGAAAGAAGGGTGTGATAAACTAAAAGAAGATAAGAAGAGGCATGTGGAATTTGTAAAATCAGAAAGTTATCAGACGAACAGGAAGCAAGGACCTGGTGCGTGTGATGAACATATCAGAAACAATAGACATGCTAAAGAAATGAAAAAACGAATTGAGTTTCGTCGTCATTATAAAAACTTCTCACCTCCTTGGGCTGGTAGATTTCTTATCAAACCATTTGATAGTTACTGGGAACTCCGTGTGAAGTGGGTTCCTAAAACTAACAAGTGATTCTTGTGCAGAAGAGAGGAAGGAATCAGTGCTGGTACATGGACAGTGGATGCTCCAGACACATGATAGGCGATACCTCAAACTTCCTCTCTTTGCAGGCACACGAGGGTGGTGGTGTGTCTTTTGGTGGTGGCAAGAAAGGTTCTATTCTTGGAATTGGAAAGATAGGCAAGTCTGACAGTAACTCAATCAACAATGTGCACTATGTGGAAGGGCTCAAGTATAATATGCTGAGTATATCTCAGATGTGTGATAGAGGAAATGAAGTCAAATTCATGGCAGACAAGTGTTTTGTGACAAATTGTGTAACCGGGAAAGTGGTAATGTCTGCTACAAGAGTGAGAAATATGTATGTGGCTGATCTAGAATCCATAGAAGGAGATAATCTCTCTTGTCTAAGTGCTCAAATAGATGAATCTGAGCTGTGGCACAGACGTCTTGGTCATGTAAGCTCTACTCTCCTAACAAACTTGTGGAAGGGGACCTGGTCCGCGGACTACCTAAAGTGAAGTTCACAAACGGTAGAGTTTGTAATGCATGTGCAATGGGCAAACAGACAAAGTCCTCATTCAAGGCCAAGAAAGAAGTCAGTACATTAAGACCACTTGAATTGCTTCATATGGACTTGTGTGGTCCAATCAGAGTGCTGAGCAGAGGAGGCAAGAAACTCATTCTTGTTGTGGTTGATGATTTTTCAAGATACACTTGGGTAATGTTCCTGAGAACAAAAGATGAGACGGCTGGGCAACTGATGGTTTTTTTCAAAGCCATTCAATCAAAGTTAAATTGCAAGATTGGTAGCATAAGATCTGATCATGGCACTGAATTTGAAAATGCTCAGATTGAAGGTCACTGTGGTAAACATGGAATAAGTGACAACTTCTCAGCTCCCAAGACTCCTCAGCAGAATGGAATAGTGGAGAGAAAGAATCGAACACTGGTGGAGATTGCAAGAACTATGCTGATTGACTCTAAACTTGCTATGAGTTTCTGGCTGAGGCTGTAAATACTGCTTGTTATGTGCTTAACAGATGTCTTATCAGGTCTCTTATCAAGAAAACTCCTTATGAGTTAATCAATGATAAGAAACCTTCAATAGCTCACTTGAAGCCATTTGGCTGCAAATGTTTTGTTCTGAACAATGGGAAGGATTATCTCAGAAAATTTGATGCCAGAAGTGATGAAGGTGTGTTCGTAGGCTATTCGTTGTCAAGCAAAGCATATCGAGTGTTCAAAAGAGAACAAAATGCGTGGAAGAAAGTGTACATGTCAAGTTTGATGAAGGCAGAACAAAGGATGAAAAATGGGATGAAGATGAGATGGAAGAGTTGACTGAAGATAGAAAAATCATTCAACAAAGTGAAGAACCTTAGGATGAATCATCTGACGGACCTGGTCCTCAGAACAGTGATACACACACCAGGCCTCACAATTCAAATAACAGTGAAGAAGATCTGGATACAGATAGAGAAGAAGAAATGACTAGAAAGTCTGGGTGGAAACATCAATCTTCACATCCACTAGATAATTTGATGTCTCCTTTAGAGTCCGGAAATCAAACAAGATCAAAGGCACGAAATCTTGTGTCATTTTCAGCATTCATGTCTCTGATAGAACCCAAGAGTATCAAGGAAGCATTGAAGGACCCTGACTGGGTAGTCTTCATGCAAGAAGAGCTTCACCAATTTGAGCGAAGTAAAGTGTGGCACCTGGTCCCTCGACCAGTTGACAGAACCATAATAGGCACTCGCTGGTTGTTTAGAAACAAACTGGATGAAAATGGAATTATTGTCAGAAACAAATCAAGACTGGTGGTGCAAGGGTATAATCAAAAGGAAGGAATTGACTATGAAGAAACATTTGCTCCTGTTGCTCGAATGCAGGCTATCAGAATTCTAATTGCTTTTGCTGCACACAAGAAATTCAAGTTATTTCAAATGGACGTGAAAAGTGTGTTTCTAAATGGAAACCTGAAAGAAGAGGTGTATGTCAAACAAACTCCAGGATTTGAAGATTCAGAATTTCCTGATCATGTGCTGAAACTGGATAAGGCATTGTATGGGTTGAAACAAGCTCCTCGAGCTTGGTATGAGAATCTATCAAGGTTTCTGTTGACTAATGAGTTTGTCAGGGGGATAGTAGATAACACCTAGTTTCTAAAAACTAGAGGTGAAGATCTATTGATTGTGCAGGTATATGTTGATGACATAATTTTTGGAGCAACTTCAGATGAATTATGCAAGGAGTTTGCTGAGTTGATGAGCAGTGAGTTTGGGATGAGTATGATGGGGGAGCTTACATTCTTCCTAGGTATGCAAATCAAACAGTCCTCACAAGGCACCTCAATATGTCAAGGGAAATACATCAAGGAGCTGCTCAACAAGTACAAAATGCTGGATGCAAAGGTTTTAGATACTCCAATGAGCACAAGTGCAAGGATAGATAAAGTGAAGCTAGTCAAGAGGTCAATCAAACAATGTATAGAGGGGTCATTGGATCACTTTTATATCTGACAGCTAGCAGGCCTGACATTGTGTTCAGTGTGGGGATGTGTGCTAGATTCTAAGCTGCACCAAAGGAATCACATCTGAAAGCTGCCAAAAGGATCCTGCGATATCTGAAGGGCACGTAGAACCTGGTCCTCTTCTATCCTAATGGTGATTCTTTTGAACTTATAGGTTTTGCAGATGCTGATTATGCAGGATTTCTAGAAGACAGAAAAAGTACATCTAGAATGGCACATTTCTTGGGATCGGCTTTGGTTTCCTGGGGAACAAAGAAACAAAATTCAGTGGCCTTATCTACTACAGAAGCTGAGTATATTGTTGCTGCTGCCTGTTGTGCTCAACTTCTTTGTATCAAGCAATAACTGAAGGACTTTGGAGTGCTAGCAACAATAATTCCTCTGATGTGTGATAATATGAGTGCATTAAATATGGCAAAAAACCCAGTGCAACACAAAAGAACCAAGCACATTGATGTGAGGCATCACTTCTTGAGGGACAATGTAGAAAAGATGAATGTGGTGATGAGATTTTGCAGTACTAAAGATCAAGTGGCAGACATTTTCACTAAGCCATTGGGAAAGGAAGTCTTCCTCAAGAACAGACTGAAACTTGGAATGATCAAGCTCACGTAGCTCTTGAGCAATGCTGCTCAGAGAACCCTAAATTGACTATGTTTAGGGGGACAGGTATCTATGTTATAATTAAATTCAAGTACTTGAGAATTCACACATTGTACCTTACTGCAGGTATCCACTTAAAAATGAATAGCTGAAGAGATGATCTCAATCATACAAAACTTGAGCAAACAAAGCATAAGAGGGACCTGGTCCCTCATAAGGTTAGTATCATTTAATACTACACTGACAATTGTTTGCATCATCGCCATGTGTCCTTGTCCGGTTCATCGTGTCAGTTTCAAACGTCTTGTTTTTAAATTCGAAGAGTCATTACTGTTGAGGACCGGAAATCTACCGGATATCTATTCTTTTTAAATCTCTTTCTTCCTCTCAACACAAATCAAAATCTTTCTATAATCTTGCTCTCTGACTTTTTCTCTCTAAAGATTTCTCTCTTCTAACTTCATTCTCTAAAATGTCTAAGTCAAATTCTTCATCACATGATCTTATCTCCCCAGAAATCGAAAAACCTAGTTCATTTGATTTCTCAATTCCTCGTCAAGAAGAGTCATGAGTAACCCCTATGTATGGATATGGAACACAAACTGGAACTGTCTCTCCCTTAAATCCAGTCGAAGGAGGATCTGCACCACCTAGACTGGACGGAGCGCCATGTTCTCCTACATTGGTTTTATCTGAAGGAATATCCCAGTTATCTGAAACACAATCTGTGGACAAGCCAAGTTCCAAACTGGGTTCTGAAGAAATTGATGGTGCATCCATGGCATTGTCATCCTCGATGTCAGAAAGACTGTTTGAAGGTGATCTACCGGAAGGAAAGGGGCCGGAATCTTGTATTCTTGCCGCTGGAGCAGAACTGGTTGCTATACAGAGTCTAGCGTCACTTAGAGACGAGTCTCATCCTTCATTATTAAATGAGGAGCTCAGGTCCCCAGAACAGTTGTCATCTAAAGGACAACCCATTTTTTATCATACTTCCAAATCATTTGATATGAATTCTGAAGAGGAGGAAGAAACACCTCTCAGATGGAAAAGACAAGGAACACGAGGCAGTAATTTTTCCCTTGTCAAAGAAGTGGGTCAAATACCTAATGATATGTTGCAGACTCGGGGATATAGTGATGAATAATAAAACAAAAAGGAAAGGGAAAATTGGTTCAGTCTGATAAAGAAAAGGGTAAAAGAAAATATGGTACTAGAAGTGCCACACAAAAGGTACTTGGAAGTGCTATGGTGGCAAATGCTATACAGACTCAAAGAAGGAGGCAACAACGTAGTCAAGGAGTGACTCTAGAGAAACCTGATGTTGAACCGCTCCCCATTGAGGAAAGCGACTCCAAATCAAAGGATGGTTGGAAGTTTGTAGCAAAGAGAAGGAAAGGGTTGGGAAACAAAAAGGAGAAGAAGAAGGATGAGAGTAAAAAGGGTTCAGGGATCTCCCCTGTAACGAACGTCAAAAGAAAGATAAGTCAAAAGAAAGGAAAATCTGAAGTGTCACCCGTAAAGGGACCTGGTCCCAAGGTAAAAGTTGAAAAACAAAACCTGTCACAAGAAGAAAGGGTGGAAAAGATGAAGTTACAAAAGGTGTTGAATGGTCGTGTGTTCGCTCAAGACATTCTGACGGAGCATGGAATGGGGGGCCTTGTTGATGTTGTGGCGATACAGGAATGGGGACATTTGTTTGAACCCCCTGTTCCCTATCTCCATGAACCAGAAGTACGCGAGTTCTATTACAACATAAACTTGCTTGAAGATGGAGGTATTGCTACATCAGTCAAAGGAGTAAAAATAAGTCTAAATGAGGATACGTTGGGGATCATTCTGAGTGTGCCAACTGCTGGGATTAGAACCATTGAAGGATGTAAACCTTCTACAGCATTTACTGAACAAGCCTCAAAGAAAGGCGAACCCAAGCAGGCAGGGGTACCCAAGAAGTATCTCAAAGGCGAGTACCAATTGGTTTTTGAATTTGTCAATAAGGTCATGGTACCCATGTCTGAGAAACGCACAGTTGCATCTGCTGCAGACCTCTTCCTGGTGGAGAAACTAAGTGATCTTGATGCGATAAATCTCCCAGCACTAATGCTTGAGCACATTCATCGGGTTATGACTTGGAAAACAGGAAGTCATGGTATTCCTTATGGGTACCTTCTGAACTGGGTGTTCAATCACTTTGAAGTGCCTTTAGGGTTGGGAGTACCAGGTACTGTCAAGAAAATGTTCTCTAGATCTACTCTCCGCGACTGTGAATGTATTGAAGGGGAGGCACCAGGTCGTTCCCAAGTTGCAGTTGTATTGGAGCAACAGTCTATTCTCAAAAGAGAGGTGCATGATCTGACAGTACTTGTTATAGCTAAGGAGGTTGAGGTGGTTACTTTGAAGTCAGAACTGCAAAAAGTGCTTTCGCAAGGACCTGGTCCTAATTAAGTTGATGACTCTGAGTTACGCATGTTGAGAGCTGAGAATGATCAATTAAAAGCTACGAATGCCTCGTTGACTGAGGAGGTTCAAGCTCTCAATAAGCAGCTCATTAAAGCTCATGAAGATGCAAATGAGCGAGTGATGTTGCTTCTGCGAACTCTTCAACCCGCTCCCCCTTCGTCCTAAAAGTGTCTTCTTATGTCCTCCTGTCCTTTTTTTGTTGTTGGTTGGTCAGTTTGTGGCATGGTGTCGATTGTTTGATCACTAGACAGTATTATAGTGATCAAATCTTGTTATTATCTTATGCCATGTTTTGTTAATGATGATCATTTTTTTCTACCTTTCATGCGTTTAAGTGTGGCCATGGCTCTGAATTCTCTTGTGCTTGTTGTTTAATTTTAGCGTATGTTTACTGTCCGTCCTTCTTGATGATGTCAAAAGGGGGAAGATCAGTATCTTGTTCACATCTGATAGTAGCTGATAAATCGGGCATGGTTTTAGGGGGAATGACGATTGTAGATGTTTAAGGGGGAAACACATCTGATGCATGGGTATTGTTTTTACGGGGAATGAAGATTGTCTCAATTGAGAGAAATAATCTTTATTTAATGCTTTAAGTTTGTTTTGAATAAATTTATGTGAGGAACAGAATGCAGGATGGTTTGTCATCATCAAAAAGGGGGAAATTGACAGGAGGCTTCCCTAAAGGTGTTTTGATGATTCCTCACCAGTGCAGGGACCCGGTCCTCTGAAGAGTTGAAGAACTGGTCTTTCCAAAGAAAAGTACAGACAGCTTTTAAGCTGTCTGTGTCAGAGAAGTTGGTGAAGAGCAGTGTACCGCTCCAATCAGAATCGTCTAGGATGTTTTGTTTGATGGACAACATATCTTCATGGTATATAACAAACAAAACATCATGCATTCTTCATTCATTCAAAACAAACATACTAGCAAGGATCAAAACAGCAAGAAATCAAATTCAAAGGGCGTTCAGTTCTTCTAGTGATTTGCTGTTTTTATAATTGCTTGTAATTGTTCTAAATTGTAAGATTCGTTTCGAAGTGATTAGAAACGTATCAAACTTTTGGTGTTTCATTGTAAGAATTTTAGTTAAGGCTAACTTAGGCTCTTACGGAGCAGTGTTGTATCTGCTCGTACTCAGCTGAGCAATAGAGAGTATTGGTTAGAAAAGAGGCTAACAGGTTAGTCTCTTAGTGTGTAACCGACTTTTACTTTTGCTTGAGAGAAGATTAGTGAAAGTGGTTGTTGAAAAGTCCTGTTGTGAATAGGTCGTGGTTTTACTCCCTTGAGCAAGGAGGTTTCCACGTAAAAGTGATTGTCTCTTTTACTTCTGTCTTTGTTTCATTATTTACTGTTTTGTATTGTTACGGGGACCAGGTCCCATCTTAGTTTCGTGACGCATAAATTCCAACATCAGCTTTTCAAAAAACTTCATTAGAACTTTGAACAAATATAATAGTTCATTGCTTCGAAGTATATATGGTGGTTAATGTTGTCACAATGCACACCCGAATGTGGAAAGTCGAAGTCTCATGAACTACTACTAAAACTCAACTTTGATTTTATTTCGTTTGTGGTCAAATAAATATATGGTACTTTGTTTGATTGATAATTTTTTATATTGTAGAGCCAGCAAGGACGACAGCTTTCCACAAGAAAATGTGTTCCTCATTAGAATTATGAAAGCACAACTCTACTGACCATCGTTTGCCAAATTTTAGGGAAAAAATAAATGAGAAGAGTGACATTTGCACTGCTGACATTATCTTCCTATGTTATTAAACATCATATATTTCTTACTTTGCAGGTATGATTCTGTTATACAATCGTGTTAATGAACAAGTGTATCTACTTTCTCTTTAGGAATACCATAGGTATATCATCTTATACTACTGAAAAAAAGACACTGATAAACAAATTGACGTCTCTTTGCTTTGAGTAAGTTCTCAACCTTCTCTTTTTCATTTCTTTTTTTCAGTGTTGTATCATTTCGTGTACTAAGTTCTGTGTTTGAATGTAATCAAAGTGTACTAAACAATAGTACTCCCTCCGTTTCAAAAAGAATGATTATATTTCCTTTTTAGTCTGTTCAAAAAGAATGACCTCTTTCCTTTTTTGGCAATACTTTAACTTTAACTTTCCACGGCATGTTTAAGACCACAAGATTAAAGGGCATTTTGGTACATTTGACATTACTTTAATTTAGAACCACAAGATTAAAAAGTCTTCTTTCTTTTCTTAAACTCCGTTTCAAGTCAAACTAGGTCATCTTTTTTGAAACGGAGGGAGTATTAATTAAGATTAGTTTTGTATTCCATATGATCAATTGCTCTGATTTTTGTAGGAAATAATTAATTTTCTCCAGGCTTACCTTTCTCCTTTTTGGTGTTTTTACAACTGCAAATTCTTATTTAATTGCGAGAAGTGTAGGTCCAATACTAGATTATGAAAAATTAAGAGCTTAAATACGAAGTTAGTAAGATGTACTCTGAATATAGGTACACTGGTTATGACTAAGAATAACTCAAAGTAATGTAATAGTGTTGTAGAACGAGCTCTTGCTACGTTGCATTTTAATGTGTTGTTTCTAGTAGTCTATTGAAATTTTATTCTATTTCAATTAATTCAGTCACAACTTCCACTTTTAATTACCTAAGTTTATTCTAATTGAGTAAACTTAAGAGTTGGTTTATGCTTAGCACGGGCCTTGTCCCTCTAGTGTGTATATATATATATATGAGTTTATATTTAAGCTGGAGTTTGACCTGTACATTTTGAAACAAATTTTGAATTTTTCTTCCAATGAGGTGTTAATATCTGGTAAAAAAATGGCCAATTAAAATATTTGATCAAAATAGTAACAAAATAAAAGTTGTGAAGTGTTCAAAATGGTATGTCTTGGTCAAACAGAAATAATTGTAGTATCATTTAATATTTTTGATAAACTTGACTTACCTAAACCAATCAAAATGAGGCAACCAAATTTTTTTTACAGATGGATTACTTATTTCAAAACAGATGAGGTGTTAATTTGTAATAACTCAAAAAAAAATATGTAACACCTCGACATTAAAGAGGGCTAAGTTTAGAAACAACTATAAGTAAAGGACCATTATAAACCTACTCTAATACACATATTCTATCTTTAATTGGTAGAGGTTGTTGACTGACTTGATGCAAAGTCAATAAATTATCTTGTTGAGAAAACTATTCATTTTATTCTTCATCAGTTATTATTTCTCTGTTGAGGCAACTTATAACTTTTTTTTCCTTCAACTAGAACATTTAATGTTTGTCTGATTATCATATATTTTTGGGATATGGCATAAGTACTTCTTAAACTATGATCAGTATTTTTGAAATATATCTTAACTAAATTAAGGTCTTATTACACCCTGAACTCTTTTTTTTTTTTTTGTAATTTTCTATACCTTTTTGACCTACGTGGCATCCGAATATTTCCCACGCACCTCAACTACGTGGAGTAATGTAGTGTGTCATGTCAGCCTAAGGTGTATAAGATTACAAAAATAAAAATGAGTTTGGAGGAAGGAGAAATAATACCGTAATTTAGTTAAGATGTGTCTCTAAACTTCGATTATGGTCTAGAAAAATACTTATGACTTATCCCTAAATTTTTGTGAACTCGGAGTAATCAGTAATCACAAATACATGAACAAATATGAACCTTTTCTTCAAAGTATATGATACATAGTTGAGAAGACATACAAGACAATTTTCTTACAATAGAATATGGCTGCTTGGAAGTATGATAGAGAGAAGAGGAACTTTCGCATATAGCCACTCAAAAATATCCTAACTATTTTCTATAGTTATAGGTTGATAGTTATAATTAGTAGCTACATGTTATAGGGAGGAGAGAGGCGAACAATATTAGGAGAGAGAGGAGAGAGATGAACGAGAGAGGGGAGAGAGTGAGAGAGAGGTGAATTGTGTATGTATATCGGTTAGACAATTATATATTATACATATGTATTTGTATAGATGAAAAGCGAGATTGAGAGAGGGAGGAGAGGTGAGAGAGACTGAAAGACAGAGGAGAGAGACGAGCGAGATTGGGAGAAGGAGGAGAGATGCGAGCAAGAGAGGGAAGAGAGTAGAAGAGAGGTGAATTATATATATATATATATATATATATATATATATATATATATATCATTTAGATAATTGTATATTATACATATATATTTGTATATGGCAAGAGAGATTGGAAGAGGGAGCAAAGAGGAGAGAGGCAATCGAGATTGGGAGAGGAAGGAGAGAGGCGAGCGAGACAGGAAAATAATTTGTATAATTCACATCTCATTAGTATAATTCGCGGCTATGTTTGTATAATTCGCGTGTTTTCTATAATTGAGTAATATTAAGTGTGGAATTAAGCAAATATGATAAAACTTGAAATAACAAATTGATACAAACATAAACATATGAACTTTAACATAGTTAGACAAAATCTATTATACAAATTACATCATATAAATTAATTATATAAAATCCAAAAGCTACACGTTTATACAAACTTTAAAAGGCTATACACAAAAAGATTTAATGTATATGGTGACAAAACTGAAAAATCAAAGGAAATCATCATTATATACAAATATAAACATCGGGTACAAATATAACTCAAAAAACAAATTGCTAGTTGCGAATTATACAAATGTGACGAATTATACAAATATGGCTAATTAAACAATTCGAAGTCATGTCACGTAATTAATAGTTAATGTTAGTCGCGAGAGGTAATTATAGTGAACTATATATATGATGAGTAACTAAGTAGTATAAGTTTACTTAACCGCGTAATTTTTCCTAAAAAGAATGTAATTTTAAAGAATTTCTAATAGACACAATACATAATTATATCTTTTTATTTAACTTTATTTTACATTTATGTCTTTAATTTTTTATGTACGCAACTGAATATTTACACTTGTATAAATTTAAGCAAATAGACATATATGTTTTATGTGTCATACATGTTATTATATGTGTATTATATATGTCATATAAGATCATATATCTACTTATTTAACTTTATATAAATTTAAATATTTTAATTATACATACCAAAAATTAAAAAATATAAATATAAAATAAAATCAAATAAATAGATACATTTATTTATTATTAGAGTGGAGCAACTGTAATCTTGAACAGCCTAAAAAGTAAAAAAGGTGTTGTGTGAACAGTGAAACACACAATAATGAGTGGATTAGATATATTATGAGGCTAGGGTTCGCCTGCCATTTCCCCACCGACAGTGACAAGTGATGCCTCAAATTAGAGGTCACAAATGGACCACTTTAATCGAGCTAATAATAGAATTGAATTAAGATCCAATTGAATTTAATTTGAACTAAATTAAGCTAAAATTTTAATTGAATCCTGAGTTGCGTAATTTAAACGAAATAATATTGTCTCATTGATGTATTGTTGATACAAAATTCATTTTAATTAAATGACCAATTCAGCTAGTAGTATTGTAACGTCTTGGAATTTTTTTTTAATTAATAAATTATTTCGATGAAAATACTAATATATTCAATGCATTTTCATAAATTAGATTAATCATTTCGGAGATTTACTAAACTTGTCCAAAGATGTGTGATTTTGTCTTGCAGCTAGAATTATATTAATTAAGGATTTATATTTAATCCTACTGACTGTAGGGTCTAAATTTTCGTGTGAATGAGAGGTTGATATAAAATATATTTCCTATTGCAAGACACGATTTGCTAATGATGCTTTTATATTTGAATTATATATTGTAATTGTTAAATTAGGTTTTATGTCTACTTACACTCTAAAAGTTAGCTCAAAAATATGAGAATTGATCAAGTCATATAAGGAGTCCACCATCTCATATCACAAATGTGAGACTTTTGTCATTCTTTAACACTCTATCTCACGCTTAGTGCTTAGCAGCTGATGCGTAGATAATTTTAATTTTTGAGGCCCCAAACATTGGATGAGACTAGGAGTGGCAAACGAGCGAGTCGAGTCGAGTCGAATATAAGTCGATCAAAAAATGAGTTAAATAAAAATGGATAAGTTACTTGACTCAACTCATATTTTAAAGGAAAAATAACTTAAATACACAACTATAAGTTTAGTATTCTCTAATTTTCCCTTCTTTTTTTAAAAATTACATAATTTCCTTTTTTTTAATTTTAATAGAAGTTTAGAGATACATAACCTTCTCTCTCCTATGACACACACTTCCCCAATATCATGCCTATTTTTTCTTCACTAAAACACTCAATCTTCTTAATTACTTTTTGAATTTTTAATTATTATTTTAATCAAACACGTTTCACAACATTTAATATGCAATTTTGAATTTCAAAATTCAAAAATCTTAAATTTCTGAAAATTGGAACTACCATTGTTCTCTGGTTCTTCTTCTTCTTCTTACTCCATCATCCGTTGTTCTTTTGTTCTTCTTTTCTACTTGTTCATCGTTATATTCCATCATATTAATGGATCCTTTTACGAATAGGAGGATTTATGATTCGGACGATAAAAATTGGAAAGAAAATAGAAAAAAGTCTTTGCATGATCCTTTGAATGTTCGGAAGGATTCAAACAAAGATATTCCGGAATCCTCTAAATCAAAGGTTGCTAAAATACACCAAAAAAAGAGAAAAGCGTCAGCAACCATTATTGCCAGGCCGACATTGCTTCGGGTATATTTTTTTTATACTTCTTTTAAAATTATTTTTAAAGTTATAGTACGTTTGATACATATCGTTATAGTGTGTTATAGTGTTTATTCGATTTTATGATACATGAATTAATTGCATGTCAGATGATTTTCTATGTATCACGAGTATTTGAAAATTGTTATCATGTATCAGATAATAATTTTAATACATATCGACTCAGTGTGTTATACTGTTTAGTCGATGCATTGATACATGAATTAGATGTGTATCATATGTTTTTTATGTAGTATGAATTTTTGAAAACTGATATCATGTATCAGTAAGGTATTAGTTGTTTATTTAGTATTAGTTGTTTTATTTAGTATTTATATTTAATATCGTTAAAATTTGTTTTTTTTTTCAAATTGCAGCCACTCAAGTACAAGATAAAAAAGATACCAACACATCCCATAAGGTTTGCTGTCAATTTTAACAACACTTTTCTGGAGGATTTTGAACAATATATAGGGGAGAATGTAATTCAACTGTTTAGGGATATAATTTTTGGACCCCTTTTAGATATTACTATATGTAATTTTCAGGGCCAAATCACTAAGTGCTTGTTGTTGTTAGAGTTATAACAAGGCAACACTAATGTGTTGCATATTAGACATTCAAATGGGTGTATCCTGAAATTTGGCATAGATGAATTTGCAATATTAACTGGACTTAAAGTCAAAGGCAATACCAATGATTTCCAATACCCAGAATCAACTAATTTTATGCTATTCCAAAAATATTTTTCTGGTGCAGTGAATAGTGTTACCAAGTATCAACTAGTTCAACGGTTTAAGATGGGTAACTGGGAGAACGATCAGGATGCACTCCAAATTTCTATATTGTTCTTTATTCATACATTCGTATTGGCTACTCTTGATAATACAGCTATATCCATTGTGGATTTTCTAATGGTTGAAGATGGTAGATATCAAGATTTTCCTTGGGGTCAGCTATCATTCTCGAAACTCATCGGTTCACTTGGACAGGATTTTGATGTTAGCAAAAAATTGTATAGATTATATGGGCTGTCGTATGCACTTAACGTATGGATATACGAATGTGTATCCCAGTTAAATCCTGAAATTGCTGTCAAAGAATGAAATGTCATCCCAAGAATGTGCAATTGGAGAGTTATGTTTGATAAGGCAAAGTTTGAAATGCTTATGTCTACCATTTTCCAAGAGGTAAAATTGAATCAATTTTTACTGTTAGAATAAACTATTTCAAGTTTGTCTATTTAATATCGTTATTTATGTCTTGTGATACATTGTGATCTGTCTTAACTATTTAATGTGTTTTGATACATATGTATTGTATTAACATTTAAATTATTTTATGTGTTGTGATACATTCAGAATGCATGTTCAAACATTGTCCCAACAGCAGAGGAACTTGAAGCTTTTGACCTAGTTGAAGTTGAACATGCTCCTGCTTCTTCACCACCCTTAGTACAACCAAATGAGGAAGATGATTTTGATAATTTCTCCACCAAACCTCCCGAACAGTTATTGAGGAGATATTCTAGAGTGTCTGATACATCTCCTCCACCACCCCCAAAAAGAAGAAAAAAAGTGGTTATACATAAAAAAAAGGTTTCAGAACCGAGTCAGCCTGATCAATCAAATGTGTCTCCGACACCGGATGATGATGTACATGTTTCTATTTCAGATCTGCCTCCGACTTCGGCTGCTAATGTATATGGTTCTATTCGAGACGTGTCTCCGAACCCGACTGCTGATGTACATGATTCTGCAGATTCTCAGAAAGTCAACTATGTTATTCCAGATATTGAAGAGTTGAAAGGACATTTGAAAAATTACGTAAGTTAATTATTTTGATATTTTTAATCAAATGTAATTTATTTTTATCCTAAATGTATTTATAATTTACAGGTTCACAAGAAATTTGAGGAACTGATTATATTGATAAAGGAAAATCACTCCCAGCTGATGCAATCTCGAGGCACGGAAAACATCAATGTTGAGGCAAATACAAGCACATTTCAGTCTGAGAAACAAACATCTCCACAAATACGGATTGATCTTTCTGAGATGGGTGGTGTAGCTGAGGATGGTGTTGGTGTTTCTGGTAACTATGGTGAACATCAAGTCACCGACGATGCGGGGGATGTCGCTGAGGATGGTATTGGTGTTTCTGTTAACGAGGGTGAACAACAAGTCAATGCTACTCCAAAGGTATGTTTTATGATACATTGTACACTATTTGTCATTTAGTTGATGTCATATATCATGCACATATACTCACTGTTATGTATCATGCGAGTATAATCACTGTTACGTATCAGCACAAATTATATTAACACTTTTTACATAAAAACTGCATATTCAGGATGGTGATGCACATCAATCGCACCAAGATTTAAATGAACCTATCATGGAGCAAGATGGTGATGACAGTGTTCAACACAACATCCCTCACGTTTTGCCCGATAAAACAACAATGGGTGCATCGGTAGATTTTTTAATTTTGCTTTATGACACACAATTTCATTGCACACAAATTTACTAAAAAAATCATTACATCATATTATACAGGAATGTTCCACTTCAACAATATCGCCATCAACTCAAGCAGCAATAGATGCACTTATCAAAGATTTGGGAAAAGATCCTACTAATGCTAGACCATTGTATTCTTACAATCCACAGAATATAACTAGCAGCCAGTACTTGTTGACCGATAGTCAATTACCCGCTGACATTCCAATAACTGAGATTGGAGTTAAAATCGATTCAGTCACTCCTGCGCATAGAAACAGAATGCCTTCGAAAAATATTCAATCTCCATATTGTACTTCTTTTGGGTCAAGCGAGAAGGGAAAAGAGAAATTGAAGGATATGGCTCGTTACCATTTCCCATTCGAAGGAAGTGGCATTACAGATCAAGTTTCGTCGAAACTTATCGAGGATTATATGAATTGGTTGTCAAGGGGGCTCCTAAAAAATCATAACAATAAGTAAGTTTTATACAATTTTTTTGCAAGTGTTTGGGTTAATTATTTTTTATATAACTAATTCATGATACTTTGTATACATTTTTTGTAATTAAGTCACTGTTATGTATCATGTACATATACTCAAACATTATGTATCATGTATGCAGGAACCCATCAGACGATAAATACAGATCAAAATCTTCTTCTTTTGGATTTACGATGATGGACTTTGTTGTTGCTTTTCCAATGAACAAGAATTGATTCTATGCCATATCACAGCCAAACAAATGTTGGATTGATGAGGTAAAATTCTTCAACTAATTATCAAATGTGTATCAGTTACACTTATATTATTATAACATGATACATTCTGTAGAAGTATCATAATATTAATTAGCAAAATTTATGATCAATATTTAATAATTATATTGTTCTATATTGTTTAGATGTATATAATAATTATGTTTTCATTTTTTTATAGCACATCGATGTGATTTTTTACTACCTTCGTAAAAAATCAAAACTCTGCAGCATGGATCAATACAGATACACACCAACCCACTGCTTGTTCATGTCACATGTAAAAAATTGTTATGATAGGTATTATATGGATAATGATGATGATAGTCTTAGTACACAAGAACATGTTGATTGCGCTTCAGTTGTATCTGTATATGAGAGGTCAATAATTAACATCATCAAAGGTTATGGAATCCCAGCTGCTTTACCATGGCATTTTGTAGATGAGGTCTACATCCTGATTAACTGCGATCAAGAATTTCATTGGGTGCTGGCAGTTATTGAGTTGAAAAACAGGGTGATAAGAGTTTTTGACTCATCAATATGCACAAGGAAAAAAGTAATTCCTCATGAGATAAAAATATTGTCTAAAATGCTTCCTTCTTATCTACTGGACAATGAATTCTTTGAAGAAACTGAGCGAACAAATTTTGGTGATTGTCATGCATACAAGGACAACATTACTGGTTCACATTTGGAGCCTCAAGTTCCTTTCATGATTGAATTTGCACAAGACATTGCTCAACAGAATAGTGATAGCCTGTAAGTATCAAGAATTTCATTCGTTTGTTCTTAATCATGTATCATTAAGTTTTTAATTCATATTCTGCATTTTTTTGTAAAGACTGTGGGTTATATGTTACTGCATTTGCAGTGTATATGAGTGACAAAATCAACATATCATATGCTGATTTTCGTCCTGAATACCTACGTCAAAGATATGGAGCATTGCTGTGGAGTTATGGCAGCGAGAAGGCTAAGTGTGGATACGTTAGTGACAATGATGATCCACCAAAATCTAAGGGCGTAGTCACACCACCACCAGATGAAGATCTAGTTCACATAGTGTAGCATCTATGCCTAAACAATGTTTTAATGTTATATTTCTTGTTTTGATACGTTATTGAACAAGTATTTTGATGTTTTTAATGTTATTTTAATGGGTTTGTCAATTTCCTTGAAGATTTCTTTTTGTTATTACATTATGGAACAAGTATTTTTGCTTAGAAAACATAAATATCAGACATATTATGGCGTCACACAGATTTAATAAAGTGTAGTCAAAGTTTGTTTAATTAAACATAGTTACTAATAAATAGTTTATTTGAAAACTAAATGTTAGATGATACTTAGTTATAATGAATATCATAGTTGTGTGAAGTGCGATAGTTTTGTAAAAGTAAAGCTATTTACAGTATATTTCAAGTAAAGTTTATCAAATAAAGCATTACACAAGTTAAATAATATAAATTACATGATACATGATTTATAGCTATTGTAAAGTACACAGCAACCTCAATAAGTGTTTTTTTTTAATGAAATGTAGATGATACATTGGGAAAAGCACATGATACATGTGTGCTACGTTACCCAAGATACACATTTGTTTTTTGAATTAAAAGTACATGATACATTGGCTAAAGCATATGTATCATGTACGATATGTTACCCAATAATCCTTGAATTTATATCTCATAGTGTAACATAAGAATTACAAAATTTATATAAAAAAGAAATATTGACACAAATATATTTTTCAACACAAATAATAACAAAGTATTTAAAACTAAAAGCGCAACTTAAAATTTAATTAACTCAGGTTATTTATAAGTTTATTTATCAAAACCAAAAGTGTTTAAATTGCAACTGAAAATGATAAATGTTTACATTATAAATTATTCAAAAATAATATTGATATCTTAGAAACATTATGACTAGTTCACTTCTCTTTTTCTTTTTTGGGAAGAAAGTACAAGTTCTTCTGTTGTGTCCTTCTTGTCCACATTGTCCAACAGTTTGTGTTCACTGAAATCTTTTCATCTGCATTCTTTCTTCTTCATTTTCTTGATCGTCCAGATGATCTTCTGTATCTAGGTGGATACACAGTTTCAGTTATCACATTTTTAGGATCTGACCAATCTGCCTTATCTGGCATTGGTACCATTGGAATTTCATATGTTTTTGCCAATGCATCAGGCTTGTAATAATCAGAGCAATATGGATGCATATCTGTGACATTCTTTTCTTTCAATACAGCGATTGCATGTGCACAGGGTATCTCATTTAGTTGAAATCTACCACAAGAACATACTTTCCGCTCAAGACAAACAATGTATCTTCTTCCAGCTTCATAAACCGAGAAAATAAATTCAGATGTGTTACGCCTCGTATTTTTATACGCAGTGCGCGTCATGAGCTAGTCGAGGTAAGTCCGGGGAATGAGATTTTATTTTAAGTTCCGAGTGATTAAAGGAAATCAGATTGGGATTAATTTTAAGTGGGAATTTATTTAGTGGCTGTTGGGATTAAATTAATTAAGTGGAGGGCCCCACCACTCAAGGCAAAGTGAAAGGAATCATTTTGGGAGCTAGGCTTAGTGGGATGTGTAGTGGGGTGTTGTCTCCACTTCATATTATGAATGAAGTGGTGAAATGATAGCAAAATTTTCATCTTCTTCACCTTAGCTTAGGCAGCCATGGAAATGGAGAAAACCCACAATGCAACTCTCGGCCAGTAGCTTCAAGAATTTTGGTTAGTAATCTCTTTGCTTGATTTATTAATTCTTTAGAATGTCTCTATTAATTAGCCATTAATGTTAAGAAAGGGGGTGTGACCAGTAGCTTAAGAAAATTCATTTTAGTTATTGATTGTGCTAAGTATGAACGGAAATCATAATCGGATTATTAGTGGTGTTGTATTAGTGTTTGGGCTGTTTTGATTAAAACAAAGTGTGGGAAATTCTGTTTTGACGTTATGTATATGTTAATGTGTTATTGGTATTGCTATGGATAATTTGGGTTGTTGTCGGATTGGGACAAAGTAAGGAATATAGGGGAAGTGCTGCCGAATTTTCGTTAGATTATTAGCTATCTTATATAAGTAGTAAAGCGTGACGACTATCTAATTGCGGCACGATTATTGCTTGTTATAGATTAATAGCTTGGGCAGTAAATATTGGACGTGTAGCTCGACTATACGGTATGTAACGCTATCCTTTCTTCTTTGTTTGGCATGACTTTTAAAAATGAGTAAATGACGGACAGGTTTGATACTTACTTCTAAAGCGTCTAGGTGACGTATATTCTTGCTTTCACAAACTATTCTTCTATATATCGGCTATGTCTAAGGCTATGGTGATTTCTCATATCTATGGTAGAGCTTCTTAGAGTCATTGAGATTTTATGTTTTCATATCGTGTTAAAGGTTTATAATCTTGATAAAACGTTAATCTTTGGTAATACTCCTTGTTGGTTCACGTTGATTGTCCTATTGAGTTATAAGAAATGATTTTAATTGCATATGGTTGCTCATAATGCTCTACTCGTGCATAGAGTTATTTATCATTTCACCGAGTCCCGGGCCGGGTAATGTTCGTGCGGAGTTCTTGCATATGTCACCGGGTCCCTCACTAGAGGGCCGGGTATGTATATTATATATATGATTGGTGATGAGGATGGTTATAATGATGATGATGACAGAGATGATGTGATGACTTTTTCACCGAGTCCCTCACTACAGGGCCGGGTACGTATGATGTATATATATGATGATTATTTTGCCGAGTCCCTTACTAGGGAAGCTGGGCACCTTATATGTTAAAGATTGCATGATTTTCATTTATAATGTACTTGTGTAACGATATCTTGTTTCGACTTATCATGTTGATATCCTGTCATCTTTACCTTATGCTTTACATACTCAGTACATTGTCCGTACTGACCCCCTTTCTTCGGGGGGCTGCGTTTCATGTCCGCAGGTGTAGACGCTCAGTTCGGTGATCCTCTCGCCTAGGATATCTACTCTGCTGATTTGGAGAGCTCCACTATTTCGGAGCCCAGTCGTTTGGTACATAACTTTCCATGAAGTCTTTTGCTTATCTATGGGTACTGCGGGGCCCTGTCCCGTCGAGTTTCCTACTATACTCTTAGAGGTCTGTAAGACATTATGTGGGTTGTACGTATGTTTTGGATAATAGTCTGGACATGGTTTGTTAGGGGTACCCGCGTGTACGGGGTTGTCGGATTTCGTACATCATTGTAAATTGTGTTGTGGCAGCCTTGTCGGCTCGCGTATGTTGTTACGGTTGAATGGTTATGACTTTTTATAAGACAGATTAACTTTATTTATATTTGGCGTTGGAGTTGGTTTGATTTGATTAAATCTCTTATTGTCTTAGTTTCAGTTGGTCATACTTATCTGGTTTGTATGTGAGTGTCCAAATCGGACACTAGTCACGGCCCATCGGGTTGGGTCGTGACAAAAGTGGTATCAGAGCGGTTCTTCCTCGGAAGTGTCTACAGACCGTGTCTAGTAGAGTCTTATTTATCGGTGTGTAGTGCACCACATCTATAAACAGGAAGCTACAGGACATTTAGGATGTCATCCTTTCTTCTTATTCTAGATCGTGCGATAGAGCTATATTAACAGGATAATCCCTCCCTAACGAATCCTCGTGTTTTCAGATATGCCTCCAAAGAAAGCTACAGACACCCAGAAGGGCAAATCGGTAGCAGAAGGTGCAAGTCAGATCCGTAGAGTCACTAGGGCCCGTGCCCAGTCTATGCCTGGTATTGTGCTCCAGTCGGAGAGCTCTGCTACACCACCACCAGCCCCCGAGGCCCCAGCACCTGAACCTCCAGCTCCTCAGCCAGGGGCGGAAGATAGGGCCATGAGAGATGCGGTTCAGTTGCTGACTAGATTAGTGGCAGGTCAGGCTCGCAGGCATGGACTAGGAGTTGATCATGCGGACAGATCTGATAGCTTAAGGGCTCGTGATTTTTTAAGTTGTAATCCTCCAGAGTTCTTTGGATCAAGGCCCCAGGATGATCCGCAAGAGTTTATTCGTCAGATGCAGCGTACATTGAGGATAATCAAGGCTTCGGAGACTGAGTCTGTTGAGTTGGCTACGTATCGTTTGCGGGATGTAGCTATTAATTGGTATGAGTCTTGGGAATTATCTAGGGGTGAGGGTGCTCCTCCAGCGTTATGGGATGAATTTGTGGAGGCTTTCCAGGGCCACTTCCTGCCTCCAGAGATGAAGCGAGCTAGAGTCGATAGATTTTTGCGTTTAAGGCAGAATGGCAGGAGCGTTCGAGAGTATAGTCTCGAGTTTGATTCATTGGCTAGGCATGCGCCTACTATTGTGGCTGATATGGCAGACAGGGTACATCGTTATGTGATGGGATTGGATCGTTATCTGATTGACGGTTGTATGGCAGTGACTCTTCAGCCAGGTATGGACATTGCTCGGGTGCAAGCATATGCACAGGGGGTAGAGGATCGGCACCGGGGACGTCAACCAGATAGAGATTTTAATAGAGGCCAACATAAGAGGGTTAGATCAGCAGGTTATTCTGACGAGTTTCGAGGCGGGCAGTCTCAACAGCATGTTAGATTTTCGTCCCAGCCAGCACAGAGTGCACCCCCACGTTTCATGGGTAGGGGGTTTGATCGTGCGGGATATTCGGAAGCTGGTCAGAGCTCTATGGCGTCAGGGTCACAGATGGGCAGGGGTTTGAGCCAGTCGAGGCCACCTTTGCCGCGGTGTTCTCGCTGTGGTAGGTCCCATCCTGGGGAATGTCATTGGGTTACAGGTGCGTGTTTTTCTTGCGGCCGTCAAGGTCATACTATGAGGGAGTGTCCCTTTAGGGGTAGTGCAGGGGGTATGGCACAGCCTACTGGGTCCGTTGCTGGTTCATCTTCTTCTGTGGCTATGCGCCCTATGGGGCAGGGTATTCAGGCGCCAGCAGGCCGTGGTAGAGGTCGTGGTGGAGCTTCCAGTTCTAGCGGTCCCTCAAACCGCATATATGCTTTGACTAGTAGGCAGGATCAGGAGGCGTCACCTAATGTGATCACAGGTATATTATCACTATTCTCCCGAAGTGTGTATGCATTGATAGACCCAGGTTCCACCTTATCATTTATATCCCCCTTCGTTGCTAGTAGGATCGGAATAGAATCTGAGTTGATAGAACCATTTGAGGTAGCTACACCTGTAGGAGATTCTGTCATAGCTACGCGAGTATATAAGAGTTGTTCAGTGGTTATATATAGTCGTCGTACCGTAGCAGATCTAATAGAGTTAAATATGATTGAGTTTGATATTATCATGGGCATGGATTGGTTGGCTGCTTGTTATGCAAATGTTGATTGCAGAGGAAAGATAGTTCGATTTCAATTTCCAGGGGAACCGATTATAGAGTGGAAGGGGAGTACAGTATCGCCGAAAGGTAAATTTATTTCATACCTTAAGGCCAGGAAGATGGTTAGAAAAGGCTATATTTATCATCTGGTTCGAGTGCATGACATAAAGGCAGAGGCACCGACTCTTCAATCAGTCCCGGTAGTTAATGAATTTCCCGATGTATTCCCAGAGGACCTTCCAAGCCTTCCTCCAGAACGAGAGATAGAGTTTACTATAGATGTACTGCCAGATACCCAGCCTATATCTATACCTCCTTATAGAATGGCACCTGCTGAGTTGAAAGAGTTGAAAGAGCAATTGAGAGATTTGCTAGAAAAGGGCTTCATCAGGCCTAGCACGTCACCTTGGGGAGCACCGGTACTGTTTGTGAGGAAAAAGGATGGGTCGCTGCGGATGTGTATTGATTATAGGCAGCTGAACAAAGTAACAGTAAAGAACAGGTATCCCCTCCCAAGGATTGACGATCTATTTGACCAGTTGCAGGGTGCTAAGTGTTTTTCAAAGATAGACTTGCGGTCAGGTTATCATCAGGTGCGGGTAAGGGAGACAGATATTCCAAAGACGGCATTCCGGACCCGATATGGGCATTATGAGTTTAGAGTGCTGTCTTTTGGGCTGACTAATGCTCCAGCGGTGTTTATGGATTTAATGAATCGAGTGTTTAAACCATTCCTTGATATGTTTGTTATTGTATTTATAGACGATATTTTGGTCTATTCACGTTCAGAAGAGGAGCATGCAGACCATTTAAGGACGGTACTTAAGGTGCTTCAGCACCAGAAATTGTATGCTAAGTTCTCCAAGTGCGAGTTCTGGTTGACTTCAGTGGCATTCTTGGGGCATATTATTGGAGCTGATGGTATTCGGGTAGACACGCAGAAGATTGAGGCAGTAAAGACTTGGCCCTGACCTACGACACCTACTGAGGTACGCAGCTTTCTGGGGTTAGCAGGATATTATAGGAGATTCGTAGAAAAGTTTGCCTCAATTTCAGCGCCTTTGACAAGGCTAACTCAAAAGGGAGCCAAGTTCCAGTGGACTGATGCTTGTGAGCGAAGCTTCCAGCTATTGAAAGACAAATTGACTACAGCTCTAGTCCTAACTCTTCCGGAGGGACCAGACGGCTATGTTATTTATTGTGATGCTTCGGGTGTTGGGCTAGGATGTGTATTGATGCAACATGGCAAAGTTATAGCCTATGCCTCCCGACAGCTTAGGAAGCATGAAAAGAATTATCCTACTCACGATCTGGAGTTAGCAGTCGTGGTTCATGCATTGAAGATATGGAGGCATTATTTATATGGTGTACATGTGGACATCTATACAGATCATAAGAGTCTCCAATATATCTTTAAACAGAAGGAGCTGAACTTACGACAGAGGCGGTGGTTAGAGTTGCTAAAGGATTATGATGTTGACATTTTATATCATCCAGGGAAAGCAAATGTTGTAGCAGATGCTCTTAGCCGTAAGTCCATGGGTAGCTTGACAGATGTACAACCAGAAAAGAGGGAGATGGTTTAGGAGATTCAGCGGCTATCCAGCCTTGGAGTCCGTCTGGCTAATTCAGAAGATAGTGGAGTTTCTATTCGAGAGGTTGCTGAGTCCTCAATCATAGATGAGGTAAAGAGACACCAGTACGAGGATCCTATTCTGGCACGGTATAGAGATGCAACTCTTCAAAAGGAAAAGACCCCATTTAAGGTTACACCTGACGGAGTGTTACGATATGAAGGCAGATTGTGTGTACCTGATATTGCGGGGCTACGACGGCAAGTTATGGGAGAGGCACACTCTGCCCGTTATTCTGTTCACCCAGGGTCAACAAAAATGTATCATGACCTCAGATGCCTATACTGGTGGGATGGCATGAAAAAGGACATAGCGGAGTTTGTTGCTCAGTGCCCGAATTGTCAACAAGTCAAGATCGAACATCAAAAGCCTGGTGGATTATTACAGGAGATCGAGATCCCGACTTAGAAATGGGAGATGATTAATATGGACTTCATTACAGGCTTACCTCGCACTCAACGGAAGTATGACTCTATATGGGTTATTGTAGATAGGCTGACGAAATCGGCCCATTTTCTTCCAGTCAGGACTACTTATTCGGCTGAAGATTATGCGAGGTTATATGTCAAGGAGATAGTGAGACTTCATCGGGTTCCCACGTCCATTATATCAGACAGAGGAGCTCAATTTACAGCTAACTTTTGGAGATCATTTCAGAAGGGATTGGGGACACAGGTGAACCTTAGCACAGCATTTCACCCTCAAACTGATGGGCAGGCTGAGCGCACTATTCAGACATTAGAAGATATGTTGCGGGCCTGTATTATTGACTTCAAAGGTAGCTGGGATGACCACTTGCCGCTCATTGAGTTTGCCTATAATAATAGCTACCATTCTAGTATCCAGATGGCACCGTACGAGGCCTTATATGGGAGAAAGTGCAGGTCACCTATTGGTTGGTTCGATGTTGGCGAGACTAAGTTAATAGGCCCGAATATGATTCAGCAAGCAGTTGACAAGGTGAAGCTTATTCAGGGAAGGTTACTAGCAGCCCAGAGTAGACAGAAGTCATATGCAGATAATCGGCATCGAGATTTGGAGTTTCAGATTGGTGACTGGGTATTCCTGAAGGTATCACCCATGAAGGGTGTGATGAGATTCGGCAGGAAGGGAAAGCTCAGTCCGAGATACATTGGGCCTTATCAGATTGTTCGTAGGATAGGCAAGGTTGCCTATGAGTTGGATCTACCATCTGATTTGGAGGCGGTACATCCAGTCTTTCATGTATCGATGCTACGTAAATGTATTGGTGATCCTTCTAGAGTATTCCCTGTAGATGATGTTCAGGTAGCAGAGGAGTTGTCATATGAGGAGAAACCCGTAGCTATACTTGATCGCCAGGTTAAAAGGTTACGTACTAAGGATGTGGCTTCCGTCAAAGTGTTGTGGCGAAATAATAATAGGGAGGAGATGACTTGGGAAGCGGAAGACGATATGAAGAATAAGTATCCTTACTTGTTTCCCGTACCTGCAGGTAATTCAATTCCTAGCTTGACTATATTGATTGATAAACGAAATTATGCAGTAAGTTGTGACTCTGTGAGGCATCTGTAAGTTACGAAATGCAGGTTCATAGGTATAACTGTTAGAGAGACCTCGCTGATTTTTTATGATAATTTAACATTCGAGGACGAATGTTCCTAAGGGGGGAAGGATGTTACGCCTCGTATTTTTATACGCAGTGCGCGTCATGAGCTAGTCGAGGTAAGTCCGGGGAATGAGATTTTATTTTAAGTTCCGAGTGATTAAAGGAAATCAGATTGGGATTAATTTTAAGTGGGAATTTATTTAGTGGCTGTTGGGATTAAATTAATTAAGTGGAGGGCCCCACCACTCAAGGCAAAGTGAAAGGAATCATTTTGGGAGCTAGGCTTAGTGGGATGTGTAGTGGGGTGTTGTCTCCACTTCATATTATGAATGAAGTGGTGAAATGATAGCAAAATTTTCATCTTCTTCACCTTAGCTTAGGCAGCCATGGAAATGGAGAAAACCCACCATGCAACTCTCGGCCAGTAGCTTCAAGAATTTTGGTTAGTAATCTCTTTGCTTGATTTATTAATTCTTTAGAATGTCTCTATTAATTAGCCATTAATGTTAGGAAAGGGGGTGTGACCAGTAGCTTAAGAAAATTCGTTTTAGTTATTGATTGTGCTAAGTATGAACGGAAATCATAATCGGATTATTAGTGGTGTTGTGTTAGTGTTTGGGCTGTTTTGATTAAAACAAAGTGTGGGAAATTCTGTTTTGACGTTATGTATATGTTAATGTGTTATTGGTATTGCTATGGATAATTTGGGTTGTTGTCGGATTGGGACAAAGTAAGGAATATAGGGGAAGTGCTGCCGAATTTTCGTTAGATTATTAGCTAGCTTATATAAGTAGTAAAGCGTGACGACTATCTAATTGCGGCACGATTGTTGCTTGTTATAGATTAATAGCTTGGGCAGTAAATATTGGACGTGTAGCTCGACTATACGGTATGTAACGCTATCCTTTCTTCTTTGTTTGGCATGACTTTTAAAAATGAGTAAATGACGGACAGGTTTGATACTTACTTCTAAAGCGTCTAGGTGACGTATATTCTTGCTTTCACAAACTATTCTTCTATATATCGGCTATGTCTAAGGCTATGGTGATTTCTCATATCTATGGTAGAGCTTCTTAGAGTCATTGAGATTTTACGTTTTCATATCGTGTTAAAGGTTTATAATCTTGATAAAACGTTAATCTTTGGTAATACTCCTTGTTGGTTCACGTTGATTGTCCTATTGAGTTATAAGAAATGATTTTAATTGCATATGGTTGCTCATAATGCTCTACTCGTGCATAGAGTTATTTATCATTTCACCGAGTCCCGGGCCGGGTAATGTTCGTGCGGAGTTCTTGCATATGTCACCGGGTCCCTCACTAGAGGGCCGGGTATGTATATTATATATATGATTGGTGATGAGGATGGTTATAATGATGATGATGACAGAGATGATGTGATGACTATTTCACCGAGTCCCTCACTAGAGGGCCGGGTACGTATGATGTATATATGTGATGATTATTTTGCCGAGTCCCTTACTAGGGAAGCTGGGCACCTTATATGTTAAAGATTGCATGATTTTCATTTATAATGTACTTGTGTAACGATATCTTGTTTCGACTTATCATGTTGATATCCTGTCATCTTTACCTTATGCTTTACATACTCAGTACATTGTCCGTACTGACCCCCTTTCTTCGGGGGGCTGCGTTTCATGTCCGCAGGTGTAGACGCTCAGTTCGGTGATCCTCTCGCCTAGGATATCTACTCTGCTGATTTGGAGAGCTCCACTATTTCGGAGCCCAGTCGTTTGGTACATAACTTTCCATGAAGTCTTTTGCTTATCTATGGGTACTGCGGGGCCCTGTCCCGTCGAGTTTCCTACTATACTCTTAGAGGTCTGTAAGACATTATGTGGGTTGTACGTATGTTTTGGATAATAGTCTGGACATGGTTTGTTTGGGGTACCCGCGTGTACGGGGTTGTCGGATTTCGTACATCATTGTAAATTGTGTTGTGGCAGCCTTGTCGGCTCGCGTATGTTGTTATGGTTGAATGGTTATGACTTTTTATAAGACAGATTAACTTTATTTATATTTGGCGTTGGAGTTGGTTTGATTTGATTAAATCTCTTATTGTCTTAGTTTCAGTTGGTCATACTTATCTGGTTTGTATGTGAGTGTCCAAATCGGACACTAGTCACGGCCCATCGGGTTGGGTCGTGACAAGATGATGGAACAACCTGTGTACATTAAAAAATTTAAATATATAATTTTTCCAAAATAAATCATGTTCAAACTGCAGAATGATATAATAAATTAGATATATATAATATAAAATATTACATAATGATATATACCACCATCTTTGAACTTTTAGCCGCGTTTATAATCAACAACTCCTCAAATTTTCTCCCTAATGTGTCCTTTGTATATGAGGCTACTTCTCTGTTTTTGCAATGCCAAGAACCAAATAGAATTCTAACTTCTTCCAAGAATTCTAATATAGTTAATTGGCGTGCTTCAACAAGACAACCATTGATACATTCTGCAATGTTTGAAGTCATCATTCTACCTCTATTTACTGTTGCATGAACTCTTGACCACTTTTCATAACCTGCATCTTCAAGGTACTCCTTAATCCTGTGATCAATTCTATCAACCTTAGCCATCAACTTATCAAAATCTTCCTTTCTATATGCCTTGACCATAGAGTAGAATAGATCACTTATGGCCTTTCTGCTCCTTTTGAAGTTGCCACATACATTCTTCCAAAGATGCCATATGCATGCATAATGAGGTACATTTGGTAACACAATCCTCACACTCTTCATAATACTCTCATTTCTATCTGAAACAACACACATATCTTTTCTCTCGCCAAATGCATTTTTGAATTGTTCGAAAAATCATGTCCACGAATAATTATTTTCGGTGTCAACAACACCATATGCCAATGGGAATATGCAACCTGATTACAGACACACATTATATCATTTAATACGTAACATATACAAACACATCACAACTATAAAAAAAATACATATCTGCGCCATCAAGTGTGCTTGCTGATACAAATGTCCCTTTGTAAGCTCCACTCAGATGTGCACCATCTACAACAACTATTGATCTGCAGTAATTGAATCCCCTAATGAATGGTCTTAAGGCGACGAACAGATACATAAATTCATCCTCCTCAGTCTTCTGCATTCTTATATAAGAATTTGGATACACGGTATTTAACATGTATATGTATCGCGGCAACCGTCTATATCCTGCAGATGGTTTTCCCCTAATCATGGAGAGTGCGCGTTCTTTAGCACGCCATGCTTGCTGATAAGATATTTGAACCCTATAGTATTCTCTAATATCATCAATTATATCTTTCGGAGTATAAATTCATTTATGATTGACCAATTTTGGAGCAGTAACTCCACTTACAAATCCAACTGTTGGTTGGACTTTGGTTAATACCCTCTCCCTTATCGGACACGTATGTTCACTATTGAAACTTCTAACAATGAAAATATCAGATTTTTTCCTGCAGGACGCCTTCATAGTCCAACCACATTTGTCTGAAAAGCATACCAACACATAGCTGCGTACATTTTTTCATCATATTAATACTTATAGAAATTACATCATATAATATATACAACAATAATGTTTAAAGTAATCAAACAATGAATTACACGAAAGTATCTACCATTTTCGAAGAAAATTATTTTTACACGTATCAGAACTTTTTGCTATGCTTGTTTAAATTGATATAGTCCTTAATATATCAGCAATAGTATATTAAAGTATCAATATAGTTAGTTCAATGTATCAGTAAACTTAACGAAATAGTGAATCATAGATTAAAACAGATTTAACTCAAAATATCAACGAACTAATGATACATGGATGTTTCTATAGAAAACAATAATGTTTCATGTACTAATTTTATCAGCATGTAAATATATATAAATTCCAAACACTATCATACCTTTGTTGATCAGATCTCTTTGCTTTGCAATTGAAGTTGTTCTTTATCTTATATTTCGTCATAACATCTACAAGTGTTGCTTTATCCTTATATATCTGACCTGTCTTCACCTCTACAGTTTCTAAATCGATTATAACATTTGTAACTCCAAATTCTGGATTTTCATACGAATCAAATAAACTAGATTCAACCATTGCCAAAGCTTCTGTATCATGTGTTGTGCCTTCTACACATGTAATTTCTCCACATGTTCCATCAAAGTTATGTACAGTACCACCAATCTTTTCAATTGTGTCAATACATAATGGATACATCGAAAATCCTGGCTCATTTTTTTTCAGTTCTAAATATAGTTTAACACCCATATCGTTCTTAACCTTCATTGGACAGGAGTTACCTTCTACAATGTAACGAATTTCAATATCTTTCCTTGATACATCGATATCCAACTCAGCTGCAATTGCTGCTTTGAGATTCGAAAACAAAATTGAATCTCCAATAATGATTCCGTCGATTTTGTAACTTTCATACTGCAATTCGCTCACCCAAATTCCTGAATGCCTCATCAAAATTGATATATTCATCATGTATCATCCAAAATAACTGAAATCTAATTCGTATTTTTCGCCTTTTCAATGGATGTTCATAAAATTGTCTTCAACCTAGATGATATAATCTTTAATTTTCAAAATTTGAAAGTGTGATTCAATTACGTGTGAATTAGTGTTTCTTTATGCTCTGTTACCGTAACTTAAGCTGAATTAAATAACCAACTTAAATGTTCCGTTTTCCCCTCTTTTTATCTCAACAGTTATTAAATTACTGTGTATCATTTACCATGTATCACAATGTACTAATGTATCACGCGACGACATTTTTAAGGGATTTTTTGTAAATATTAAATTAGTCGGGGCAGATTGTAATTATTATGTTTCACTATGGGATTCCTTAAATTTTTACTATTTTAAATGGGTAAAAACGAGTTACCCAATGAATAATATGGGTAACCATATCTATCCATATTATATTAGAGATTTTGTTAAAAGTTTTAAAAAAAAAAATTATCACTTCACTCCCCCCCTACCAGCCCCTCCCCCCTCCCAAAAAGATGTAAAAAAAATAAATAAAACAGTAAAAAAATTCCACCCAACCCATACCAGCCCCCACCCCTACCACCCCACCCCATCCAAAAAAAAAATATCAAAATTTTAAATTTTTTCGTTAATTTTTTTTAAAAGAATTTATCACCCCACCCCCCTACCAGCCCTCCACCTCCCTTCATGCCCCATCCAAAAAAAAATTCACTAACTTTTTTTTAAAATATTTTTTAAAAAAAGGGAAAAGGGTCAAAACTATCCCTCAATTTTATTTTATTGGTTGATTTTATCCTTGCCGTTAAAAGAAAGTTATTTTTACCTCTGCCGTCAATAAACTTATCAAATATACCCTCTCTTTGGATGGAAATCCTCAAATCAATTGAAATTATCTGATTTTAATTAAAATTATCAAAATGTCATTATTTTAACATTTAATAAGATCCATTGTCAACACTTTCAGTATTTATTAATAATGTCAAAATTTTAATTTGTAATGTATCTTATTTATGTTTTTATTATTTGCTTTTATTGAAAGAATACAATTGTTAAATAATAGAAAGGAGAAATTTAGGGGAGAGAATAATTTTAAAAAGGAACAATCACTAAATATTCTCATCAGTTACAAAAAATAAAAGATAAATGACACAGCATCCACATAATTGATTAAATTTCTCATTATGGATTTTCAATTGAGTTCTGATCAATTTATTTGGATTAAAATCAATTTTTTCTTTTTGGTTAGAAAATTTGAAAGAAATAGTTCAAAAAGTCGTTGACAAGCAACTTTCGAGAAGTAATTTTTTACTAGGAGTTCAATAGAATTGATGAAATATAATTTGAATAAGTTATTAGTTAATTACTGCATTCTTAATGTGTTTCTAATTGATTATAAATTTGATTTGATTTTTTTTACATAATTGTACAGCGTATTTATTTACATACAACATTGTATGTATTTTGACCAAGTTAGTAATAATGAGTTTTGACGAATTCGTTGAATTTTTTTTGTTGGTTGAATACGAAGATAATAATGAATTGTTTGAGGACTCACTTTTTTTCATTGGCTAATTCTTTTTAGTTTTTTGAACAAAATGGTATCCCAAACATAAAAATGACGACAGTTGTACTGTATTTTCATTTTTTCTTTGGTTATTTTTTTCTATTTTTTTTTAACTATTTTGTATCCCTTATCGAAAAGAATATCATAAATATAATGTATGTTGTAAGTGTTTGACCTGAATACAATTTGTATGTTACTTTAATATACATATATGTTGGCTGACGTTATAAAATTGTGATACACAAAAATAATTTGTTCAAAACAAGATAAGAGCCCCATTGTAAATAAATAGTATTTTAACTCAGAAACAAATGGAAAAAAAATACATTTTTATTATGTTAGAATTTTTTTGGCAGTCGTAGCTTACAATTGAAGTAGGAAAAATATAATTTTGTTCAAGATGATACAAGTACCATTGTAAATAGATACATTTTAACTTGGATACAAAAATACAGTTTTTTTCAATTTTAATTTGAATAGTAAAGTGAACATAATATACAAAAGTTGTTGGTATAAAATTATGATGAAAAACATAATAACAAAGAAATACAGACTTGTTGGCATTGAAAATTGAGTTTCAAATAAAAGTGAGATTGAAATACAAAATGGACACAAATAATACTCACTTCAATTGGAATACAAATGTGACTTTGTTGGTATACCATTACTATGAATACAAAATAAAAAAAATACAAACTTGTATGTTTACAATGTGACACTGAAATACAAAATGAGCAAAATAAAAATATAAAATTTGTTGTCATTTAATTTGTGTTCTGAGTGATCGATGATTGTGAGGTCGGTGGCAAGAAACACCAACGATGCCACCATTCTACCGACACTGGTTAATAGCAATGGTCAGCCATGTATATGCTTGAATCTAGAAAACTGATGATTAAGTGGGATACCACTTGTAATCCTCTTTGAGGGCCATTAGAGAGGATCCTTGAGGTTTTCATTATCCAAAACACTAAATAAATAAATTTTTTGAAAGATTTAAACAAAAATGAAATTGGTTAACAAATCTAAAAATCGAATAAAGATGCATACCTTAATCAATGAGATTCTTGTGAATATCTTAGATTCTACCATTGGAGAGTGATTTAGAGTTTATCAAATCCTAAATATGATTTCAACTACAAACAACAATTTCGAACTATTTAAAACAAAAATAAAATCATAAAACAAATTTTAAAAAACAAATAAAGATGCATACCTTAATAAAATGGATTATGTGAATATCTTTATAATATATATTATTCAATTTCTAAAACCAAAAAAAAAAAGGAAGAGAGAGGCGTGCTTGAAATGAAGAATATGTGAAGAATTGGAAGATGAAAACAAAAGAGAGAGAAAGAAAATATTCTATTTTTAAAAAATATATGGGAGAGAATTAATTGGAAAATATGCAATTAAGGTGAGATAAAATAGGAAGTAAATTAGGATACATTATCTTTTTTAAATAATGACATTTTTGATATTTTTACTAATTATTTTAAAGTATGGAGATTTTTACTTAATATGTTTGATTTTTTGACTAGTTTACTAATTTTCCTTAAATTTATCTAAATTTTTTTTAACCCAAATCAGAACCTGACCCATTAAATTAAACTAAGCCCATAACAAGTTAACCCAATTCCAATCTTCTTCATCTCTATGTTCACCACCGGATGTTGTTCATAATTGTTACACTAATAGCAAATCGTTTTTTTCTTTTCTAGATCCTTTTGTGTCAAATATAGCTGGGAATTTCAAGTCCCAATGTAAAGAAATAATTCTGCCAAAACAAAAGAGACACAAATCCAGTGGTGAACATTGAGATGAAGATTGGGTTAATTTGTTATTGGTTTAGTTTAGTGGATTGGATTTTGGTTCGGTTAAAAAAAAAATTGGATAATTTCAATTGATTTGGGGGTTTCATTCAAAGATGGGTATATTTGATAAGTTTATTAATGGCAGGGGTAAAATAACTTTCTTTTAACAGCAAGAATAAAATCAACCAATAAAACAAAGTTGAGGAGTAATTTTGACACTTTTTCCTAAAAAAAAATTACCACACCACACCCCTACCTCCTCCCCCCACAACCCCTACCCCCTACCCCCCCCAAACACCCATTCCAAATAAATTAACAAAATTTTAATTTTTTCATTAATATTTTTAACTTTTTTTAGTTTAAAAAAAATACCACCCCACACCCCCTTACCACCCTACCAGCCTCCCTACCCCCCACCCCATCCAAAAAAGAATCAACAAAATTTTAAATTTTTTTTAAAAAATGTTTAAAAAAAATTATCAACCCACCTCCTACCACCCCTCGCACCCCACCCCTACCACCCCCTATCCCAAATTAAATGTAAAAAAAAAGTTTTATTATTTTATTAAAAAAAAGGTAATTTTCTTACTGTTCAACTCTATCACTTTTTTTGTGTTTGCTTTTACCCATTTTATCCATTTAACTATCCATTTTTAAATGTATAATATGGATATTACTCGTTTTTTACTCATTCTCAAATGAGTTAGATACCAATTCATTTAAAATAGATAATATGAATGGATATCCATATTATTTACTCATTTTGTCACCCCTAAGTGAGACGAGTCTGACTATAATACCATATTAAATTATATTTTAGGTCTAACTCACATCCCAAAAAATAGTTCAAAGGGAAAAGAATTATCCAAACTATATAATAAATCTATATATCTCATTAACCACACCATAGACTTTTGTCATTCTCTTAACCGTAATAACATGAGGACAATATGTAGTAATTGAAAATTTTCCATCAAGTTGCGGCTGGAATTAATCAAGTCTATGTATTGCAATTTGAAATAGTTTTAAGGAATCAACAGTTGTTGGATGAGTCATATTTAATAATTGCTTTAGAGGGATTATTTTAATACATCAGTCACATTAATATATTAATCTTATACTTATCCATAAATCACTCTTGTTGTTAAAGATCAGAGTCATGGATGTGCAACATCTCTTTTTCTTTTAAGTTCTCTTAAAAATAAAAGGCGGGTTCAAATTGAGAATTGAATTCGCTTAAATTGACTATCACTTTAGAATAGGTTATACTTTTTTAGGGATATGTAAAAATTGAATCAATTAATAAATTAAATTAAAAAAATGTTATTAGGCTATTGTTATTGAGTTATTGGGTTTATAAAAAAAGTTACTGGGTTATAGAATCGATATCGGTGGGTTATCGGATAAACCCATAACTCAATAGTAATAATTTACTAAATATTAATAATTTAACGGATTCGATAATTTAATATATAACTAGAAACTATAACTATATCAAATTATCGTTACTTTACCCGCTTCACACTAAATTGATTTACTAGTTTTTACTGTTTAATCAATACCTAAAGACTTAAGTAAGAGTTCGCAATTGTAGCAATTTAATTTTAGTTTTAATTTTAGTCTTATTAAACTATTTGATTTTAATTTTAGTTTGTAATGACATGTTGTAGCTTTTGCAAGTTTGTAAACGTTTGTAATTTGATAAACATAAGAATTTCATACTATATTTTGGCAGTGTGACATGTGATTATAACCTTCATACTAGATTTTCTCTTATTGATGCAATTTCTCATTATTTTCTTGTTTCACTATATCAAAGCATTTAGAGAAGTGAAAAGTCATAATATTTTACGGACATTTTCTTATTGAGTAAATCGAAAGCGAATCGATAATGACCAAAAAACGATAAAAAAATCTTATTGGTTTATTATTGTGTTAGCATATTTAAAAATCGAAAATCGATAGACCAGATTAATAATACATAAAATCAAATCAAAGCGATTGACGCACACCCCTACTTCCTTTGTCCCTAACTATTTGTCCAATTTTCTTTTTTTACTTGTCCATTTTGACAAATAAAAACAGAAATTTTTTTTGATCTATTATATTACTCCCTCTATTTAAAAAAGAATTATCCTTTTTTTTTTAGTCTGTTTAAAAAAAATGATATCTTTTTTTTTTGTAACAATTTTTCACGTGTCATGTTTAAGACCACAAGATTAACGGACTATTTTGCACATTTGACATAATTTTAATTTAGGACCAAATGATAAAAAATCTTCTTGATTTTCATAAATTTCGTGTCAAGTCAAACTATATTATTTTTTGTGAAACAGAGGAAGTATTAATTGATATAATTGGGTGGATCCTTTGTGTGTGGGCTTAGTTTGAGAGCCCCTGCATAAAAGTTTCCCCAACCCCACAAAGACAAAAGCTCATGAATGGTCAGGAAAGAGAGCAAAGATGAGAGAGACCCTTTGGGCCTGGGGATGCAGGCATGTGTTTCAGTGGGGGACACTCATCAAAGACTCTTCACAAAAAAAACATTTTTTTTTAAATTAAAAAAAATCTTCCCACAGAACCCCACTTGATGAATTATTGAGTGAATGACAGAAAATATAAAAGTGGTGAGAACCCAACATAATCCATAGGTGAAAGATGTAATCACAAGATCATTTAAAATCACTTTTAGATTTATATATACACTTTATTTATTGTACCTTTCTCCTTCTACTTGTTTCAAACATGCCTAAATCTACAAGAGCTTATGAATGTGTTAGAAAAGCTTGGCATAGTGATAGACACCAACCAATCAGAGGTTCCTTTATTCAAGAAATTTTCAGGTACATTTTTTTTTGTTTTGTTTTTTACTCTTCCTTTTCAACACCATTTTGTTTATGATTTCTTATGTTTGGTAAGTAGGATTGTGAATGAGGTTCATGGCTCAGCAACTAAGAAGAATATGGAATGGCAAGAGAAACTTCCTATAGTTGTTTTTAGAGCTGAAGAAATTATGTATTCCAAAGCCAATTCTGAGGTTTTCTTCTTTTTCCCCCTTCTTCTGATTATAATTATTTATTTATTTATATACAATTATGTGTATGTTGTTTGTTTAGGCTGAGTATATGGATCTTAAAACACTTTGGGATAGATTGAATGATGCTATTGACACTATCATTAGAAGAGAATACAAAGATGAATCTAACTCTAGAGGCCTCTTACAACCTTGTATTGAAGGTAACCTGAATTGAAAATTCTGGTTTGATATAGTAGTAGTAATTGTGTTTGTTGTGTTGATTTGATTTAATCTCCTTTTTCGATTTCTTCGTAGCTGCTTTGCATTTGATCTCACCAAAAAGAATAAGGAACATTTGTCCAAGATATTATCCAACTCCACAGGCTAATGGAAATTCACATGAAAATCCTTTTCCTAACATTCAATTTTTCTCAATACTCAAAAATCCTACCTCACAATCTAACAAAATGCTTCCTTTCTCAACACTGAAATTACCAATGCAGACTACCCGTACTTCGCCTTCTTCTTGTTCTATATATCCTTTGTATCATGGTTGTCCATCTGAACCTTCTGGTCCTAAATTTGGCTCCACAAGTGATGACAAATCGAATGAGAACAACAAGATTGCTCTGTCATGTAACTTATTAAATGCTTCGAGTGAAACTTCTCGGGGTGATTTTGAAGATGTTACTGAGAATCAGACTGTAATTGGGTGTGATTTATCGCTGCGCTTGGGTTCCTTTTTGGTTCCCTGTACTAGAGTTGAGAAGGAGGATGAAAAAGCTAGTGATTTGTGCAAGTTGAATGATCTATCTCCACAGTTCAATAGAGGGTCGTCATTCTTCTCGAAGGAAAATGCCCAGTTTGAATCATCTTCAATGAGTTCAGATAGTCAAAATTTGAATGTAAAGTCAGTTTTGGTGAAGAGAAAACATGGTGAGGATGAGCAGATATATTGGCCAGTGAAGCTCCCTTTTCACAAATTCAGGTCCTAGATTATTAACTTAGGTTTGAGTATTTCTCTTGACAAATTTGAATGTAGTAGTTTTGCATTTCCTTTTGTTTGTAACAACATTGTATGTCCCTAATTTTGAAGTGTTAATTACTACTTCATATTCTTTTGCATAAAACTCCACTTATTGAAGAACCAAAGCCAAAATGGTCCCAAAATCAGACTACATTATAAACAGTAGCAGTAATTATGTTGGGAGAGTCAGGATAAAGTGATTGATAGAGGCCTTAGTGAATTAAGTGTCTTTTTCACAAAAGTCCTTTTGAAGTGTTGATATTCAAATCCATGAAGAATGATCAAGTGCTACTTTTCTTTGATTCTTCATTGGGTATATTATGTACTTTAATAAGAGGTAGGGGCATTTTCTTGCTTAAAAACAACCTATATTCAAGATCCATGAACCAAGCCAAATGGTCCCAGAAAAACTAAACTATTTACACTGTTTTAGTACTGAAGCAGCGATCGATAAAATGAAGTTATGGATGGATTGGGACCTATTGTTGCTTTTCAACTGAAGTGAAAGGTCATTTTACAACAACTATTCATTGAAATGGGGATAAATGGACCCCTTCCACTACTATTTCTCTCTTTTTATTTTTATTTTATTTTTCCATCTTGTGTCCAATATCTATGTTGAAGTCTGACTAAATTCAAATTCAAGTCGAAAAGGCTCATATTGAGGTAAAATGCTCCCTAATAAAAATAACTTTGTATTCGCGGGGACTCAAACCCAAGACCTATAATTAAGATGAAAAAATACTTATCACTTTATCACAATTCTTATTGGTCCGTTTTACTAGTATTTACTTTTGTACAAACCAAAGACTGCACCTTTGCACATGATCTGTTTTCTTTTATCTTGAGCCAAACAGGCAGACACATATGCAATTTCTTTTTAATTCTTTCTCAAAATTTCATTTTTGTTATAAAATAATATATTGTGGATGTCCACTACACAATGAGTACTACATTACTTTCCTCCATTATGAAGATAATCCACTACATCAATAAGTTACTACATTACTTTCCTCCGTTATGAAGATAACCTCCACCTTTATGATAATTATTCTTGTAACCTTTCACCTCTATAACCTCATTCTTTATATTCATGTTTAATGTCATGTTTATGACTAACTTTTTGTATGCCTCTATGTTACACTATAAATAGAGGCATAATGATTCCTATTGTATACACTTAAAAGTTTTGATGAATACATTTGAAGAATAATAAATGCTCTCATCTTTTGTCTCCCTATTTCTATTGTTTTATCTTTTATATTTTTTGTCTTATTTTGCTTTAGTTTTACAACATGTTATCAGCACGGATGTTCTACCATTGAAAGATTGAAGCAAAGTAAACAAAAGAAGGTAAAATAATTGTGTTTATTTTCTCTTGGAAACAATATAAGTTATTCTGGAATCTATTTTATATTTTACTTGTGAACAAGGTGAATGATCCATATTATTGAATGTGCATTTTTGTTCATCTATGACTATATATACTTTCTTTTGTATGTTAAACTTATTTTATATTTTATTTATGATTATACTCACTGTTTTGATTATTACATAAGCTTTTAAATTATTTTGTTTTGCGTGTGAAATATTTTGGATTCACATAGAAAATTGAAAAAAGGGATGGTGGTTGTGAGCAGTTTTAATTTAGTGTAATTGGAATTATTTTTTTTTAGTGTGCAATTGATTCTTTGATTTATAACAATAATTCACTACCTTAATAATTATGCACCAAACATAATATAATATAATGCTATATGTAACTCTCTGTTTTGACAAGTTTAATATATTGATACATACTTTGTTGAGAATATTTTTATTGTGTTTCTTTTGTTCTTTATTTATTTGCGCATGTTAACCACAAAGTGACAATATTTTTTTAAGGTTCAATGGTGAATCCTGTTATATTTGGTTTATCATGTCATTGATTGAGGGTAAGACGAAGGATTCAAGTCCTGTCGCACCAAGAGGGCAATACATCAGGTGAGAGTCCCGATGCATCATGATGATAAAATGTCCGGGTTAGGTCCCAACAAATAATGACGCAAAATATCTTCTTATGGGTAAGACGTTGGGTTCAAGTCCCAATATTATATAAAGACGATGTAACAATGATTGAGCAAATTGATATGCTCTTGGCAAAAGTCATGAAATTTGTCCAATTGATTTGCTCCATTCTTTTATGTGAATGTGGTAGCAAGACATAATATGTCTGAAAATGACAAGTGGTTAAATGTATGAATATGAGTGTGGTAAAATGTTAATGATCAATGGTGGTAATTAAAAGGAAGAGCATTTTGGATCTTAAGATGGTCCTTCAAGTGTGAAGGTAGGTTTTTGTCATCAAAGTGGTATGAAAAGTTATTGGGCATATTGAGTTGGTGCAATCCAATTTGAATTTTTTTTAAATCCTACATCAAATTAAAAGAATACAAAATGATAGTACATTTGGTACCTTTGATCTCTTAAAGTGATGTTGAGGTGAGTCACATAAATTTGATAAATGTGAAAGTATGACAATGAGTTTCTAATAAAAACTTATAGGGCATGTTCAAATGGTTATGGTTCATTTCTTAAAGAAAATGTGACTTGTGTTCTTATGGATAAGAACATATCCATGAATTGTTGAATAAATGTCATATCTCGCCTTTACGAGAGGTTTGAGATATTGAAAATAAATATTTTGACATAAATGACCATTTAGTACTACACAAATATTGTGATATGTTATTATGAACTATTGAAGGACAAAAGAAAGAAATAGTTCTTTCCTATAAATGTTGTTGTTATGACCAAACAAATTTGTCATTGGTTGTCAAGAAATAAGTCTTGCATGTGATAATTTTAACCATGACAGTAATAATATTATTCTTCTTGAAGGAGATGGTCACCATAAGAATGACATTGTGAAGTTTGTGGTAGTATACAAATCCGGAGGAATGAAATTGTTTATAATATTGAGGTTGTAGTGAGTCTCAAAAGCAACTTTTTAAGTTTCAGAAGAATTGAAAAGGAAAAAAGATATATTGAGACTATAGATTATGGGAAGATTTAATATCTTCAAATTATTACAACAAAAGTGGGTTATAAATATTTATGTATAAGATCACCCATTTTTTCTCTCTTATTTGTTGTATACAGACATGGGCATGATGATGGAATCACATGCAAAAGTAAACTAGAAGTTTACTAGAATAAATATCAGTTGGCATAATCGGTTGACCATTCCGATTCAAATGTGATGCAAAATAAATTGAGAATTCACATGGCTATATGTTGAAGAAATAAAAGATTCTTCAAGAATTCTCTTTTGTAGTTTGTTGTCGTGATAAAATGATCATTGTACCAGATAAGGTTGGGATTTTATCCCCTAAAATTATTTGGAACATATAAAAAGGTGAATATGGGCACGTTCACCTGCCATGTGGACCGTTTACTATTATGATTTAATAGATGCATCTATGGTATGGTCACATGTGCATTTGTATAGACTTACAAATTGGTTTTTGTAAGGTTGTTTGCTCGAATTATTAAATTAAGAGCACAGTTCCAAACTATAAAGTCATGCTGATAATGCTGGTTGGTTTAGCAGAAATTGTTTGCCTCCAATTATAGCTAGACCATTGATTATGAGAACAAATCTCTCAAATAAAATTTAGTATGAGATGAGTTTATTTAAAATGTATGCATCAAGCCAACAAGGTTCTCCCATCACAATTGGTTCATGGTTAGAACCAAATAATTTCCATCTAAAAATGTGATATGTGCATATATGATTTTATTACTCCACCACGCACAAAGATGGATCCCCAAATGAGGTTGGCGGTAAATGTTAGATATCATAACATTAAGGGGAGATATGTTTAGCAGCTGAGATTATGTGTGGGATGAATTATCTAGATCCTCGATCCTCGTTAAAAAAAAGTAAACTTGAAGTTCAAGAGATAATTCATATGCAAAATGTTGGAAATAATTTGCCAGATGTATTTGCTGACCCAATATTTTGATTAAGCTGCAAATGCTTGAATAAATAGTTCTTGAAAGACAAAGTCTATGGTACGCTAGAAGCGTGATAGACCAATCGATTTCAAACGTAAAACTCCTTGAAGAAGGAGAAGAGTAATTATCAAAATGGTCCTGATAATGAGGCAAGTGCTTTGAAAGAGCACTATGACATAACACTTCATAAAACCTTGGCAAATGTTCAGGTACCTGAAAATGATGAAAAGAAATGAAGAGATCTTGATAAATTATGTCGTATTGGAATCGAAATTAAAATGACCGTCGACGGTATAGTTGATATGAAGTAGCACTCAATGCTATAAATGGTTACGATGATCTTAAATTTGATTCTGTCATATAGTGTGGACAGATAAATGATTAGCCAAATAAAATGCACTATTCAAGTATATTTTGTTTCACTTAGAAAAGTGATATTTTTGAACTTGTGGTTCATAGATCAAAATATATGTCAGTAGGTACAAATGATCATAGTGCGAAAGTATACCCGAAAGATAAAGTACGGTTTGTGCCTCGGGGCATAAAGGGTTTTCACAAAAATCCTGACATTATTAAATAGATATATATTCTCTGGTGGTGGATGCAATAAGACGTGTTTCATTCTGGCAATAGATGAAATACTTGAATATGCATAATGAATGATTATTATGTCTAACTTGACGTTGAATGTTAAATGAAAATCTTTGAAGGATTTAAAAGGTGTTAAAGTAATTCCATTGAGTACCCAATGGTTTTGAGACTGCTTAACACAGAGAAATAATTTTTTTGATCTCATGAAAATAATTTAAAATGTCATGTATTAGTGCAATTGGTGCACTTACATATTGCTGGTTATGCAAATGCTAGAAAATTATTTGATATACATAACGAAAGTTGTGTGAAAAGATTGTCATAGTATCATTCAAGTTATGACAAGAAACTAACAAAGCAAGTGACTCAATACATAGAAGATGTCTGATTTTCTTTCAGAAGAAAAGACAAGTTTCAATAAAATTAAAATAATCAATTCCCGAGTCAAAAATAAAACTCAATCGCAAATGGACTAATATTTGCATATGGAGAGTTGGAGACACAACAATATCTTGAAAATTCAAAGAATCACACTAGTAACTACTTCTTCAAATCATGCAGATATAATATTGATGTATGAAGTAAGTCGGGAGGGTGTTTGGTTGGAATCATCATCTGTCATATTCAATCAATATGTGATTTTCCTTTGGCAAAGGATATTCCAGCCACTATATACGAAAATAATATTGACGGGAGGATACAATCAAATGAGACCGGACAAAGCATATTTCACCAAAAATATTTTTCACACGTGATCTTCAAAAAAATGGTGAGATTGACGTTTAAATACTCGTTCAAGTAAAAATCTTGTAAACTTATTCACTAAAGATTGCCAACATCAATATTTGAGAAGTTATGATGCAAGACTGGAATGCACTGTTTTCAAGATATCAAGTAAAGTTTTTATAGGGGGAGAAAAATACGCGTTGTACTCTTTTCCTTAGCCATGATTTTGTCCCAATTGAGTTTTCCTGGTAAGGTTTTTAACGAGGCAACATTGAAAGCGTATTAAAAGATATGTGTACTCTTTTTCCTTCACTAGAATTTTTTCCCACGGAATGTTTTCCTAGTAAGGTTTTAATGAGGCATATTATCTATGGACATCCAAGGGGGAGTGTTATAAAATAATATATTGTGGATGTCCGCTACACAAAATTGTTACTACATTACTTCCCTCCATTATGAAGATAATCCACTACACCAATAAGTTACTACATTACTTCCCTCCATTATGAAGATAACCTCTACCTTTATGATAATTATTCTTGTAACCTTTCACATCCATAACCTCATTATTTATATTCATGTTTAATGTCATGTTTATGCCTAACTTTTTGTATGTCTCTATGTTACACTATAAATAGAGGCATAAGGGTTCCTATTGTATACACTTAAAAGTTTTGATGAATACATTTGAAGAATAATAAATGCTCTCATCTTTTGTCTCCCTATTTCTATTGCTTTATCTTTTATATTTCTTGTCTTAATTTGCTTTAGTTTTACAATAATTTTGACACTATAAATATAAAATGAAAAAGGGCCTAAAATATCTTTGAAGTATTGGAAATGATACAAAACTATCCTTCATCCATCTAGTGGCTCCAGAATGCTTTTCTCATCCACCTACTGACTCTAAAATACCCTTGTCATCCACCTTTGGATTCAAAATTGACCACTTAATTAAATATTTTAAATTTGAACTATTTAAGTATTTTTTAAAAAAACTTGACACTCAACTATTGGTTATAATTTAATTTATTAGTATCATTTATATACCAACCCACTACCCACCAAATTAATAAATCAATACTAATATCAAAAATCGCCCTAAACACTACTAAAGCACGACAAAATTACAGATTTCTGAAAATGACATCCAAAATTATTCGAGTCAAAATTGAAGCCCCAATTAAATTTAGATTGAGCCGCTTATTTAGGAGGACACTTACAATAGAATTCTCTTTCAAGCTTAAATTTGAAATTTATGATTAAAGGTAAATAAGACGTACATCCCAAATTAATTCATGCTCTTTTTTTAAAATATAATTTTTAAATATTTATGATTTGTTTTAAATATTAAAACTTTAATATGTTATTTCTAAAAAAATTTATCTATTAAGTAACATCACGTAATTGAGAAGAAGGAATAATTAAGATGAACATAGTCAGACTTTTAAGTTTATCGGTAATTTTCATTTAGACACTTGAATTATAATATGTTTTTATTGAGGAATTGAATGTATGATAATGTATTTCTGTAGACATTTCACCTCAGTTTTTTAGAAACACTCATTGGCAGTAGCTTTCATGTTGTTGCATTATTAATGGAGCGGGTTTATTAATGAATTTTTTTTATATATAGCAATAAAAAATGCACAATTGTAAGCTATAGCAAACATTTCAAAATTGCACTCCATAGCAAAAACTTAGTTTGCTACGGATGTCTTTTTGTGTATAATCATTAGACACCATTTGCCTTTTATACAATTTTTTTTTTAAAATAAAAATAAAAATAGGCGCTATAATCTGATAGATAAATAAGGAAAATGACTCCATAATTCACGCGATTTCAGTTTCAGTTTCAGTTTCATTCCATCTTCTTCTATTGAGATGTGTATATTTTTACCTAATTGATTTGAATAGTTAATTTGAAATCTAGAAAAAAATGTGATAAATTTGTTGATAATTTTGAATTTCTGTTATGGGAATATATATATATATATATATATATATATACATTTAATGTTATTTAGTGAATTGTATAATTGTATGGAACTGTTGTCTGTTTATACGAATTTGTCAGTTATATATATATACATCTTTAGATATAGTGTTTCTGGTGAATTGTATATTTGTATAAAGCTATAATTGTGTGTATAAGTTATAGAGAATTTTTGATAATTCAAAAATGTATATAAGTTAAAAACTTAAGTTGCTATAATATGTATAAATACATTTTCTATTTGTTACTGAAATTCTTAAGCTTACAAATGTATATGTATATAATTTATTTTTTTATACAAAAATTCTGAAAATGGCTTCATTGGCTAGTAAAACATATATTAGAATACATACAGAAAAATAATTGTATAAGATATATTATACATTTATACAACTTGAATTGTATAAGAAGGCATTATAAAGGATGAATCATCACAAACACAAAAACAAATAGTAAGATAAATTTCGCATTTATACAACCACAATTGTATAAGTACAAAATCAAATACTAAGATAAATTATACACTTATACACACAATTGTATAAGGAGGCAGTAAAGTAGACCAGTATAATATATGAATAGAAAGCAGATAGTAAGATATATTATACATTTATAAAAGCACAATTGTATATGCACAGAAACAGATACAATAATTTATTATACATTTATGCAATCACAATTGTATAAGGCATGAATCAACAGAAACACAAAACATATAATATAAAATCTAAACATATACATGAACAATAATTATACAGATACCTTATGATGTTTGATTGACCCAGAACCAACAACTTCATTTTATCATTATGAACGGTAAAAACATCATTATTATGTTTCCTTTTCTTACTTGACCCAACAACAACATCAGAAGGATTTTTCACACCTCCATCCACAAATCTACTTGGGTCATTATTGAGTTTGGATATGATCTCTTGTATGGTAATAGAATTAGAACCTGAAATCTCCCCAAAATTCTGAGTTAGACCTAAGGAAAACGATGGGTGTTCAAAATTATTTTCAAAATGCAATGGTATACCTCTTGTGAATCTCTTCGATGGAGATTGGGCATCCATTGTTTGAACCAAAAATCTGAAGGGATTAAGAAGTGAAATGAAAAAGTACTTTTAAGAAATTCAAATAAATTAACAAAAATTAATAATGTGAGATGAGTTTTAGGCGGTACCTTGAAATTTATGAAATACTTTTGAAAAACCACAAGGACGTGCGTGCTAGAGAAGTTGGAAATTTGAAATTGAAATTGTGGAGAATATTGTGGAGAAATTGAAGGAAAGAAGAAATATTGTATAATATAAAGAGGAAAGAGAAAAAAGAGGGTTTTGTTTTGGGGAGAAATTTTTATACAATTCGGTTGGTCTGATTTAGCAAACTGACCGATATTTTGCCCTTTAAAGGGAATAACTGAAAGGAAAGTTATTTCATTTAATTACCTTCATTAGTTTGCCATTCTCCACAATTATCCCTTTATTAATTGGTTGAGATTAATTAGTTATGGGTGGGTAGTGAATTGGTTTATAAATTATATTAATAAGTTAAATTATAACAAATAGTTGAGCGCCACGTATTTAAAAAAATATTTAAATAGTTTAAATTCAAAACCATTAAATAAGTGGTCAATTTTGAACCCAAAGATGGATGACAAAGATATTTTGGAGCCAATAGGTGGATAAGAAGGTATTTTGAAGTCAATAAATGAATGGAGGATAGTTTTGCACAATTTATAATATTTCACGGATATTTTAGGCCCCTTTTTCGAATATAAAATGCTTAAACAAATTGGCGAGATTGAAGCGCACGATGGGTGCTTTTTAACATTAATATTCAGTATTGTTATCATTAACAACCTTCTCCCTATTTATTTTCTTTATCTTCTCTTGAATCCTATTTTTCCTTTTATCTACTCTGCTTATTCATTTATTTCCTTCATTTGCGTCCTTTTTTATTTAACTCTGTCTATGCTAAATATAATATTTATTTTTTAAATTTACATAATTTATTTCGTTTATATAAAATTTAAAGTATAAGCTATATTCTATGTTATAAAAGACTGCATAAAATGTTAGAATAATCAGTAAAGAGCTAGTTGAGAAAAATGATACCATATCAAAATTCAAATTATAATTAATGGAATGATGAAAAATATTTTATTGATGTCACATAAATTGAAAAAGATGAATGTATTCATAGTAACATAAATTCAATGTTTATATTAATTTGTGTCACTAATCGATCTCAATAATAAATTTTTAATTAATTGAATATAGTTATTTAATATATATTTTTATATTGCTTAAAGATGATAAATGAATACAATTAATGTAAATGTCAAGTAAATCTGGGTGATTAGAGAAAATAAAATACAGTAACGTTATTTAATTATATATCTTTCTATTCTTTTAATGCTTCTCTAACATATGTTGAATACTTATGATAGATAAAAAAAATTGTGTTCAAATAATACACACAAAAATAAAGTTGGAAAATTAAAATCTATTAAAATTGAGTTGAATTTGCCAAAATGAATCTTAAAAGGCAAGTTATAAGGAGTTGTACATGGATTTGGCCTTTATGTTTTGTTGCATGAGTGACTTTCACACTATATAGAACATGATACATAGCATATCTGATACTCTCTTCTTTTCTTTTTCTTTTTTAATTTTTTTATCTAGTGTTTGATATTCACATTAAATTTTGAATCATGGAAAATTAGAAATCATTAATTATAAATGAAGAAATATTTATCACACCACCATAATCATTGTTAGTATCTGACAATTTAAAAGCTGACCTGCCTCAAATTTTGACATCTTTTACCTGAACTTCACAAGAAATTAAATAGAATTCCTTTGGGGTGACATGATATTGAAACTACAACAACTACATAACTTAATTTCACTTACAAGTATAATTAGTGATAGTTAATCAGTTAATTACTTGGAGATTAGCTTAGTTGTTAGTTGTTAGTTAGTTATACCAGCTGTCATGTTAAGCCAATTGTCATGTTAGTTAGTTAGTTATGAACAATGTTCATATACATGTAAAAGTGGTGTGTGCAACATTAATTCAAGATACGAGAAAATTTCCCAAAGAGCAGTTATCAATTCTCTCTACTCTTCTTCTCCATTCTTCTTATCTTCTCAATTTGATCATCAAGTTCAGATTTCATCTTGGTATCAGAGCTTTGAATCGAAGATTGATTCAACTCTGTTTATCGATCCTTCTTCTTCAATTTTTTGATTGATTCATGCTCATACATTTGTAACCCTCCGAAAGCCCAAACCTAATCTAAAGCCTCACATGAGTGTTTAAGGGTTGTAACACTGTTTTAAGGTCAATAATAGTGTATAAAAGTCATTTATGAAGTTTCAGAGTCAAAACGTCAAGGAACGTCCATGACGTCCGGAGACTAGTGCAAAAGGTGCTAGCGTGCCTTAGCCTATTTCACAGGGTTTTAAGAGTCGAAAATGGATGAAATTTGGTAAAATAGTGTCTAACACATATTAGAGTGGATTTTGGGTCGAAACGTCTGGGTGCGACTCCCCAAGGACCACCCTAAGGGTCCTTGAGGAGGACCCATTCATTTTGACCCAAAGCTGCCAATGTAGGCAGTGTAGACAATGTCTACCTACGACCTGCAGGCGACGAGGCGTCGATGCCTCCGTCGATGGAAACTTAGCCATTTTCCAAAAAATGGCCAAAATGCATAACCTCAGTCGCAAACGACGGACCTGCAGGACGATTGGTCCAAGGCCCCGTCGATTGACCTACGGACCACAGGTCGGGGTCTCGTAGGTTAGGCCTGCATTTTCTGGTAAGTTTTTAGAAGGGTCATTTAATTAAGTTAGTTAGTTAGGCATTTAATTAGTGATTAGGGGTTGGTTAATTAGGTTAGTTAATTAACTATATAACCTACCCTAAGTCTAAAACCTCACTAAACACCTCTCAATTCCTAAACCCAAATTGCTCTACCTTCTCTCTACTTTCTCTCTCCCAAAAAGAAGAACTCCATTGAAGGGCTAGGTCAAGATCTTTAGGACAGCAAGAAGGGTACTTTTATCCATCAATCTTCAACAATTAACAAGGTATGAGATCCTTTCACCTTTGAGATTCCTTTTCCCAAAGAGTTCTTCCAAAATTGATTTTAAAAAGATGAGTTTCATATGGGTTTCTTTCTATTACGAATTTGGTCTTCTAAATTGTATTGTTTATGGTTTCTTTTGATTATTATGCTTATATTATGATGTATTATGATTCAATTATGTTAGTTCTTGATGAGTTAACCTAGTATGTAGAATAGATCATGAAATTGACCCAAGTCCCTAACCCTAGGTTATGAACTAGCGTTGAATTGAGTAATAGTGATGCAATTGACTTCATTATTGTGTTAATTACTATTTATTGATGTTATTACATCTATTATTGGATTGAATTTTTTGGTTGATGGTAAGACCAAGATGATGGCTTTTGAAGGAGATTAGGTAAGTCTTGATATTTTAAACCTTTTACTTCAATTATGATGGCTTGTAGTTGGTGATGAAGTTCAATTGAAGTTAGTGATTTGATTAAGTAGGATTGGTATGATGATGAAATTGAGATGTATTTATTATATACTATGAGATTATGCTTAAGATGAATTGATATAAAGTTGGTTATGAAGTACCTATGTGCCTTATTATACTATGGTGATGTTAATGTGCAAATCTCAAATGTGAAAGTTTGTACTGAAAGGTGTTCTAATGCAATTCCTATTTAGCTAATGACTATGACTATATAAGAAGCTACTCTGCTATGACCTAAACTAAATTATGATAATTAAAAAAAGACATTTCAAAAGAGACTCTAGCTTAGCACCGAGTGAACTAGTAGTGAGGAGTGTCCCTTCCCATATAGGGAAGGTAAGATCATTGTACTCATTAGATTGGAGACTATAATGCATTTAGCATAAAGAGGGTCCCAAACACATCTCCTAGTTCCTGAACTATGTTGCCCCCATAGGAATACTAGCTAGTGGATCCATCTAGATGCTATGTTCATGTTTTGGTACTACCTTGGCAAGTAGACCACCTTCTTTCGGTGTAGAGTTTCATGACACCAGATTCCACATTATCTCATATGGTCTATGTCGGTTAAGGCAAAATGCTCCCAAAATTAAAATGAAGTAATAAAGTGAATTCTAACTAGGAGGACTTAAGGGGTTTGACTTAGTCTAGGTAGGGGTATGGTACTCTACATATACATTGCACTAGTTGACCTTGAGGGAAATCCTAGGAAGTGATTCTTATATGTTATGCTCTTATGATATAAATGTTATGCTTATGTTGATTCTTCATGTTGATGGTCTATATTGCGAAATGTGAGGATGAATACTTATAATGATATGATATGTGAAGTTGGACATTATTCATGATCCTTTGGCTAGTTTTCTTGGTTGAGTGAGGTTATGGGGCTTCACTTGACCATTACACTAGTAGACTTGGTGAAGGGTTATAGATAAGGGTTTTACCTATGTTGTAATGTTATGGACTCATGAATATGCTTTGTGGTTATGACATGATGTTAGAGTTACATTGTCTATGAATTCTATTATGCTATGAACATGTTGATGTGGCTTAACTTCAGTAGGTTGTTCTTGTGTTGAATATGATTGTATCGTTATAAGTATATGATTATTGCCTTATATGTTTTCTTGTGTTGTGCATAAGACTTTTTAAAGTAACTTGGCATGCTTTTATAAAATGTCTTTTTTAGCATGATTTCTATGTTGTGTGTGCATATGTTTTCATACTTAGTACAAGTGATGTGCTAACCCCTATTTCTCTCTTTTCCCCAACATTTTAGGTTCCGGTCATTGAAGGCTTTTGACCAATTTTGAAGGAAGTCTTGGATCATTTCTCCAAGTGTGGGTATGTCCTCAAGTTCCGAGAATGATGCCTTTCTCTCACTCCACTATGTTACATTGTTATAGTCTAAAGACGATCATTTTACTCTTGTTGTGTTAAGATATCGTTGTAAGCCCTAAGTGGCATTTATACATTTGTGTAAGGGCTATGCCCATATTGTCCTATTTCGGTTAGATGGTTTAATATGATACATCCCTATTAATACTATATGGTGTACCTTATTTATATGTGACATAAAAGTAGAAGACTATGTAATCTTCTTATACGAGGATTCTAAGTAAACTCGCTATGAATATATTATGTATAAGCGATAGGTATAAGTAAACCTCATGAATTATATGTATATGAAAAGTTTTAATTTTCTGCACTTTTAACCTATGAATGTAATGACGAATGCTAAGAGGCTAGTCTTAGTTCTCTCCGAGGACGCCGACGTCGGTTACTTTTAGGGGGTGCTCCCCGGATGTGACAAACTTGGTATCAGAGCATGAGGTTGAATATTTTTAGGGTTGATGTCTCATTAAACCACGTCTATGTAGATTCTCATTAATAATTGTTAAGCGCGCCATACTTATGAATGAGAGACTATGTGATGCTTAGGAAACTCTCATCTTCTTGCATTCTTATCTCGTACCTCTAGAATCTTATCATGTGCTTTCACTTAAATCTTGTATCATGGTTATAGGTATGAATACTCGAAGAGCAGCTGCTAGAAGGGTCGAGGAAAAAATGGCAAATGTGGGGGCTCATGACAACCAAGTGCCTCCACAAGACAACCAAGTGCCTCTACTTGAAGAAGTTGCTATGGGTGACCAAGTTCCGGTTGTTCCTCCACCGATGATCAATGGAGAGATAATGACAACTTTTCTCAATTTGGCCTAATGCATGACCTCTCAAGCTAATGCCTTCACTTCTCAAGTCCAAGCTATGACGACCCAAGTGAATAGAGAGGCTAGACCTCGAGTGCCTCATCATGCTAACACTATGGCCTCTCGCTTGAGAGACTTTACTAGAATGAATCCACCTATGTTCTTCGGGTCGAGGTAGGATGAGGACCCTCAAGATTTACTTGATGAGGTCTATAAGATTCTCTATGCTATGGGGATGACCTCAATTGAGAAGGCCGAATTGGCAGCCGATCAACTCAAAGATGTGGCCCAAACTTGGTACACACAATGGAGAGATAATAGGACACTAAGAGGTGGTCCGGTGACTTGGGAGATCTTCAAGAGGGCTTTCCTTGATAGGTTCTTTCCTAGAGAGTTGAGGGAAGCTAAGGTGGAAGAATTCATCAACCTTCGTCAAGGAGGTATGAGTGTACTTGACTACTCCTTGAAATTTACTAAATTGTCCAAGTATGCTCCATCATTGGTGTCAAACCTAAGGGATGAGATGAGTCGTTTTCTTACGGGAGTGTCCGAAGACTTGGTAGAAAAATGTCGTTCAGCTGTGCTTCATTATAATATGAATATATCTCATCTCATGGTTCATGCACAACAAGTGGAAGAAACTAGGTTAAGAAGAAAGAATAGAGAGTCCAAGAGGGTCAAGTCTTATGATGGTGGTGCTTCAAAGGGGAGGTTAGAAATTCAAGACAAGCCTAGATTCAAGAAGAGATTCTCCAATCAAGTTCATTCCAAATTTTCCAAGGTTCGTGATAATAGTGTGTCTAACCCTAAGTATCAAAAGGGAAGAGGTACTAGTTCATGTTCACCAACTAAGAAGCCAACTTGTGGAAAGTGTGGTAAGAAGCATTATGGTGAGTGCCTTGTTGGGATGGAAAACTGCTTTGGATGTGGCAAGAGTGGCCACAAGGTTAGGGATTGCCCTAATTTGAAAGGGCAAGACAAAGGAAGTGGGCAAGATCAAGATAGTGGTTCTAATGTGGATGCTCCAAAGAAGAATCACTTTTATGCTCTTCGGTCTAGGGGTGAACAAGAAAGTTCTCCCGATGTGGTGACCGTTATGTTACTAGTATTCTCTATTGATGTTTATGCTTTACTTGATCCAGGTGCTACATTATCTTTTGTTACTCCCTTCATACCTAAGAAGTTTGAAATTTTGCCCGATATACTAAATGAACCTTTCATGGTAACTACTAGGGGCGGATCCAGCAGTGTGTAAGGGGGTTCACCCGAACCCCGTTTGGCAAAAACTCTTACTATTTATACATGGTTAAAATTATTTTTTATGTATATATAGTAGATGTCTAACCCCCTTCGATTAGTTTGTATGTTTACCTTTTTCAAATTTTGAACCCCCTTATTAAAATTTTAGCTCCGCCACTGATAACTACCCCGGTAGGTGAGTCGATGGTTGCAAAAAGGTATGTTTCCCAATAGAGTTACTCATATTGAATTAGTAGAACTTGATATGGGCGATTTCGATGTAATTTTGGGGATGGATTGGTTGCATGATTGTTTTTCTTCCATTGATTGTAGAATAAAAATTGTCAAGTTCAATTTTCCAAATGAACCCATCTTAGAGTGGAAGGGGGGAAATTGTATTCCTAGAGATCGTATTATCTCTTGTCTTAAGGCTTGTAAAATGACCTCAAAAGGGTGTTTATACCATATTGTAAGAGTCAAAGATTTAGACTCCAAAAATCTTCCCATTGAGTTAGTCCCCGTAGTGAGGGAATTTCCAGAGGTCTTTCCTAATGATCTTCCCAGAATCTCTCCCGAATGGGAAATTGATTTTGGTATTGACTTGCTACCGGATACCAACCCTATTTCAATTCCTCCTTATCAGATGGCTCCGGCCGAATTGAAAGAGTTGAAGGCTCAACTCAATGACTTACTAGACAAAGACTTCATTAGACCTAGTATTTCTCGATGGGGTGCTCCGGTATTGTTTGTGAAGAAGAAGGATGGGTCCCTTAGAATGTGAATTGATTATTCTTGACTCAATAAAGTCACTATTAAGAACAAGTATCCTCTCCCTTGGATTGACGACTTGTTTGATCAACTCCAAGAGGCAAGCTACTTTTCTAAGAATGACTTGAGATCGGGGTATCACCAACTTAGGGTGAGAGGTAAGGATATACCAAAAATGGCATTTTGAACTAGATATGGTCACTATGAGTTTTTAGTAATGTCCTTTGGTCTCACTAATGCCCCGGCGGCGTTTATGGACCTCATGAATAGGGTGTTTCAAAGTTACTAGATTCATTTGTCATTTTCTTCATTGACGACATCTTGGTATATTTGAAAAATGAGGGTGAACACATGGAGCATTTGAGAGTGGTGTCGCAAGTGCTTAAAGAAAACCAATCATTTTCCAAGTATAGCAAATGTGAGTTTTGGTTGAGGTCGGTGACGTTTCTTGGTCATATTATCTCTAGTGAGGGGGTTGAGGTTAATCCAAGAAAAATCAAGGCGGTCAAGAATTGTCCTAGACCATTGACTCCAACCGACATTAGGAGCTTTTTGGGTCTAGCGGGATATTATAGGTGCGTCCATTGTTTCTTCCTTGACTACTTTGACCCAAAAAGAGTGTGAAATTTGAGTGGTCGGAGGCATGTGAAAGAAGTTTCCAAATCTTGAAAGATAGGCTTACTTCCGCTCTGGTGTTGACTTTACCGGAGGGTACCAAGGGCTTCGTTGTATATTGTGATGCATTCCGAGTGGGCTTAGGGTGTGTCCTTATGCAACATGAGAAAGTAGTAGCTTATGATTCTAGACAACTTAAGGTGTATGAGAAGAATTATCCAACTCATGATTTTGAGCTAGCGGCCGTGGTATTTGCCTTGAAAATATGGAGGCATTATTTTTATGGTGTTCATGTTGATGTGTATACCGATCACAAGAGTCTTCAATATGTGTTTACTCAAAAGGAGTCAAATCTCTGACAAAGAAGTTGATTGGAATTGTTGAAAGATTAAGACATGAGTGTTCTTTACCACCCTGACAAAGCCAATGTGGTTGTGGATGCACTAAGTCGTATGAACAGGGGTAGTGTGTCTCATGTAGAAGAATCCAAGAAATACCTAGTGAAAGATTTTCATATGTTGGCCCGTTTGGGTGTTAGATTGGAAGATTCTCCAAATAATGGTTTTATGGTGCATCATAACTCCGACTCTTCTTTGGTGGTTGAGGTGAATCTAAGCAACACCCTGATCAACTATTGACGAAGTTGAAGGAATCGGTTCTTGGTAAGATTAATGAACCATTCTCCTTGGGGGGGGGGGGTGTTTAGAGGTTCAAGAAAGGTTGTGTGTGCCCAATGTGATGACTTGAGAAACCGTATTCTTAAGGAAGCTCATGGTTCCCGTTATTATATTCATAAGGGTTCTACAAAGATGTATCATGACCTTAGAGAAGTGTTTTAGTGGGAAGGCTTAAAAGGGGACAAAGCGGAATTTGTTGCAAAATGTCCAAATTGCCAACAAGTTAAAGTCGGGCACCAAAAGCCAAGTGGTTTACTTCAAGAAATACAAGTTCCCACTTAGAAGTGGGAAGACATAAATATGGACTTAGTGGTAGATTTGCCTCAGACACAAAAGCAACATGACTCTATATGGGTTGTTGTGGATAGGTTGACCAAATCCGCTCATTTTATATCCGTCAAGTCCACATACTCGGCGGAGGATTATGCAAGGATCTTCATAGATGAGATTGTGTGTCGCCATGGTATTCCGTTATCCATCATATCGGATAGGGGTGCAAAATTTACATCTAGGTTTTGGAGGTCATTCCAAAAACGGTTGGGTATAAAGGTGAAGTTAAGCACCGCTTTTCATCTCCAAACGGATGGTCAAGCGGAGCATACTATTCAAACCCTTGAGGATATGCTTAGTGCTTGTATAATTGATTTCAAGGGTAATTGGGATAAACATTTTCCTTTGGTTGAGTTCTCCTATAACAATAGTTACCATTCAACTATATATATGGCTCCTTTTGAGGCCTTGTATGGACAAGGTAGGAGATGTACATTCCCAATTGGATGGTTTGAAGTGGGCTAGTATTCACTCTTGGGTCCCAAACTGATTTATAAGACTTTGGAAAAAGTTCACATAATAAGTAACCGGTTGAAAACATCCTATAGCCGGCAAAAGTCTTATGCCGACCATAGGAGGAGGGACTTAGAATTTGAAGAGGGTGATAAAGTGTATTTAAAAATTTCACCCATGAAAGGAGTGGTGATGACACACCTCGGAAATTCCATGACGTATAATAGAGCCTTATATGTTGAGTAATGATGATTTTAGACCTAAATAAGTGTAAATAACTTGTTTGAGAAGTATTGGGGTCATAGCATTAAAGAAAGGCCTTAATGTTCGCAAACTAGCAAAATTGAACTAGTTAACGTCCCTATGTTTGGTGAAGGTTTGGGAGGGTCATATGAAGTCCAAAACTTGTAAAAGAATTTAAATAGGTAAAATGTAGTATAGAGGGTAAAAAAGTATAGTTACGACACCCTAAGGACCACCGAAAGGGTCCTTGGAGAGGACCCGAACATGGGAGAGCAGGCTGCTAAAGCAGCCTGCTAGCAGCCAGGAATTTGGTGGCTTCTGCATGACACGCAGCCATCACGTGGGGATTCAAACTTGGCCTCCAAAATGGGGCCTACACGAGGCTCACTGCCTCATCCCGGATTTATAAAGTAAATTTTGTGAAATTAACCCCGCGACGCGCAGCTACTTCCCAGATTCGTAAAAGTTCTTTTTAAAACATTTTGACTTCACAAAAAGACCCATTTAAGTGAGGGATCTTTTGGGTAATTTAAGGGGTGACTATATAAGGTATTAGGGTCAGTATTAGGTAGTTTTAACACCCAAATCAAGTCTCAAAAGTTAAAAATCAAAAATCACTCTCATCTCCCTCAAATTCTCTCTTCCTCCAAACCTTTATTGAAGACCATTAGAGCTCCAAGAAGAAGATCAAGCCTTCAAGTTTCCAACCCAATTTCGTGTCTTTATCAATCTATAAGGTATGGTTTCTTTCACTCTTGGGATCCTTATCCCCAAGAGGTCCCTCCAAAAGATGATTTCTAAATCTCCCAAATCTAGGTTTTTCTTCTATACATGGGTCTTCTTTGAAAAATGAATTTATCAATCAATTGTGATAAATTATGATGAATTAATGTTATTTAAGTATATATTGATGTTTTATTGATTATTTCCTATGAGATTCCCCTAGACCCATGTCCTTTCCCCAATTTCATGAAAACCTTGAATTGATATGGTGAATTGTTAAGATCATGAACATGTGGATTGACTACATTGTTGTTAATTATTTAATTGCTTCTAGAATTTACCTTGTTTATGTAATTGGTTATGTATTCTTGGTAATGGAAGTATGAAGGTTCTTGAAAGGGAAATGAGGTATGTTGATTGGTTCTTCTTGGATTCAATTATGAATTATTAGTTACTTAAATAGTAATGCTTCTAGGTCTAATGTGTGGTTGTGATGTTGATGCTAAGTATTCCTCATCCTTCACCCTAGAATATTGAATTGGTTATTAATTATGCAAGTATGTTATGGTATGATTATTATATGATTGAAAGTAGTTTCTATTGATTATGATAAAGTGTTAAGCGAAAGGTTTACTCACTTATGAAGTGGTGTCTAAAGTGAAAGAATTGTTCTCACTTGTGATGACTTATGCGCTAGATATGATAAGATGTTTACATAGGGGTCTAGAAGAGATTAATGTGAACTTGTATGATGAAATAATATGACTACTAAAGGGAATAATTGCTAAGCATCGAAAGGGCATATGAATGAGATGGAGGTCTCACGTTTAGTAAGTCCGGCCTCCCACATGGGTTTCCTCACGTTAGTAAGTCTAGATTCCCAAATTATGTGTTGTATCATGAGATGGAAACATCCACGTTAGTAAGTCAAGGTTTCTAGAAACAATCTCCTTGACACTTAACTATGTGCCCACATAGGACTCTAGCTTAGTGGATCCACCTAGATAGCTACGTACGAATGGTTACACCTTAGGCAAGTGTTAACCCCCTCTTTCAGTGTGGGAGTAGAGCACCAGATTCCATGTAGCTCACATGGTCTCATGTCGGTTATTGCACTTCTTTCCCTAACGTAAAGGTAAATGAATAAGTTAAGCATGTGAACTGTTACTAGGGTTGTCTTGAAGGCTACTACATAGGGTAAGGGAGGGTATGGGACTTCTATTACTCATTGCACATGTGGGATCCTAAGGAAAGTTCTAGTAGTGTTCTTTTATGATTATGACTATGATTATGATTGTGTTGATAAGCTATGGTAGTATTCATGTATTAATCATGTTATGATGATTTGATGAGAATATGTTGCAAGTATGAAGTTGTTTGCTCATTGTCATACTTAGCCTTGGATAAGATTATGGGGTTCTATCTTTGGTATTGCACAAGTATTGCTTAAGTGGTCTATATGTTGGGTTGATATTATGTTGAATTGACTTATCATGCTTATTATATATGCATGTTGAGTTAAATTGAGATAAAATATGATTTTGACTGATTTGTCCTTTTCTCATGCATTGATGATTTTGTGCATAGGAGACATACTTAGTACACGTGGTTTGTACTAGCCCATATTTCTCCCCTTTTTCCCCAAACATTTTAGGTTCGGGCCATTGAGGAGATTCATGGCTATTGGAGAAGAAGACTTGGATCTTTCCTAAGTCAATTGGTGAGTCCTCACGAGTTCCGAGGATAGAACCACTCATCAAGCCTTATTAGCTTTGTGTATGTTTTGAGATAATTATTCCATTCTCATGTTGAGACTTCATTGTAGCCTATATGGGCATATTGTAATAGACTAAGGGCTATGCCCAAACTATTGTGATTCATTCGTTAGATGGTTAAATGTGAGACGAACTATTAGACTATATTGTTGTTAAATGTTAAGTGAGAAGCCTATGTAAGCTTCATAAGTGAGGGGTAGATGTAAACCCCATATACGATATGTGAGAAGCCTAAGAATACTTCGTTATATAGAAAAGTTTTAAATTTTTTGCATTTTTAACCTATGATATTCTATGATGTATGCTAAGGGCTTGCCTTAGTCCTCTTAAAGGACGACGACGCCGGTTACGCCTAGGGGTTACTTTGGGTTGTAACAGGTGAGATTTGGCAAGAAAGGGAAGTTGAGTCCTCGTTATGTGGGTCCCAATGAAATTTTGCAAAGGGTTGGCAAGGTTGCATACGAGTTGAGATTACCTAGTGAATTGGCTTCGGTTCATCCGGTGTTCCATGTCTCTATGCTTAAGAAGTGTATCGGTGATACCGAGTCTATTTTTCCTATTGAGAGTCTAGGTGTGGAAGAGAATCTCTCCTATGAGGAGGTTCCGGTTGAAATCCTTGATAGACAAGTAAATAAGTTGAGGAACAAGGAGGTGGCTTCCGTAAAAGTGTTATGGAAGAACCACCTAGTTGAGGGAGTAGCATGGGAGGTCGAGGCTGACATGAAGTCCCGTTACCCTCATCTCTTTGTTGAATAAGGTTAGTTTTTCCTACTAATAACGAAAAATAATGAATAAATTAAAATTGACTTGTTTTGCAAAGATGTGCATATTTATGATAAAAAGGTTTTTGCTATTATGAAGTTTTATCTGAAAATGCTCTTTTACTTAATTTTTGCACTTATTTGTGTATTTGGTATTATGTAGCCTATATGAAATGAGATTGAGCATGTTGTTATGTTTTCAAAGAAATTTTGGCATAAGTGACTCTATATGATGTTGAGCTCATGTTGTTGAGAAGGTAATCCCTCATGTTGTGGTTTTGGGCTCTTATGTAGTGCAATTGATGATTTGAGTTACTTTATGTAAATGCCATGTTGTCATGTTGATTTCAGTTGCAACTCATGTTGATTTCATATGTTGTTGGTTGGGCTGCTAGTATTGAGTCTATCCTTTCACTTCAAAAGGTTTTTAGTGTCATTCGGGGACAAATGTTCCAAAGGGGGGATAATGTAATACTCCAAAAGTCCAAAACCTAATATAGATCCTCACATGAGTGTTTAAGGGTTGTAACTTTGTTTTAAGGTCAATAATACTGTATAAAAGACATTGAGGAAGTTTTGTAGTCAAAACGTCAAGGAATGTCCACGACGTTCGGAGACTTGTGTAAAAGGTGCTAGCTGCCTTAGCCTATTTCACGGGGTTTTAAGAGTCGGAAATGAATGGAATGTGGTAAAATAGCGTCTAACACATATTAGAGTAGATTTGTGGTCGAAACGTCCGGGTATGACTCCCCAAGGACCACCCTAAGGGTCCTTGAGGAGGATCCTTTCATTTTGACCCAAAGCTGCAAATGCAGGCAGTGTAGACAATGTCTACCTACGACCTGCAGGAGACGAGGCGTAGGTTAATTGATGGGGTATCGATGCCTCCGTCGATGCACACTTAACTAGTTTCAAAAATGGCCAAAATGCATAGCCTCAGTCGCAAACGATGAACCTGCAGGACAGTTGGTCCAAGGCCCCGTCGACTGACCTACGGACCGTAGATCGGGGTCTCGTAGGTCAAGGCTTCATTTTCTAGTAAGTTTTTAGAAGGGTCATTTAATTAAGCCAGTTAGTTAGGGGTTTAATTAGTGATTAGGATTTGGCTAATTAGGTTAGTTAATTAACTATATAACCTACCCAAAGTCTAAAACCTCACTAAACACCTCTCAATTCCCAAATCCAAATTACTCTTCCTTCTCTCTATTTTCTCTCTCCCAAAAAGAAGAACTCCATTGAAGGGATAGGTCAAGGTCTTTAGGGTAGCATCAAGGGTACTTTTATCCATCAATCTTCAACAATTAAGAAGGTATGGGATCCTTTCACCTTTGGGAATCCTTTCCCCAAAGGGTTCTTCCAAAATTGATTTCAAAAAGATGAGTTTCATGTGGGTTTCTTTCTATTACGAATTTGATCTTCGAAATTGTATTGTTTATGGTTTCTTTTGATTATTATTCTTACATTATGATGTATCATGATTCAATTATGTTAGTTCTTGATGAGTTAACATAGTATGTGGAATAGACCATGAAATTTACGCAAGTCCCTAACCCTAGGTTATGAACTAGTGTTGAATTGAGTGCTAGTGATGCAATTGACTTCATTATTGGTTAATTACTATTGATTGATGTTACTACATGTATTATTGGATTGAATTTGTTGGTTTATGGTAAGACCAAGATGATGGCTTTTGAAGGAGATTGGGTAAGTCTTGATATCTTAAACCTTTTACTTTAATTATGATGACTTGTACTTGGTGATGAAGTTCAACTGAAGTTATCTTGTGATTTGATTAAGTAGGCTTGGTATGATGATGAAATTGAGATGTATGGATTATATGATTATGATATTATGCTTCAGATGAATTGATATAAGGTTGGTTATGAAGTACCTATGTGCCTTATTATACTATGGTGATGTTAATGTGCGAATCTCAAATGTGAAGGGTTGTATTGAAAGGTGTTCTCATGCAATTCCTATTGAGCTAATGACTATGACTATATAAGGACCTACTCTTCTATAACATAAACTAAGTTATGATTACTAAAAAAAGGCATTTCAAAAGGGACTCTAGCTTAGCACCGAGTGAACTAGTAGTGAGGAGTGTCCCTTTCCACATAGGGAAGGTAGGATCACTATTGTACTCATGAGATTGGAGACTATAATGTATGTAGCATAAAGAGAGTCCCAAACACATCTCCTAGTTCTTGAACTATGTAGCTCCCATAGGAATACTAGCTAGTGGATCCACCTAGATGTTATGTTCATGTTTTGGTACTACCTTGGCAAGTAGTCCAACTTCTTTCGGTGTAGGGTTCCATGACACCGGATTCCACATTGGCTCATGTGGTCTATGTCGGTTAAGGCAAGATATTCCCAAAAGTTAAATGAAGTAATAAAGTGAATTCTAACTAGGAGGACTTAAGGGGTTTTACTCAGTCTAGGTAGGAGTATGAGACTCTACATATACATTGCACTAGTTGGCCTTTAAGAGAACATTGGGAGAAATGAAATGCATTTGTTCTGTCATGGATTCTCAATTTTGTGTCTAAGGAGCTCATGAGTGGGATTATGTATGATATAGATGCAACAACTATTTGGGCTGATTTGAAGGAGAGATTTGGCAAAGTCGATGGATCAAGAGGTTATCAATTGCATAGGGAAATTTGTACAATTTGTCAAGTTACTTCATCTATATCTGTTTATTTTACCAGAATGCGTGTACTTTGGGATGAGTTTGACGCACTTTTTCTTCCACCTTCTTGTGGTTGTGATAAGTCAAAGGTGTATGCTAGTCATATGCAGTATATGCATCTATTTGCTTTCTTAATGGGATCGAATGAGTTCTATAATCAACAAAGAAGTCAAATGTTGATGATGATACATTTACCATCCGTGAATAAAGCCTACTCAATGATCACTGCTGATGAAAGTCAAAGAATGACAACAGGTTCATATTCAGGAACTGAATTGGGTGAAGCATCAACTGCTCTCTATGTAGGAAGTTCAAGCTCTAGGAGATCTAGCTAGAATTCAGAAAATAATAATCTAGGAAGTAGTGGTTATGGTGGTTATAAACAAGCTGGGAATAATGTTGATTACACAAGTTAAAATGCTTCTCAAAGGAACAAAAGGAACTATAACATGCAATGTGAGGTTTGTAAGTTGAAAGGGCACACCAAGGAGACTTGTTACAGAGTAGTTGGGTACCCTCCTGGTCATCCTAAGTTCAGGAAGAAGTTTCGTGGGACAAGCATGCCACATGTTGTTGATTGTGATGATTTGTTTTGTGTAATTGTGCAAAGCCAAGGAATGCAACAACATCTCATGGAGCAGCATGCATGTACAAAGGAACAATATAGTCATATACTGAAATTGCTGAGCAGGGAGAAATGCACTGAAGAACCACCAACCAACACGACACATGAAGCTCATATGACAGGTATTGCACATACTTTTATGGTAGCTAGTAATAATGATAGCATTCACAGACACTGGATAGTGGATTCAGGAGCAACCAAGCATATTACCTCAGAACTAGATGCATTGTTTGTCATATATATGCACTACCAAATAGAAAGAACGTTCATCTACCAAATGGACAAACCACCATAATTTCTCATGTTGGAAAGAATAAGTGGGATGGTAGATATGTCTTGAAAGATGTGTTAGTGGTGCCTGATTTTAAGTATGATTTATCGTCTGTGTCACAGCTTACCAAACAACTGCAGTGTTCAATCAATTTTTTTTCCTGAGATTTGTGTGATTAAGGACCTCTCTACTGGGAAAGTGAAGGGGATTGGTAAGGACACTGGAGGTCTCTATATTTTGCTGGACAACAATAAGCATCATGACATCAATAAAGGACCAATGTTAATGGCTGCTAATGTACAAAGTGCTGGAGAAAACATGTTGTGGCACAAAAGATTGGGTCATCCATCTATGAATGTTCTCAAGAAGATGTCCTTGACAATGAAATGACATGACAACATCACTAGGGATATATGTACAGTTTGCCCTCTAGCAAAACAAACTAGGCTGCCATTTTCTTTGAGTTGTACTAGAAGTAGTAGTATCTTTGATATGGTGCATTTAGATGTATGGGGTCCCTATAAAATAGCTACTCACAATGGTTTTAGATATTTTCTGACATTAGTTGATGATTACAGCAGGATGACATGGTTGTATTTGCTCAAATTGAAATCATATGTTAGGATTGTATTGAGGAAGTTTCTATCAATGATAAAAACTCAATTTGCAGCTTCTGTAAAGAATTTTAGGTATGACAATGAGAGTGAGTTTTTTAATAAAGAATGCAACACTTTGTTTGAATGTTTATGAATCACACATCAAAGTAGTTGTCCCCACACACCACAACAAAATGATGTTGTGGAAAGGAAACATAGACATATACTAGAGGTAGCTAAAGCCCTCAGATTCCAAGGGACTATTCCTATCAGGGTTTGGGGTAAATGTGTCCTAATTGCAGTCTATTTGATAAACAGGTTTCCTACACCAGTTCTTAAAGGAAAATCTCCATATGAGTTGTTTCATAACATAAACCTGTAGTTTCACACCTGAGAGTACTTCGTTGTTTGTGCTATGCAACTAAAGTTATCAAAATTGACAAATTCTCACCTAGAGCTACTGGTTGTGCATTGTTAGGATACTCCACAACACAAAAGGGGTATATTCTTTTTGATCTACATGACAAAAGATTCCTTGTTAGTAGAGATGTAGATTTTTATGAAAGTGAGTTTCCATTCAAGGCGGTTCACCACAGAATCTACTCTGTCTTTATACTTTGTTTAATGTACCTCCTTATTTGGATGAGAGTGAAGATAAAACCATGACTCATAATGACACTTCGGTAGAATTCAAGGATAAGGTGAGATATCTCTAGATATTGCAACAAGAGATGTAATCATAAATATAGATCCTCCATCAGCTATTCCTGTCACAGCCGGGGAGCACCCCCTACACGTAACCGGCGTCTTCTTACTCTTTGAGGACTAAGACTAGCCTCTTAGCATTCATCATAACATTCATTGGCTAAAATATGCGGAAAAATTAAAACTTTTTAACTATATCTAATCGGAGGTTTACACAGACCTCTACATACACATAATAGTATAATATCGAGTATACATAAACCCGTTCGTATAGAAAGATTATTTATTCTTCTACTATCATTTTATACACATATATAAAATAGAATTAGATTCATAAAATCCGTCTCATCTCATAAACCATCTAAATCGACAATACAACATGGGCATAGCCCTACAACAATAAAAGTAAGCCACATATAGGCTTTATACAACTTTATCTCCAAATGAAATATAGAGTCAACATAAGTGTCATAATAGCTAAACAATCCGTAGGTAGAATATCGGCATCATCCTCGGGAAAATGATGACCTACCACTTGGATGATTAGAGTATCCAAGCCTTCTTCTCAATCGCCTCGAACCAAACCTCAACGAACGGAACCTAAAGTGTTTGGGAAAAAGGGAGAAAATGGGGTTAGTACGCCACATGTACTAAGTATGAGACCATATGCACATATAACAACCAAACATGCTAAAAAGGGACATTTAGTTAAATCATGCCATTTATGTCTTTATGCACAATCAACAACTAGACCAATCAATTAAACATGCTTAATCAAGTCAAAGCAACTATATACATATAACATACTTGAACCCATAATCTCACATAACTCTATCCTCAAGTAATCATATTACAAGTACAAATAAGAGTTAATCATGTGAACTAGTAAAGCAAGACAACCATACATAACCCTTATAAAGCCACAAGTGCAATGACCAAGTAAAGCCCCATAACCCTACTTAATCAAGTAACCAAACAAGAGTCACAAATAGTAACTTACTTCACATAACATAACCTTCATCATAAATAAGTTCATACTTTAGTCAACAAGAACCAATTGCATGTCAATAAGCATCATAATCACCACATAAAGTCATTTACCTTTCATAATCATTTACATACATAATATTGACCTCCTAAAGCTTCTACCAAGGCAAACTAGTGCAAGACCTAGGTAGAGTCCCATACCCCTACATAAGTTAAGTCTAACCTTTCAAGTCACCTTATTTAGCTTATATATCATTACTTCATTTTAGTTTAGGTAAAACTTGCCTTAACCGACATAGACCACATGAGCTAATGTGGAATCCGGTGTCATAACCTTACACTAATGGAAGGTGGTCTACCGACCAAGGTAATACCTAACATAAACGTTGATTTCTAGGTGGATCCACTAGCTAGTATTCCTATGGTGGCAACATAGTTATGGAACTTGGGGCATCATAGGAAATATCACTCTACAACCTATTTGGGTCATGAGGCTATCCAACCCGTGAGAACCGTAGTGAACCCTACCTTCCCTATGTGGAAAAGTGTCACCTCTCACATACAAGATCACTCGGTGCTAAGCTAGTCCCTTATTGAAATGTCTTTAATATTTATTTACCAATCATAACTTAATTTAGGTCATAGGGTCTATCCCTTGTATAATCATCATCATAATAGCTCAATAGAAATTGAATGAGTAAAAGCCTTTAATCACAACTCTCATAAGTAAGGTTAACACTTTATAGCCTTTCAATAATAAAGCACATTGGGCAATCATCATCACCCTTATTACTTTACATCTTAATCACCCTCACAACCATACCAAGATATTTCAATTCAACATCATACCAACCTATAAATCCTATACAAACATGCTCCAATACAATCGTCATGACTTAACCACAATTAACCATAATTGAAACAAAGGATAAGGTCACAAGACTTACCAAGTCTTCTTCACAATTTCACCTTCATCAAGTTCTTACCATCAACCCTTACTTCAACCCAATTAGGTCATCAAATCACCACAATTGAATAACCAATGTAATCACAACTATAGAAGAGTCACTACTTCACAATTCAATAGTAGATCAAAGCTTAGGATTTAGTCGGTTCATCATACTCTAGATCACCTATAAAGAGCTAGCATGAAAGACTAATTATCATCCTAATTGATTCATAAACAGCATATCAACATCATATACAAGTGATTCAATCCCTAAGCAAGTCAACTGAATGAACAATTTATAATCTAAGTTAAGAACAGAACCTAGGGTTAAGGACTTGGAAACATGTTCTTCAATTTAGGCAACACCATCATCAATTACTCCAATTAAGTTAGAATACATGTTAATCAAATCATATTATCCTAAAATAAACATCAACAACTCAATCCATAACATCTATTTCGGAATTGGATGAAACTCATTAGAAATCACTAACTTTTGAAATCAATTTGGATGAACCCTTTGAGAAAAGAGGTGTCAAACGTGAAGAAATCCCATACCTTATTGTCTTGATGAGAAATTGAAGATGAATCCACCCTTTTCCAACCCCCAATTCACCTCCTAGACTTAGCTTCAATGGAGCTTCCAATAGTGAAAGAAAGTAGAGAGAAGGTAGAGAGATTTGTTTTAGAGTTGTGTTAGATTAATGAGGGTTGGGAGAATTTATATTGGGTCTTAAATCAACTTAATTAAACTCTCCTAACCCCTAATTAAACCACCTAACCCTTTAACTATTAACTGAAACCATCTTAAATTAGACAGCAAACTCGACCCTCACAGACGAGACCCCGAACGACGGGCCATCTCTGAGTCGACAGGCTCTACCCCTGTTGTCCTGCACTCCGTCGTTGAGTTCAGAGACTGTGAAGGCGAGGGGCTTCATCAACTTGGCTATGTATGGGACAACGGAGGCATCGACACCCCATTTTTCCACACATGGCCCGTCTTCTTTGCTGTCGATTGCACACTGCCAGGCAGTGTTCCTTCTAACACTAGGGTCCTCCTCAAGGGCCCTTGGTTTGTCCTTGAGGAATCGTACCCATACGTTTCAACCTTGAAACATCCCTAACATGTGTTACACATATTTTTACCAAATTTCGTTAAATTCCGACTCTTAAAAACTAGTCAAGTAGGCCAAGGCACACTAGCACCTCTATGGACCAACTTTCGGACGTCTTGGACATTCTTAAACATTTTGGTTCCAAAACTTCCTAAGTGACCTATTTTCATGAGACTAACCTTAAAAACAGTGTCTAAACTTCCCGACACCTATGTTAGGCTTAACGACACGTCTTACGTTTTCAAAATGTTACATTATCCCCCCCTTAGGAACATTCGTCCCCGAATGACAATAAAATTCTTTTCAAGGAAGGAATAGACTCAAGACTAGCAGCCCAACCAACATTATTTCAATACAACACAACCCCTATCATTTCAATCAAGGCAATTCAAAACTTTAATTACCAAGTATGAGACTCAACATCACCTCATGAGGTACTTCCATCTCACAACAACCATTTGAGCTCATCATGACAAACATGAGTCAATTAGATTCAAATTCAACTTATCAACATGATACTAAACATTTCATAAAGACTCAACATGTCAAAATGCACAACATGACTCAAAACAACTAAAAAACAAAATTTCACATTTTTGGAAGCAATTCACTGGCAGTTTACTGTAAGGTCACTGCCCATACTTTGAAAATTCATCTTTTGCAATCCTTCACCCAAAAATCAAAAGACTTCAATTTTTAATCATATTTAAACTATTAAAAAGAATGACTAACCTCAATCATAAAAAATATGAGGATATCGGGACTTCATATCGGCCTCGGGCTCCCATGTAGCTTCCTCAACTAAGTGGTTCGTCCATAACACTTTTACGGATACAACCTCTTTGTTCCTCAACCTTTTCACTTGTCTATCAAGAATTTGGACCGGAACCTCCTCATAAGAGAGGTTATCCTTGAACCCAAGGCCCTCAATAAGAAGAATGGACTCGGGATCACCCACACACTTCTTAAACATGTAAACATAAAAGACCGGATGAACCGAAACCAATTCACTTGGCAACTTCAACTCGTAGGCTACCTTACCTACCCTTTGCAAGATCTCATAGAACCCACATAACGAGGGCTCAACTTCCCTTTCTTGCCAAATCTAACAAACCCTTTCATAGGAGAAATCTTCAAATACACTTTGTCACCTTCCTCAAACTCAAGATCCCTTATCCTATTATCGGCATAGGACTTTTGCCGACTATAGGCCGTTTGCAGCCGATTCCTTATTATATGCACTTTCTCCAAAGTCTTGTAAATCAAGTCGGGACCAAGAATTGAGGACTCTCCAACTTTAAACCATCCAATAGAAGACCTACACCTCCTACCATAGAAGGCTTCATAGGGATCCATGGAAATAGATGAATGAAAACTATTATTGTAAGCAAATTCTACCAAAGGCAAATGCTTATCCCAACTCCCTTTGAAATCGATGACACAAGCTCTAAGCTTATCCTCAAGGGTTTGAATAGTATGCTCCACTTGACCATCCGTTTGAGGATGAAAAGCGCTACTCAACTTCACCTTAGTACCCAACCCTTCTTGAAATGACCTCCAAAACCTAGATGTGAATTGTGCACCCCTATCCGATATGATGGATAACGGAATACCATGGCGATACACAATATCATCTATGAAGATTCTATCATAATCCGCCGAATAAGTAGCCTTGAGGGAAATGAAATGAGCGGACTTGGTCAGCCTATCAACCACCACCCAAATGGAGTCATACCCTTTTTGGGTCTTAGGCAAACCTACCACAAAATCCATATTGATGTCTTCCCACTTCCAAGTAGGAATTTGGATTTCTTGTAGAAAGCCACCCGATTTTAGATGTTCGGCTTTCACTTGTTGGCAATTTGGACACTTAGCAACAAACTCCGTTATGTCCCTCTTCAAACCTTCCCACCAATACACCTCTCTAAGGTCATGATACATCTTTGTTGACCCCGGATGAATGGAATAATGGGACCCATGAGCTTCCTCAAGGATACGGTTCCTCAAATCATCAACATTAGGAACACACAATCGCCCTTGATATCTCAATACACCATCCCCTCCTAAGGAGAAGGACTCATTAAGCTTGCCCAGAATTGATTCTTTCAACTCCATTAATGGTTTATCAAGGTGTTGTTTAGACTTCACCTCAACAACCAAAGATGATTCGGAGTTATGATGGACTATCACACCACCACTTGGAGAACCTTCCAATCTTACACCCAACCTAGCCAATCGATGAACCTCTTTCACTAGGTCCTTTTTGGCTTCATCAACATGAGACACACTACCCATAGACAAACGGCTTAGAGCATCCGCTACAACATTCTCCTTGCCCGGATGATAAAGGACACTCATATCATAGTCTTTCAATAATTCAAGCCATCTTCTTTGTCGGAGATTCAACTCCTTTTGGGTAAACACATATTGGAGACTTTTATGATCGGTGAAAACATTAACATGGACACCATACAAATAATGCCTCCAAATCTTCAAGGCAAACACCACGGCCGCTAACTCAAGGTCATGAGTGGGATAGTTCTTCTCATGCACCTTAAGTTGCCTAGAAGCATAGGCAATAACATTCCTATGTTGCATAAGCACACACCCCAAACCAACACGGGATGCATCACAATAAACCACAAAGCCCTTTGTACCCTCCGGTAATGTCAACACCGGAGCCAAAGTAAGCCTATCTTTCAATAATTGGAAACTCTTTTCACATGCTTCGGACCACTCAAACTTCTTACTCTTTTGGGTCAAAGTAGTCAAAGGAGATGCAACGGATGCAAAACTATCCACAAACCTCCGATAATAACCCGAAAGACCCAAGAAACTCCGTATGTTGGTTGGAGTCAATGGTCTCGGCCAATTCCTTACCGCCTCCGTTTTCCTTAGGTCAACCTCAACTCCTTCACTAGAGATGATGTGACCAAGAAATGTCACCGACCTCAACCAAAACTCGCATTTGCTATACTTGGCAAACAATTGATGCTATTTAAGGGTTTGCAATACCACCCTCAAATGACCCATGTGATCACCTAAATTCTTCAAATATACCAAGATGTCGTCAATAAACACAATGACAAATGAATCTAGGTAACTTCGAAATACTCTATTCATTAGGTCCATGAACGCCGCCGGAGCATTAGTGAGACCAAAGAACATAAGAAGAAACTCATAGTGGCCATAACGAGTCCGAAAAGCCGTCTTTGGTACATCCTCACCTCTCACCCTTAGTTGGTGATACCCCAACCTCAAATCAATTTTGGAGAAGTAGCTTGCCCCTTGGAGTTGATCAAATAAATCATCAATCTGAGGGAGAGGATACTTGTTCTTGATTGTGACTTTGTTGAGTTGGCGATAATCAATACACATTCTCAAGGACCCATCTTTCTTATCACGAACAAGACCGGAGAATCCCATGGAGAAATGCTAGGCCTTATAAAGCCCTTGTCTAGCAAATCTTTAAGTTGTGCCTTCAAATCCTTCAATTCATTCCGGAGCCATTCAATAAGGAGGAATCGAAATAGGGTTCGTGTCCTGTAGCAAATTGATACCAAAATCAATTTCTCGTTCGGGAGGAATACCGGGAAGGTCATTAGGGAAGACCTCCGGAAATTCACTCACCACGGGTACCAACTCGATGGGAGGAATTTCGGAGTCAAGATCTTGGACTCTCACTATATAATATAGGCAGCCCTTAGAGATCATTTTGCAAGCCTTCAAACAAGAAATGATACGACTTCTAGGAATAAGTTCCCCCCTTCCACTCAACAATGGGTTCATTTGGGAAATTGAACCTCACTACCATTGTCCTACAATAAATAGTTGCAAAACAAGAATGCAACCAATCCATACCCAAAATAATATCAAAATTAAGCATATCTAGTTCAACTATATCAACATTAGAAACTCTATTGGGCAACATGATAGGACAATTTCAATATACCCTCTTTGCAACAACCGACTCACCCACCAGTGTAGACACTAAGAAAGGCTCATGCAAAACATCGGGTAAAATATCAAATTTTTTAGCTACAAGAGGAGTAACAAAAGACAAAGTAGCACCCAAATCAAGTAAAGCATAAACATCAATAGCAAAGACTCGTAACATACCGGTCACCACATCGGGAGAGGTCTCTTGCTCACCCCTAGTACGAAGAGCATAGAAGCGGTTCTTCTTTGGAGCATCACTAGAACCACTTGCTTGACCACTCTTCTCTTTCCCCTTCATGTTAGGAAAATCTCAAATCTTGTGCCCAACTTTACCACAACTAAAACATTTACCCATACCAATGAGACAAGTACCGAAATGCTTCTTTCTACACTCACCACAAGTAGGCTTATTAATAGGTGATGTCACGACCGCAATCTAGACCCCAGACGAGACCGGCGTTGTTGACCTCTCAGAGGTCGCAGACAAGCTTACTTACATTATTCTTACTTCATCTAGGTTAATTTTAGCGGAAAATTTGAACTTTTTGTTTTCTTATTTTATGCTAAACATTTTAAACTTAACATCATGGGCGTTCACAAATCAACCATCTAATATAGAGATAATCAAATGAAAGAAACAGTGCAATACTGTAATAAATGTATAATTACCAAAATGGCACCAACACAGTGTCTGAAATAAAAATGGAAAGAAACACTAGTGGAACATGCTCCACTAGATAAAGCCTATATCTAAGCTAGATAGTAACGGTAGACATCCTCGAAAGCATGAAGGCCTACCAAGTCCGGATGAAAGCTCCACGTCAGGATAGCTGCAACGTCAACCTGTACGCTCTAGCGTCCACCTGTGCCTGCACCTAAAATTGTAGAGTTGTATAGGGTTAGTACACACTTGTACTAAGTATGGGTATATGCAAGCACACACCAAGGATATGCATGATAAAGGATAGCTCTTTCCTAACAACATGATTATGGAAAGTCAAGTCAGTGGACTTGCCAAATTGGGATTAGGAAAGTTAGTGAACTTTCCTAATTTGGATTAGAAAAGTCAGTGAGCTTTCCAAATTTGGTTTAGGAAAGTTATGCCATGAGAGTAACATGCATCATCATACTTATCCTATTGCACACAACACATAACATCTTACACATCGCATATATCATATAGCATACAACACATAACATCTTTTATAACATTCATTCATATGCCATGAGACCTTGGAATCATGGACTTGGCATTAAGACTTTCCAAAATGAGGGCTCAACATATGGGACCTCAACTAGGGAGTCTTCATTAGCAAACACAGAGTCTGCTTCATTCATTCATACGTACTTCATTTCATTTCATTCATAGGCTAGTGTGAACACCAGCTATACCTAGGATGTAGTTTAAGACTTTCATCGGGTTTGCTGTGCAATGATCAAGAATAACCTAGTGTCATTACTTGAGTCTAGCTCACCTCTTGATTATCCTATCATAACACCTTTGGTATCGTTCATTTCATTATGTGCATCATTTGAGGCTGGCCTCATTCATTCATTGGGAACTTTAACTTTAACCAACATAGATCATGTGAGCATCATGAAATCCAGTGTCTCCCCCACACCAAAAAGAGGTGGAATCACCGGCCAAGGTGACCCAAAACATGCTAGCGTACATGGGAATTTAACCCCGCCAGATCCCTATATTGGCAGTATAGGTTCGAAGACCAGGAGATATAAGGAGACCCATACCCGGCAAGCCAGATAGTCTCATCTCATGAGAGTTACGTGAACCTCCGCCCTTCCCAAAAGAAGGCATCACCGCTCATATCTAGTCTATCGGTGCTCAGTATAAAGTTCCATTACATTCAACTCATACGTCATGGAAGCTGGCTTCTAGTATGAGGACATTATAGCTCAATAGATGATTTCTCATCTCATCATTAGTATTAAGTGTGTTAATCTCAATACTTTCATTAGAGTGTTCATAGAGACTGGTCTCTTCATTAACTTTACACTCTCATAGGTTAGTACGTTTTGGTAACATTTACTTAGGCTCATTTGAGATTGTTCTCATCTTTTACATTAGCCTCATATCATGTTGTCACCACATTCATTAACATTAGCACATTTGCTCTTCATAATTACTCACCTCATTTTACGTGAATGTTCATTTCTTCATATGCCAATATACTTGGCCATTTGTGTGTTTCACACTCTTACTTAACCCTTCTAGGGTTTCGTCATTTCGTTACATAATAATTATTTCATCGTATGCCAATGCACTTGGCCATTTAGTGTGTTTTACACTCGTATTTAACCCATTCTTGGGTTACTTCATTTCATTACATACATCTTAGGTTCACTTATTTTTAAACGTATGCTAGACTTATGGGTCTATACATACAAGCCATGAGGATTCATTCATAGTTCGTTAAGTGACTCATATCTTCCTAAGATTAATGTAGTACAAGACTTATGTATCTTGTATATATGCCAAGATCTTGATTTCGATCTAAATAGGTGGCATTATTCTTGAACATTTAATTCACGTATGACTTATGTATCAATACGGAAATTTGGGCAAGGGAACCCAAGTTCAAACCACTTGGACAATACTTAAATTTTTCCTTGACTTTATTTTTGTCTTCATGACATTGGGACCCTAGATCGAACCCCAACATCAACATTCTATCTTTATTTTTCTCCTTAGGTTTTCTCTTAATTTGGCCGAAGGGTTGTGGGATCGAACCCCCACAACCCCTTTTATTTTTTTTATCACTTAAAACTTTGTTGTCCCATTTCGCCTAGACCAAGAGGTTGTGGGATCAAACCCCCACAGCCTCTTTTATTTTTCTCTTTATTTCGCTGGGAATTGGGAGGTTGTGGGTTCGAACCCCCACAACCTCCTTATTTTACTTTTAATTTCGCTAGGGGCTGGGAGGTTGTGGGTTCGAACCCCCACAGCCTCCTTATTTTTATTTTTAATTAAAGTTTACTTAGTTAGGCGTTTGGCAGTGAGGTTGTGGGATCGAGCCCCCACAGTCTCACTTTATTTTCTTAATTAATTCGCCCTTTTCCTTTCCAACCTTGAGGTCGTGGGTTCGATTCCCACGCCTTACATTTTCTTTTTCTTTATTTTTTTCTTCTTTCATTCGCTGCCTGGAGGTCGTGGGTTCGATTCCCACGTCTCCCATTTATTTATTTAAATTATTGCCCTCTCCTTTCCCAACCAGTAGACCCAATTTCGATTCCCCCCAACCCCTTTTCTTTTGCGAATTAAACTGCCACACGGGTGAGGTCACATGTTCGAATCCTGGTGGCCTCACCCCTTTAAAATTCATTAAATTTTCCAGATTTCTTCATTAAACTTTAGCCTAAACTAAAATTGTATTTTTGGCTGGAACTTTATCATCGTATTAACTTATTTTCATCAATAATTTTCACTTGAAAACTTGGGACAATTCATGGATCGTTTGTTACTTTTTGGGGGAGTATTTCATCGATTCGTTTAGACAAAATGTTGACACTCAAATCAGCCCCATCTCCATTTAATGAACATCACGATTACATAGATTTATACACGTAAAATGACAACCAAAACAATATCAAACTTGAAGCCATAAATCGAAACCTTATTCACAGTGAGTTTACAGTAACATTTTGCACATACACACGAACTTGCACAAATGTTCGAAAACATGGTTGTCTTTTCTACGATTTCAAGTATACAATCCAAATCATGTTTATCATGAAATCATAACATACCTAAATCTACCAGCAATCATACAACCTACGATTCATTGGGAGCTAGTGACAGGGGCATGCAAAAGGGGAAACAATCCTAGTTTTCGAATGAACAATATGAACCTTAAGGGGTCTCTTGGGAAAGGGACCAAGAGAGAAGAAAACCCATATCTTATTTGATGTTCAAACGTTGAACTTGCTGCCCAAAACCTTCTCCAAAATCACGTCCAATATCGAAAGTTTCAACACCAACTCGACGAAAATCTCCCCTTTGCCTTAACGTTTTTGGTTAGCTTGTTTCCTTAAAATTTTCGTGTGTGTTCTTCAAGTGTGAAGAACTTTGATATATTTTATGTTCTTGTAGTTGTTTAGGCAGAGAGCAAACGTGAAAGAGAATGGAGAAACTTGAGAGATGAACGTGATAGAGTGTTAAGCGTGAAAGATAGTTTAGACTTAGATAAAGACTTAGTCAACTAGGAATCTTTCAAACCTTCAAAAAATCTGATTTAATTAGCTTAGTGAAATGACAATAATGCCCTTACAAAATCAGATTTTAAACCTCAATTTAATTACACTTAATTTGGTGCTTCCGTTGAGGTTCGAACCCGGGTGGAGTGACCACCGCGAAACGGGCCATTTCGGGTCGACCCAACCCAAACCGTCCACTTAATTAAATCAATTAATTAATTAATTAATTCCTTAGGGTAATACGGTATTACCCTTATCCTGGAAAAGACCATTTTACCCCTGGACCCTCAAAACTTAAGATTTCCTCTTTTTAAGTCCGGTAAAGACTCCTTCGATTAAATATTTGTATTCGAGAGCCCTACATGGTTGGTCCCAACCTTTCCAAGCTCAACTAACTCCCCAAGTTAGTTGGCTTGGCTGTAGCAAGGGTTCCGAGGTCTGGTTCTACGCGCATCAATTCGTGTGAACCCTGGTCTAATCGTAGGCATTCTTGACACATTAACATTTCTTATCTTATTCATATTTAGGGTTGTTACAGGTGAATTACCACTTTTACCCTTTTGAGCTCTCGGCTTTGACCCTTTATTATCACGAGTCTTAGGAAACTTGGATGGAACTTGATTTGAGAACCTCTTTTTGAACCTAGGCTTGTCTTGAATCTCAAGCCTACTCTTGGAAGAATCCCTTTCAAAAGACCTTGTTTCTTAGCATCTTCTGCCTTTCTCGTAGCCCTAGCTTCATCAACTTGTCTAGCATGCACCATGAGCCGAGATATATTCATATTATCACGAAGCATGGCCGAATGACATTCTTCTTGTAGATCATCCGATACTCCCGTCACAAAGCGGCTCATCTCATCCCTAGGATCCAAAACCAAGGAAGGAGCATATTTTGACAATTTAGTGAACTTCATAGAATACTCAAGAACACTCATACCTCCTTGACGAAGGTTGATGAATTCCACCACTTTGGCCTCCCTCATCTCTCTTGGGAAGAATCGATCAAGAAATGCCTTTTTGAAAATCTCCCATGTTACCGGTCCACCACGAAGAGGCCAATTATCCCTCCATTGAACATACCAAGTTTGAGACACATCCTTGAGTTGATATGTGGCTAACTCGGCCTTCTCGCTTGAACTCAACACCATTGAAAAGAGAACCTTATACACCTCATCGATGAACTCTTGGGGGTCCTCATCAACCCTAGAACCATAGAAGGTAGGCGGATTCATTCGAGTGAAGTCCCTCAAACAAGATGACATAGTAGAGACTTGCAAGTTGGCTCGAGGTGCAACCTCTCGGTTGGCTTGGGCTGTCATAGCTTGAGCTTGGAGAGTGGAGGCTTGATCTTGAGAAGTAATGGCTTGGGCCATTTGAAGAAGGGCAGCCCTTATCTCTCCATCCGTCAAGGGTGGAGGGTTGGCCGGAACTTGCTCAACATTAACCCCCTCTTCAAGTGGAGGATCTTCTTCAACACGGGGAGGAGAAACCTCCTCCTCAATCCTCTTAGCCGTATTCCTCCGAGTATTCATTGCCTATAACCAAAACAAATACAAGGTTAAGACCAAAGCACATAATAGTTACTCTATAGGCACGACTTTGGATTTCAAAGAAAAGAGAGATTCTTAAGCATCATATAGATTTCTATTCATAAGTGTGACGCGCTTCACAATTATGATTACGAATCTACATAGACGTGGTTGAGAGAGACATAGTTATCAAGGATATTTAACTCATGCTCTGATACCAAGTTTGTCACAGCCTGTGAACACCTCCTAGACGTAACCGGCGTCGTCGACCTCTTTGAGGACTAAGACTAGCCTCTTAGCATTCATCATAACATTCATTGGCTAAAATATGCGGAAAAATTAAAACTTTTTAACTATATCTAATAGGAGGTTTACACAGACCTCTACATACACATAATATTATAATATCGAGTATTCATAGACCCGTTCGTATATGACGATTACTTAGTCTACTACTTTTATTTCATACACATATATAAAATAGAATTAGATTCATAAAATCCGTTCATATCATAAACCATCTAAAACGACAATACAACATGGGCATAGCCCTATAATAATAAAAGTAAGCCACATATAGGCTTTATACAACTTTGTCTCCAAATGAAAGATAGAGTCAACATAAGTGTCATAATAGCTAAACAATCCGTAGGTAGAATATCGACATCATCCTCGGGAAAATGAGGACCTACCACTTGGATGATTAGAGTATCCAAGCCTTCTTCTCAATCGCCTCGAACCAAACCTCAACGAACGGAACCTAAAGTGTTTGGGAAAAAGGGAGAAAATGGGGTTAGTACGCCACATGTACTAAGTATGAGACCATATGCACATATAACAATCAAACATGCTAAAAAGGGACATTTAGTTAAATCATGCCATTTATGTCTTTATGCACAATCAACAACTAGACCAATCAATTAAACATGCTTAATCAAGTCAAAGCAACTATATACATATCACATACTTAAACCCATAATCTCACATAACTCTATACTCAAGTAATCATATTGAAAGTACAAATAAGAGTTAATAATGTGAACTAGTAAAGCAAGACAACCATACATAACCCTTATAAAGCCACAAGTGCAATGACCAAGTAAAGCCCCATAACCCTACTTAATCAAGTAACCAAACAAGAGTCACAAATAGTAACTTACTTCACATAACATAACCTTCATCATACATAAGTTCATACTTTAGTGAACAAGAACCAATTGCATGTCTATAAGCATCATAATCACCACATAAAGTCATTTTCCTTTCATAATCATTTACATACATAATATTGACCTCCTAAAGCTTCTACCAAGGCAAACTAGTGCAAGACCTAGGTAGAGTCCCATACCCCTGCCTAAGTTAAGTCTAACCTTTCAAGTCACCTTAGTTAGCTTATATATCATTACTTCATTTTAGTTTAGGGAACACTTGCCTTAACTGACATAGACCACATGAGCTAATGTGGAATCCGGTGTCATAACCTTACACCGATGGAAGGTGGTCTATCGGCCAAGGTAATACCTAACATAAACGTAGCTTTCTAGGTGGATCTACTAGCTAGTATTCCTATGGTGGCAACATCGTTATGGAACTTAGGGCATCATAGGAAATATCACTCTACACTCTATTTGGGTCATGAGGCTATCCAACCCGTGAGAACCGTAGTGAACCCTACCTTCCGTATGTGGAAAAGTGTCACTCTCTCACATACAATATCACTCGGTGCTAAGCTAGTCCCTTATTCAAATGTCTTTAATCTTTATTTACCAATCATAACTTAATTTAGGTCATAGGGTCTATCCCTTGTATAATCATCATCATAATAGCTCAATAGAAATTGCATGAGTAAAAGCCTTTCATCACAACTCTCATAAGTAAGGTTAACACTTTATAGCCTTTCAATAATAAAGCACATTTGGCAATCTTCATCACCCTTATTACTTTACATCTTAATCACCCTCACAACCATACCAAGATATTTCAATTCAACATCATACCAACCTATAAATCCTATACAAACATGCTCCAATACAATCATCATGACTTAACCACAATTAACCATAATTGAAACAAAGGATAAGGTCACAAGACTTACCAAGTCTTCTTCACAATTTCACCTTCATCAAGTTCTTACCATCAACCCTTACTTCAACCCAATTAGGTCATCAAATCACCACAATTCAATAACCAATGTAATCATAACTATAGAAGAGTCACTACTTCACAATTCAATAGTAGATCAAAGCTTAGGATTTAGTCGATTCATCATACTCTAGATCACCTATCAAGAACTAGCATGAAAGACTAATTATCATCCTAATTGATTCATAAACAGCATATCAACATCATATACAAGTGATTCAATCCCTAAGCAAGTCAATTGAATGAATAATTTACAATCTAAGTTAAGAACACAACCTAGGGTTAAGGACTTGGAAACATGTTCTTCAATTTAGGCAAGACCATCATCAATTACTCCAATTAAGTTAGAATACATGTTAATCAACTCATATTACCCTAAAATAAACATCAACAACTCAATCCATAACATCAATTTCGGAATTGGATGAAACTCATTAGAAATCACTAACTTTTAAAATCAATTTGGATGAACCCTTTGAGGAAAGAGGTGTCAAAGGTGAAGAAATCCCATACCTTATTGTCTTGATGAGAAATTGAAAATGAATCCACCCTTTTCCAGCCCCCAATTCACCTCCTAGACTTAGCTTCAATGGAGCTTCCAATAGTGAGAGAAAGTAGAGAGAAGGTAGAGAGATTTGTTTTAGAGTTGTGTTAGATTAATGAGGGTTGGGAGTATTTATATTGGGTCTTAAATCAACTTAATTAAACTCCCCTAACCCCCAATTAAACCACCTAACCCTCTAACTAATTAAATGAAACCATCTTAAATTAGACAACAAACTCGACCCTCACAGACGAGACCCCGAACGATGGGCCGTCTATGAGTCAATGGGCTCTACCCCTATCGTCCTGCACTCCGTCGTTGAGTTCAGAGACTGTGCAGGCAAGGGGCTTCCTCAGCTTGGCTATGTATGGGACAACGGAGGCATCGACTCCCCGTTTGTCCACACACGGCCCGTCTCTTTTGCCGTCGATTGCACACTGCCAGGCAGTGTTTTTTCTAACACTAGGGTCCTCCTCAAGGGCCCTTGGTTGGTCCTTGGGTAGTCGTACTCGGACGTTTCAACCTTGAAACATCCTTAACACGTGTTACACATACTTTTACCAGATTTCGTTAAATTCCGACTCTTAAAAACTTGTCAAGTAGGCCAAGGCACACTGGCACCTCTATGGATCAACTTTCGGACGTCTTGGACATTCTTAAACATTTTGGTTCCAAAACTTCCTAAGTGACCTATTTTCATGAGACTAACCTTAAAAACAGTGTCTAAACTTCTCGACACCTATGTTAGGCTTAACGACACGTCTTACATTTTTGAAATGTTACAATTCCTCCACTTGATATGGCTGATTTAAGTTCAGTTCTAGAAATCCCTAATGTTCATGTTGCTACAAGGAGGTCAATAAGGATCACTGCACAACCTGGATGGCGTCAACATTATTATACAGGTACCAAAGTTACTAAACCTGTTCCACATTCTATGGAAAACTATGTTTCCTACCAACATATTTCTTCTCCATATCATGCATGCATAGACAAAATATCTACATGAATGGAATCTTCCACTTATGAGGAAGTTGTGGCAGATGCAAAATGGGTTGATGCTATAAAACAAGAATTGCAAGCTTTAGAAGACAATGGGACTTCGAAACTTGTTCCTTTACCTCTTTGTCACTCAGTAATTGGTTGCAAGTGGGTCTATAAGATCAAATACAAGGCTAATGGTGATGTGGAAAGGTACAAAGCAAGACTTGTAGCTAAGGGATATAATCAGAATGCTGGGATTGATTATCAAGAAACCATTTCACCAGTGGTGAAATGGTTACAGTAAGAATAGTTATTGCATTGACTGTTCTAAATGGATGTGTATAATGCTTTCCTTCAAGGGGATTTGTTGAAATATGTTTTTATGGAAATTTCTAAAGGTTTGAAGGTTTAGGGGGAGAAACATATGGTCTGTAAGCTTGTTAAGTCTTTTTATGGACTCAAATAATCATCTAGACAATAGAACTTCAATCTCACAAAAGCATTGGTAAATTCTGGGTATAAACAAAGTCCTCTGGACCATTCTTCATTCACTAAGAAGAAAGGGAACATGATGGTAATCATACTGGTCCATATGGATGATTTTCTCATCACGGGTAATAATACACAATTGATTTAGGATACCAAAAGGGTGCTCCAAAAGTCTTTCAAGGTTAAAGGAGAACTAAACTTTTTTGGGGAATTGAATTCAGCAGGTCCAAGAAGGGAATTCTGATGAATCTGAGGATATATGCTCTAGAATTGTTAGCATAAACTGGTTTGACAGGAGACAAGGTGGCTCTAACTCCTTTGGAGTGTAACATGAAGCTTACTATAGCTGAGATGACACCTGAGATGACTGATGGTAATAGGGAAAATGAGTTTGTTGAATTGTTTGAAGATGTACAACAATACCAAAGAATGATTGGAAAGCTACTGTACCAGACCATTACTAGGCCTGATATTTCTTATACAATGCAGACATTGAGTCAATTTATTCAGAGACCTACAGTACAACATTGGAATGCAACATTAAGAGTCCTAAGGTATATTAAGACTCAACCAGGGTTGGGATTATTAATATCATCAGAAAAGGACATGAGACTAGTGGGTTATTGTGATGTTAGTTAGGTCTCATGTCCACAAACTATAAAATATGTGACATGTTACATTCTCAATCTTGGTAAATCACTCATTGCTTGGAAATCCAAAAAGCAAGCAACAGTGTCCAGAAGCTCATCTAAGGCTGAATATAGAAGTCTAGAAGACCTAACAGCTAAGGTAGTTTGGGTAACTAATTTGATCAAGGAATTGAAGATTCAGGTTGAAGGACCAACATCAATATACTGTGACAGCAAAGCAGCATCCAAATTGCTGCAAATCCGGTGTTTCACGAGAGGACTAAGCATATCGAAATAGACATTCACTTCATCAGGGAGAAGATTCAGCAGGGTTTGATCAAGACTGTGTATGTTTCTTCACATGAACAACTAGCAGATTTATTGACTAAAGCTTTGGGCAGGCATCAGCATGAGTTCCTATTATCCAAATTAGATGTCCTGAATGTTTTCTTAGGACCTAGTTTGAGAAGGAGTATTGAAACTACAACAACTACATAACTTAATTTCACTTACAAGTATAATTACTGATATTTAATCAATTAGTTACTTACAGATTAGCTTAGTTGTTAGTTGTTAGTTAGTTAGACCAGCTGTCATGTTAAGCCAACTTTCATGTTAGTTAGTTAGCTATGAACAATGTATATATACATGTAAAAGTGGTGTGTGCAGCATTACTTCAAGATATGAGAAAATTCCTTAAAGAGCAGTTATCAATTCTCTCTACTCTTCCTCTCCGTTCTTCTTATCTTCTCAATCTGATCATCAAGTTCAGATTTCATCTGACATTGTACATTGATACATTCAAAAGTTTTGGGTGCAACTCTTTGTGCAACTGTTATTTCTAACTAGTCACAAGTCCAAAGAGGAAAGGCAAGTTGATTCAATATGATTTTTTTGCTTTGATTAAGTCGATGAATCCTTTTATTTATGTTGAATTTGATCTTTTAGCATGAAATTGTAAGTTTAGACTTTAGTTATAGTATTGGGGAACCTAAAACCTCCACAAAAATGGATTCTTAAATATATGAATATCATGGTCATGAGAGGTTAATAGAATTAAAACTTCGTGAATAAGATTGAGTTGATCATAAAACCTTCCAATTTGATAGAATAATCCATTAATTATTCGTTAAACCTTCTAAAAAATTAGAATCAGGTTGGTTTAAATACTAATGTACTTCTTTTGAGTAAATAGGGGTGAAATGACTTTATACTTTATTTGCATTAGACGTTGAGCATGCTAATAAGGCATTGAGAAAAGGGAAGACTTATAATTTAGCTTGTTCGCTTCATATTCGTCAGGTGAGCAAGACTATGCTTTACATGAAGTTCGACATTGCTTAATTGCTTATATGTAATGTGAGTTCTATTGCATGTTGATTGGTATTGGGAATAGTTGTTATTTATGATGGAATTAATAAGTGTTACTTGTAAGTTTAAGTATGCAAATCATTTAATTGATTATTTGTTGATGTTATGAAATATGAACTTATATTAATTCTATATTTTGATGATGTTATGAATGATGATCTTGCGTCTATGTTATGCTTGATGTGTTGTCCTGAGTGGTTGTAACAACCCTAAAAACTGATCTAGTCTTAACTACAACTTTACTAGTATTCTAAGGGATTTTTAATAGCATAGTAAGTGTGTATATGAGTATTGAAGTCATTCCGGTTGAGTTTGAAGTCAAACGTCAAGGAACGACCAATACGTTTGACGACTAGTCCTTATGTGCTTGCATGTGATTATGTGTGTATTATAAGGTCTTTAAATTATGAATTATAGTGTTTAGAGGCAGTGTATATAGTTTGTTAAAGCTTGGAGGTCAAACGTCCAAGAACGTTCGAGGCGTTCAAAAATTAGACTTTGGACGTATTTGTGTATGCCATAGCATGTTTCGTAACTTGTATGATAATGAAATTGATAAGGGAGGTTCCTAAGGCCTAGACGTCAGTATTTAGGGGTTCAACGTCAGGAAATGACTTTACCACAAGGGGCCCTAGAGGAGGTCCCCAACTCAAAGGGGTAGACTGCCTGGCAGTGGCAATCAACGACTCCAAACGATGTCCAGTCGTTCAAATGATGACTCGTCGATGGGTGGTGTCAACGGGGTATCAAAGCCTGCAAAAATGGGAGTTTCAGACCCAAATGACAAACCACAATCAACGGGGCATAGGCCATTCGACGGTCCGTCGATGGCACCTGAACACTGCTGCATTTTTCTGCCATGCTTAGGGTGTTTTGGGAAATTCACCCCAAATCTTATAAATTGTATGGATGGTTTGTTTAGGTGTATTTGGGTATTTTATGAGTATTAAAAATGTTTGAATCTCATTTAGACCCTAACACCTAAGTCAAAACCCTTTCCCTCCCAAACTTTCTCCAAAAACCTCCATGAGAGCTCAAGATGAAGATGAAGCTTGATGATGGATTTTCAATGGAGTTTCTTCTTCAATTCTCTTTGGATTCTTATAATAAGGTATGAGAGTTCTTCATCTAAGACTTTCTATCACTGTAGAGTCAATTTCAAAGATGATTTCCAAAAGATGAAAAAGTCCAATTTCTACTCTAAGTCATGTGTTCTTGCATGAAACATTTTCAAACCTTAAGATATAATATTATTGATGTATTTGAATGAAAATCTCCATGAAACCTTGACCTTCTCTAATCTCCGTATTTGGCTATACTATGGGTGAATTGATCATGACATGATAGTAGTGAATTCATGTGTAGATTGCTTTAGGCTAATGATTTATGTATAGATTATAATTGCATTGTTTATAGGCTGCCTTTAATTGATTATATTCATATTGTATATTTTTGGATTGTTGGTTTGACATTGTATTGATGGCTATGGGTAAGAGCCTTTGTGAGTTGATTTGATTAAAATGACTAAGGAATGTTGTTGATGATGATGGAAAGGTGGTAAGTCGGCTTGATCTCTCTATATTATGGAGAATGGTATAGAATTTATATTGATTGATATAGTCCACTTATGGTGGTGGTGTTTATGTGTTGATTATGTGATGACCATGGCATTTTTAACATTATTTATGTTAATTGTAGTAGTATAATGTTAAGGTTTGTATAAATGTATAATGTGAAGTTGTTTATGTGAAGTAAGATGATCATGTTGAAGATGTTATGGCTTATATGATTATGTTAGGAGATGTCATGATGAAATATATGTGAAATCTAGTATAATGTGAAGGTATGAAGTGTAGTACTCTTATAATGCTTATGTGATCTTGTGTGAATGTTAATGTTGTGATTCTTCTTTAAGTGATGGTATAGGATGATAAGAGGTCTAAGAGGTACTACATGATGATATTGGGTATGAATGTGTGAGGTTAAATCATGTTGTTCTTAAATGATTATGTGTGACTATGGTAGACTATGATGAGTCTCTTTATGTGTTGATGTGGTATCTTGTATGTTAAACTTAGTGTCCCTACTTGATACTTGAATAATGAATAGTGTGTTTTGATGTGGTAGACCTAAGTCCCTCTTCTTGATGCATGAATGATATGTGAATATGTGATCCCTTGACTTGGTATGATAAAACACCCTTGTCTTATATGTGTTTGAGTGTTTGATATATGACCTTGAAATAAGTAAAGAAGGTCATTTACTTGGAACCTTTTAGAAAGAAGGTTATGATATCCTTGAATTTGAAAGTCGTAATGGTATCCTTCACGTGTGAATGATGGACTTAGGGGTAGGTTGGATGGAATGACATGAAACCATCTCTAAGAAAGTCATTGAGCCATCCTTATTGACCGTTGTGTGGAAGCCCTTGTGGACCTATCCTTGGTAAGGTGTATTATGATTTGGTAGTGACTATTATATGGTATCTCTTCATATGCCCTTGATTAAACTTACTCGATATGAACTAAGGCTAGCATCGAGTGAATATGCTTGTCTAGTAGCTCTACTTGAGTTGAGAGTGGATTACAAAGAAGCCCTTGATATTCGTTAACCATGTGACTGCATGGGATGTGTCTAGTTCTACCCATGGCTAGTAGAACACCCTCCATCGGAGTAGAGGAGACTCTGGATTCCATACCTAGCTAGTATGGTCTATGTCGGTTAATGCCTATTCTCATCATGTGGGATACATTCTAGTGTTAGATAAATTCTACAATGTTTAGGTAGTGGAATAGGACTCTATCTAGACATGGCACGAGTATGCTTTGAAGATGTTAGGATGTAGGTTCCCTAGGTCTTCCCAAGATCATTATATAAAGTCCTATAAATGTATGGTTTTCTCTCAAAATGGTTTTAATGAAAATATGGTTTCTAAATTAAGTGTATTTTAAAAAGTGGTACTAATCTAGGGTAGCTTTGAGGATTGCCACAGTAGGCTTGAAGAAGGTGTATGGGCGGTGTCTTGATGTTTTACTTAGGTGAGTTTTAGAGTAGCCTTAGGTAGGGAGTTTATATGATGTAAAAGACTTGTTGTATTGAATATGAACTATGTTGTATGTGATGTATTGGAATAACTTACTTTAGGTAATCTTAAGGATCATCTAGGTGTGTGTGAAGGGGTTGTATGGGCGGCAGCTTCATATCTTACTTAGGTGGGTCTTAGGATAACCTTTGGTAGGGGGTTGATGTGAATATACTTATATGGGTGATGTCACTTGAATATGTTTTATATGTGATTGTTAACTTGTGTTATGTCTCTTAAACTCTTTTATAAAGGTTTTTATCAAAATGTAATGAAAGCATTTTTCTATACTAAATGTCCCTTTTTCATGGTTTTTGCATGACTTCCATACTTAGTGCATTCAATGTGCTAACCTCTTCTTTTCCCTTTTTGACTTAAGTGTAGGGAATTGGAAGTCTTGATATACCATGGAGGATGGATAGGTATCTAAGCGTTGAAGATGAATTATTGGTGAGTCCTCTTTGATTCGAGGACAATACCCATATGTCCATTTTATGTCTTAGTCTTTATTTTATTCTTGTATGGGCTTAGTCCATATGTTGTACATTCTAAGTATTAGATGGTCTACATTCTAAAGTTAGATGTTTTTAAAGAAAGTCTTCCCATTGCGTATTTAATGAAAGTATTTCTTTGTGTGTGAAGAAAGTTTAAATTCTTGATTATTTTTGGAGTATAGTATATTAAGCGATGATTGATATGAGAGGCTTGTTCGAGACTTCTTGAAGTCTCATTCGGCGGTTACGCTTAGAGGGTGCTCGTGACATAGTTTTTATCAGAGAATCAAGTTTGGGAGTGTCTTAGATTGTCTCATAAACCACATCTAGTAGAGTCTTGTTCATAATGTGAAGCGCGCCACATTATGAATAGGAGGCTATTGGGTACTAAGAAAGTTATACTTGTTCATTCTTCTAATCGTGCCTTTGAGCCTTGTTTTATGGTGTCTTTTCCTTGTTCCTTTTGTGATGGTCCTTGGAGTGGGGCCTTAGAGAAGTTTGGGTTGAGGGAGAGAAAAAGATGAGGTGTGACTTTTGAGATGGGATATGGAAGGTTGTGTTGATGACCTTAGGTTGGTTGGGTTACCTTTTGAAGGGTATTATAGTTGGAAGAAACGGTGAAGTATAGTGTTAGAAAGGTGGATGATTGACAGTTGAGATAGTTTGAAGTTGCTTAGATCCGACCTTAGAGAGGGAGGAGGTGTTGTTTGAAAGATTAAAGGTGAGTTTGTCCTAATAAGGGTGATGTTTCCTTGAGGGATCTTTTCCTTATGTGCTTATTCAAGCGGAAAACTAAGAGTTCCTAGTAACTTGGTTTATGTTGGAGTCTTTTGTGAAAGATGAATTTCCAAAATATTATTCCCTTGTGATATATTGTTTTATTGAATTCTTGTTAAATGAGAATATGAGTTTTATGCATGATATTTCCTCATATTTATGTGCATTTAGTTTAGATTGTCTATTTGCTTCATGAGGTAAAAATAGTGAGCATGCCTAAGTTGTTAGATGAGTTTAATTTGTTGAAGCATGCCTAATGTGTTGTTGAGTTTTTATGAGAATTTTCTTAATTGTGCCTTATTGAAAATTTTGCATGAATTTGGTTTGATGAGAACTTGCATAATGTGCCATATGTTGTTGTATGCTTGAGTGTGGGTTGTAATGCTTTGGTTGTTATCCCCTTAAATGAGAAGTGTCATTCGAGGACGAATGTTTCAAAGTGGGGGAGAATGTAACAACCCTAAAAAATGATCTACGCTTAAATAGAGATTCACTAGTGTTCTAAGGGCTGGTTAATATCTTAGTAAGTGTGTATGTGAGTTTTGAAGTCATTCCGGTTGAATTTGAAGTCAAACGTCAAGGAACGACCAAGACGTTCGACAACTAGTCCTTACGTGCTTGCATGTGATTATGTGTGTGTCCTGAGTTTATAAGGTCTTTAAATTATGAATTATAGTTTTTAGAGGAAGTGTATATAGTTTGGTAGAGTTTGGAGGTCAAACGTCCAAGAACGTCCGAGACGTTCAAAAGTTAGCCTTTGGACGTGTTTGTGTGTACCTTAGCATGTTTCATAACTTGTATGATAATGAAATTGATAGGGGAGGTTCCTAAGGCCTAGACGTACATGTTTAGGGGTTTAACGTCCATGAATGACTCCACCTAGTACCCACAAGGGGCCCTAGAGGAGGACCCCAACTCAAAGGGGCAGACTGCCTGACAGTGGCAATCAATGACCCTAAATGATGGCCAGTAGTTCAAACGACAGCTCGTTGATGGGTGGTGTTGATGGGGCCTCAAAGCCTGCACAAATGGGAGTTTCAGACCCAAACGATGGACCAAAATCAACCAGGCGTAGGCCAGTCGACGGTCCATCGATGGATGGGCGTCGATGGCACCTGCGCACTGCTTCAATTTTCTGCCAAGCTTGGGGTGTTTTGGGAAATTCACCCCGAGTCTTATAAATTGTATGGACGGTTTTAAGGTGTATTTGGGTATTTTATGAGTATTAAAAAGGTTTGACTCTCATTTAGACCCTAACACCTAAATCAAAACCCTTTCCCTCCCAAACTTTCTCCAAAAACCTCCATGAGAGCTCAAGATGAATATGGAGCTTGATGATGGATTTTCAATGGAGTTTCTTCTTCAATTCTCTTTGGATTCTTCTAATAAGGTATTGTATTTCTTCATCTAAGGCTTGCTATCACCTTAGAGTCATTTCAAAGATGATTTCATAGATTTCAAAAGATGAAAAATATCCAATTTCTACTCTAAGTCATGGGTTCTTGCATGAATCACTTTCAAACATTAAGATATGATATTATTGATGTATTTCAATAAAAATCTCCATGAACCCTTGACCTTCTCTAATCTTTGTATTTGGCTATACTATGGGTGAATTGATCATGACATGATAACAATGAATTCATGTGTAGATTGCTTTGGGCTAATGATTTATGTATAGATAATAATTGTATTGTATATAGGCTGCCTTAAATTGATTATATTCATATTGTATATTGTTGGATTGTTATTGTATATTGTTGGATTGTTGGTTTGGCATTGTATTGATGGATATAGGTAAGAGCCTTTGTGAGTTGATTTGATCAAAACGGCTAAGGAATGTTAATGATGATGATGGAAAGGTGGTAAGTTGGATTGATATCTCTATATTGTGTAGAATGGTATATAATTTCTATTTATTGGTATGGTCCACTTATGATGGCGGTGTTTATGTGTTGATTACGTGATGAACATGGCCTTGTCGGCATTAATTATGTAAATTGTAATAGTATCATGTTAGGGTTTATATGAATGTATAATGTGAAGTTTTATTATGTGAAGTAAGATGATCATGTTGAAGATGTTATATGATTATGTTAGGAGATGTCATGATGAAATATATGTGTAATCTAGTATAATGTGAAGCTATGAAGTGTAGTACTCTTATAATGCTTATGTGATCTTGTGTGAATACTAATGTTGTAATTTTTCTTTAAGTGATGGTATAGGATGATAAGAGGTCTAGAGGTGTTATATGACGATGTTGGGTATGAATTTGTGAGGTTAAATCATATTTGTTCTTAAATGATTATGTGTGACAATGGTAGACTATGATGAGTCTCTTTATGTGTTGATGTGGTATCTTGTATGTTAGACTTAGTGTCCCTACTTGATACTTGAATAATGAATAGTGTGTTTTGATGTGGTAGACCTAAGTCCCTCTTCTTGATGCATGAATGATATGTGAATATGTGATCCCTTGACTTGGTATGATAAAACACCCTTGTCTTGTATGTGTTTGAGTGATTGATATATGACCTTGAAATAAGTAAAGAAGGTCATTGACTTGGAACCTTTTAGAAAGAAGGTTATGATATCCTTGAAGTTGAAAGTCGTAATGGTATCCTTCTCATGTGAATGATGGACTTAGGTCTAGGTTGGTTGGAACGACATGAAACCATCTCTAAGAAAGTCATAGAGCTATCCTTATTGACCATTGTGTGGAAGCCCTAGTGGACCCATCCTTGGTAAGGTGTATTATGATTTGGTAGTGACTACTATATGGTACCTCTTCATATGCCCTTGATTGAACTTACTCTATGAGAACTAAGGCTAGCATCGAGTGAATATGCTTGGGTAGTAGCTCTACTTGAGTTGAGAGTGGAGTACAAAGAAGCCCTTGATATTCCTTAACCATGTGCCTACATGGGATGTGTTTTAGTTCTACCCTTGGCAAGTAAAACACCCTCCGTCGGAGTAGGGGAGACTCTGAATTCCATACCTAGCTAGTATGGTCTATGTCGGTTAATGTCTATTTTCATCATGCGGGATACATTCTAGTGTTGGATAAGTTCTACAAAGTTTAGATAGTGGAATGAGACAATATCTAGACATGGCACGAGTAGGCTTTGAAGATGTTAGGATGTAGGTTCCTTAGGTCTTCCCAAGACCATTATATGAAGTCCTCTAAATGTATGGTTTTCTCTCAAAATGGTTTTAATGAAAATATGGTTTCTAGATGAAGTATGTTTTATAAAGTGGTACTTATCTAGGGTAGCTTTGAGGATTGCCTAGGATTGAAGAGGGTGTGTGGGCAGTCTCTTGATGTTTTACTTAGGTGAGTTTTAGAGTAGCTTTAGGTAGGGAGTTTATATGATGTAAAAGACTTGTTGTATTGAATATGAACTATGTTGTATGTGATGTATTGGAATAACTTACTTTAGGTAGTCTTAAGGATCATCTAGGTGTGTGTGAAGGGATTGTATGGGCGGCCGCTTCATATCTTACTTAGGTGGGTCTTAGGATAACCTTTGGTAGGGGGTTGATGTGAATATACTTATTTGGGTGATGTCACTTGATATGTTTTATATGTGATTGTTGACTTGTGTTATGTCTCTTAAACTCTTTTATGAAGGTTTTTATCAAAATGTAATGAAAGCATTTTTCTATACTAAATGTCCCTTTTTCATGGTTTTTGCATGACTTCCATACTTAGTGCATTCAATGTGCTAACCCCTTCTTTTCCCTTTTTGACTTAAGTGTAGGGAATTGGAAGCCTTGATATACAATGGAGGATGGATAGGTATCTAAGGGTTGAAGATGAAGTATTGGTTAGTCCTCTTTGATTCGAGGACAATACTCATACGTCCATTTTATGTCTTAGTGTTTATTTTAGTCTTGTATGGGCTTAGTCCATGTGTTGTACATTCTAAGTATTAGATGGTTTACATTGTAAAGTTAGATGTTTTTTTAAGAAAGTCTTCTGCTTGCGTATTTAATGAAAGTATTTCTTCGTGTGTGAAGAAAGTTTAAATTCTTGCTTATTTTTAGAGTATAGTATATGATGCGATGATTGATACGAGAGGCTTGTGTGAGACTTTTTGAAGTCTCATTCACCGGTTACGTCTAGGGGGTGCTCCCCGGTCGTGACAGTGATAATTAGAGAGATTAACATGTTGAAATATGCCGATAAAGTGAGTAGATAACCATTAAATAGATGATGAGTGATTCAAGTTTGAGGTGAGCTTTGTAAGGGTGATTTATGCGGTGTTAGATACCACGTTGGTATGATAAATGTACACCTGGGGTCCCCCCTCATAGGTCATGACTAGATGAACAAGATTGAGACCCTTTAGCATCTCTCTATATTAGAAGTGACACTTGAGGGTGTACGAACACTGCTATACGCAGTTGTACTAAAAGTAGCAAAAATTGTACAATAAACTTGGGCTTATTTTGATTTCAATGCCATGTGAATGCAATGGCGTCCAATTTGCCTTTTTTTTAACAGACACGTAATATTATCTTACCTTTGTGGGAGACAGCTGATTTTCACTTACAGTCCCCATATTTCTTAAGGGTTCTCTTCCTTATACTTCTCTCTCTTTTCTCTTCACTTACAGTCCCCAAATTTCTTAAGGGCTTCTCTTCCTTATACTTCTCTCTCTTTTCTCTTCAAAATTGATGCATTTCTTCCTCCAAATTAGTATAGAAGAAGCTTGGTCGAAAAGTTGTTCACATTTTCCTTTTTTTCGTCTGTTTATTTTTTTGAAACATTTGAACAAATCACAGTTCCAGTCGCTAGGCTGTCCAAGAGAGCCTCTCTCTCACCCTAAGTCGGAAACTGAGTACCAAGAAATTGTTCAAAATCCCAACTTTTCTGGAACAAGCTTCAGCAATTCTCCGCATCACTGCTTACCATTTTTAAGTTAGTCTAATTTTCGTTCTCTTTCTTTCTATTTTACGACTTCAAAAAGTATTTGGAACAGTTTACTATTTGCATGTTACAGTCATCATAAAGAGGAATCTCTTTTGAGCTATAAAATAATAGGGTAAGTAGAAAGTTGGTTGTTTTTTGTTATAGTAGATGGTACTCTATTTTAGATTTTGATAGATTTTCTAGCAAGTAATATTGCTTCATTTCGAGTTTCTATCAGAATTGTGTCGACTTATAGAACAAGAATTATTTCTTTTTCCTCTTGCGCTTTTGCCTTTTCAAGTTCTTTTCATGTTTTCCATTCTCTTTGCAGGTTTGTACTTGCAACTATGCAAATTTTGCAGATTGTTGACAGTTTGGTAGTTGCCTGGTTCCTAACAACATATAAAGGTATGAGGTGAAATTTGTTCCTTTTTTTCTTTGTTCTGTTTTCTGTGTGTTTTTACTCTTTGAAGATTAACTTAGAAGTGTGCCACTTGATACGTTTTCGTATTTGGAACTTGATACCATGAAATAATATAAACCTTTTTATTTTTGGATAGGGCTCTATTTTTCAGCTAATAATATCTTGAAAGTGCTACGCTGCAGGATTGCTGTGAACCTATAGTTGTTAAAAGATATGTAACTATATGTGTGAACTTGGGTCTACTATGAAGTAGCATTTCAATTGGCAGTTGGAGTGCAATTTAATTGTTTTCTAACTATAATCAGGATGTTTTTAGTGTTCAAGAGGAGCTTCATTGCATTTGTGCAATTTAAAATTTGAGAAATATTTTATTTTATATATCATAAGTTCCAAATAAGTCATCAGTCATGAGCATAGATACTATGTTAATATGAAGTGGTCATTAAATAATGTTTGTTCGTAGTTCCAAACTACGCATGGACATGATAAATGTAAAACCTCAAATGGGAAGCTATAATAATCATCTAAAAGTCTGTTGTATGACACGTTTCCACCTCTGGTATTTTTTCATTCTTATAACTCCCATAAGACAAACAAAGAGTGTCACTTTCCAACTTCAACTCTTTGAATACACGACTTTGTCGAAGGATAATAGGGAAGGAACGTCAAGTCCTCACAATTAAGCACAAGTTTGTACTGTAATTTTTTTATCCTTGCTATTTCTACTCCTTGCAACAACTCAACTCACATCCAGAATTTCTTTCAAAATTGTACACGAGACCAAAAAAGAGACTTGGGCTTTCGACATTTTAATATGAGCAATGTTGATGACATTCATATAAATTATAATCAGGGAAATCCTTATCTCTGGTGTGTGTTTGTGATACTATAAAACTCTAACCTTCCTTTGCTCTTTGGTTAATGTATTTCCAAGTTTGTGATTTCACACCGCAATGGAAGCCTATTTGCACGTTGTTTTCATGTTTAACTTTACTGCAATCATGTATGTTTTTGTTGCAAAACAACAAAATCAGTGTGGTCTCATAAATGGGCTCTAAGAGGGTAGAGCGTACGTAGACCTTATTCCTACCTTGAGGAGGTAAAATATGAGGTTCTGACTACACGGTATGAAGTTTGCAAATAAAGAATTAAGTTTCAAACTTCAAACTATCTCAACATTTTTCTGAACATTCTACATATTATAATACAAAATACACTCTCTTCCAGATTTTCAATCTACGAACTCTCTCTGGGTTTTGCAATTTCAGGTAACTTTTACCCACAATTTTACATCTACTAATCTTTTACTTCTCTGCTTGGTTGTTTCAGTTTTAGTATTCCATTTTTGCTAAAATTTCTTTCCTCAAATTCTTTGTTTATGTCATTATTGTTTGTTCAGTCTGATCTTGGCTGGATGAGTTTAATTCATTTTTTAAAAGAAATAATAATTTGATGAGTATTTGTCTTGTAATTATATGTAGCTCCACTCATATTAAACAAAATACAGTTTGACAGCTCAGATATTGGGGAAATCAGTTCTCAAAATATTATCAAAGTTTAGAAAGATGAGCGCATAAGAAAATCTAGAAACTCTTTTAGAAGAAATGAGAACAGGACTAATAAAATAATTCACAATAGGCGAAATTTACATGACCATGGATATGAAAGAAACCTTTGCAGTTCTCTCGGGAATTGAGGAGTTAACAAGCTACTCAAAGATCTATACATCAGTATCTTTGTTCATTTATTCAACTTGAACTCCTAAAACGTTCCTATGTACATTTCAAGACTCTTCAATTGTTTGGTCCACCAGTAAGGTAAGAGATGACTAAAAGAAAAGTTATATCGCAACACAAAGAAGTGAACGTTAAACAAACTCTGTTGAAAGAAAAATGATAAATTAGAAGAGAAGAACCTAATAATCTTACCTTTTCTTAACTTGTATTATGTATATAGTTGCAGAAGAACATCCATAAGTAAATTGGACAATTTCGACTGAATAACTACAACATTTAACACTAAAGAGTGAATAAGAATGAGAGGAGGACAGTTGAGAAACTCACCCAAAGCCCGATGACACTTCAAAGAAGCAAAGGAGAATGAGAGCTGTAGAGAGAAAGATAATATAGTGAAGGAAATTGAGAATTGTAGAGTTAAATCTAATACATAAAACAAAGAGTTAGATCTAAATTGATACATGTATTTTACTGAAGTAGAAAGACAGCGCACGTATCTAATTATTAATGAGATAGGTTAAACGCTATAGTACAAGTGATACTACTCTTTATAAAACTATCAACTTAATTGTTAACACCTTGTGTTTACTTATTAATAATAGAAATTCATGAACTAAAACAACATGGAGGTACATTGTATATGTGTTTGGCTGTGTGTATGTAGTGTAGTGCATTTGGAAATTTTCTTGGGTCTTCACTCTTTCAAATTTGATTAAGGATGTATTGAAGTTGTGTAAATGACTTAGAAAACAAAAGAACTATATGTGGAGCAATTATAAATCTAAAGGGACTTCAGAGAAAGAACAAATATATATTTTCATCTTTAAAGATGTTTTATTTTCAAACAATAAATTTGTTTGAGCATCAGAGTGTCTATGCTCGAGTTTGCCTCTTGGACAAATGAAGTTATTGCCTCCTCAATTGAATGAAGGGGAATGCGAACAAGAGAAATGTTGTGGTTGTTTTGGCTGATAATGAAAGCAAACCACGTGTTTGATATGAGTCTCTCTAACAAATAGATAAATAACTTTTGTTTTATGCTCTTTTTTGCTCAATTTAGTGTCCAATGCAGCAAGCAGTAGCAAGAGAATGAAGGAAATTGCATGGTAATACAACTATTGTAATATAATGCATCTTAATTAGCAAGAAGTAATTAACTTTAGATATAGCTACCAACTGAGATTTGGATAAATAATTGAATATAGGGAATGAGTTTTTGAGAAGTAGAAGGAGAATAAAGGAAATTTACCTGGTAATACGATTACTGTTTTGAAGAATTGATATGAGCGACACTCAAAATGGCCTTATCCAATTGGGAGTTTGTCACCTAATTAATTGATCATATCTACATACGTATATTATGAATTAACAAACTTTGTTATTTTGCAAGTATACTTGATCCTTTACAAGTGTATGTTATCATCATTTATATAGTCAAGATTTCCCTTATGAGAACAAGAAATTGTTGTTGGAAGAGGATAACACAAAACTTATCGAGGAAACAAGGTTCCAACCGGAGCAAATAAATACCTGGTCATCAATCAAAGCAAGTGCAATTGACATATAAATTCACAGTCTAACATTTGTGAAGTTCAATCCCAGGAGATAGAGAGAAATCAACTATGTCCCTCGAAAGAAATCAAGAACATATGTAAATTCCTGCACCTTCTTGATGCCATTAATGAAATCATTACTTCATACAAAATTTTAAAAAAGAGAAAGAAATCAAGAACATATATAGGCTGATGGTGATATAAATATATATAACAACTTTGAATCAGAGTGTTAAACTATCTATTGTGGGTACATATTTAGCAATTGCAACACCGTTATTTTCTTCAATTTCGTTATTTAGCTTTGCAGGTAATATTTTATCCCATATGTCATTTTTCAAACAGTATCACTTCCATCATCGACAACTCTAACTTTGTGCATTTACTAACACTACACAATTTTCTCAGGAACTCCCAACAACTCCCTATGCTATGGTTTTGGGAATGAAGAAGATTAGCTACTAAAAGCAAACACCGACATCCTCTACATATGATAAAACAATTACATGCTAATCTCATATGTCAAAATTAAAATATATTATTTTGGTCGTATTACCTTAGTTAGTATGCATCATCCTGATGTCTATTGTACATATTATGAATATTTATAATAGTATACGACATATGACATTATCCATCTTCTGCAACAACCATCACCAATGATTCATTAATACTACTAAGGGAAACTTACATAAATATACTATAAATAAAAAATATTTATCATTTATAGCAATAACATATTTTTTTACTTTATCACTTTTAATATATTTATAATACACTTTTAATTCATATTATAAAAAATAATTTATTATTTACATAAAATACAAGTTTTATTGATGGATTATACATTTTAATACACTTATAATACAATATTTTAACTTCTTACTAAACAAGCATAATATATTTTTAAAAATAGTTATAATACATATATATTATATACAATTCACTTTTAATACATATTGCAGATTTAACATAGTATTGCTATAAATGATAATAAATAAAAAATATCGCTAAAATTAGTAATTATTTATTAAAAGACATTCATTTGAGTAATTTTTCATATTAATATTTTGACTATTGGCCCCGTCTAGTTTGTATATAAATGATAGTGAGACTTATGAAAATAAGAGGTGTGTTAGTGATTCTTGGCATGTGCAATGATTATGCAACTGCAAGGCCGAGGTAGCTATTATTTTCATTTGACTTATTACATTTTGACAATTGTAGTGAATTGACTTGTAGCATTTTGACAAGCGCGTGATGATTTAATTATATTGACAAATTATATTGATTAATGATTGTTGTTGAGTGATTCATAATTTTACATGCTAGTTAAGGTCTAGTGATCTTAAAAGAGGAGTATATACGTGACTCATATAAAATGATTTCACTTATAATCACGAAGTGTGAATGAACTATCTTATACTTTTAATTATTTATAGGGGTGTCAAAAATAAATCCAAATATATGTAACTCGCCTAATCTGTCCAGAATTTTAAGGGTTGGGTTCAAGATAATTTGCATTAGGTTCAATCTCAACACATTCAAGCTTAACCCATTTGAAGAGAATTCTCAATTGAGCCCAATTCAATATCCAATTTCAATCCGTTTTAAAACTTTTTATTAAAATATGTTCTTATATTTAAGGTATGAATTATTATCTATTTAACATCTTTTAGGATTTATCTATTAATTTGTTACTTTTTTAACAAAAAACTCTTGAGCAGAAATTCAAATTGTGATTATAAAAGTTAAATATCAATATGTTAAATTATTGAGATTAATCGGGTCAAATTGGGCGGGTCAAGACCCAACCCGCTTTTTAGCTCATTTGAGCCCAAACTAAACTTGAGCGGGTCAAGACCCAACCCAATTTTTATTCAACCAATGTAATATTTCCAATTTCAACCCAACCCGTCCATTTGACACCCCTAATTATTGTCTCAGTTACTGCAGTGCAGTGAAGTAACTAGCCAATAGAAGTTGCTCGATTTCCTCCAGCTTTTTAGCCATCTCCAACAGTTTAAGTTAGTAGCCGTTTTAGAAGAGTTAAATTGTTATTTATAAGATTTTGTTTATCATGAAATCAGGTGCAAAGTAATTACTTAGATATAGACATTAGTTATTGTATTTTTCTGTATTTAAACAGTACCATTATATTTCAGTTCCAAAGGTTTTATAGAGTTGAAGTTCAGCCTAAAAACTCCAACATACTTGATAAATCTATGGATTGAGTTGTGAATGCGTTAAATGGGATATGATGAATAATATGAAACTTTGCTCCTTTGATGATAATGGAGTTGAGTTGAAAACATATGAGACAGGTCGTGGTTTTCTCCTCCCTTGAACTCTTGTGTTGTTTTAATTTGAGTTATTTATTTTCCGCACTATTGTTCTTTCATGAGATCTGTCCATGGTCCATGAATAATAGTGAACACATATTTTCTATCACCGATGCACAACATTCAGCCAAATAATGTAACAAGGCTTAGCGTTACACCGAATATGCAGATTCACTGCACATCACAACACAAAATATTAATCCAATACTAACAAGTCCATTTTACCAAAGAAAATGTTGATTAGTTAATGAAAACCTGAGGTGTCGAATTTTTATTAATGTTTTCAATTTTGGTGTTTAGTGTTCATATTGGTTTCATGTTAATAATGATACTTAAATCATCTTTGATATTGCTAGCATCTCTAAAAAGCATTAGAGTGTACAATGTCTCTTCAGTATGCTCATATTTGCAAATTGGCAGTACTTTACAACAGATACACACTGCTAGGCAAATTAAATGTACAAAATCCTAAAGTGTAGAAGTAGTAGAAGAAGAAGAGAAAGGTGATGATGTCAAAGACGATGACGAAGAAGACAACAAGTAGCTCAAGTTGAACTCTATCTGCAATCGATGATGAAGCGAGACATAAGAAACTGTCTCCTTTTTCTCTTGCTCCTCCACTTCCTTTAGAGGGATAGCCGCGAGAAATCTCTTGATGAATTCTCTGCAGCATTCTTTCCCCTTCCATATCATCTCTTCCGTATCATTTTTCTGTGACTTCTCTTCTTCTGCAATAATATTCTCATATATCATACTGTTATGGTCAAACCTTAAAATATATGCTTTGCTGCAACCCTCATATAGCCTTTCTCCCAATGTATCAATAATGTAATAAGCATTTTCTTCCACCTTCAATACAAAGAAATGATCGTTCCAACTTATAATATAAACTTTAGGTTCAAATTCAATACCATCTGCAGTGACACTACTAATCTTGTCCCATATTTGATCAAATGACATTACCCCTTGTAATGAGTCAAATTTCTCCGGGCTGAAGAATCCAACAAATGATTGATCATGCGAGATGGATATAGGCCGAATACCAGCATGCAGAACAGTCTCTAAATCGAAGTGCTTGTTTGGGAAATCATTGATGTAAGTATCATTTTGGCATAGCTTTCTCCATTCGGTAGAACCTTGTAGTATGAGGTTATCAAATTCTGATCTCGTTGGCATTGCATCTCTATTCGATTGCAGCCAATGGGAGAAAACAGCTACTAGTGCTGTGCATGCACTCTCTCCAGCAGCCTTATCGCTGCATTGGTCGAAAGATGCAAAGAAGATATCGGTTTTGAGCTTCGTTTGCCTATCCCTACTCTGTAACTCTGTCACTTCCCAATCAGGCTTTTTCTTGCTGCCTTCATTTTGGTCCCTTGATTCAGCACCACAAGGCTCAGGCTTCTCTACATTCTGTTGGTGAAAAATGCACAAGTATCAGAAGGGGTGTAGTTTTATCCAGCCTAAACATCACAGAATCGACTCATTGGTACTTTTTTATTACTCCATCCTTTAAAAAAAAATGACCTGGTTTGGCTTGACATAAGAGTTAAGAAAATAAAGAAGACCTTTCACTAAATTAAAGTTATATCAAATGTATAAAAATGTCCTTCAATTTTGTTGTGTGAAACATGTGAAAGTTGACATTATAGTATTACCAAAAAAGGGAAAAAAATCGTTCTTTTTTAAACAAACTAAAAAAGGAAGTATGTCATTCTTTTTAAAACGAAGAGAGTACTTGTTAATAAGGTAATGTTTGATAATGTGACATAGCCTACAACAAAGAGCTAAAAGTTCAGATGAATACACAGCTAACAACCAGAGATGTTCAACTATTTCTCTGTGAAATATGACCTTGACTTGTTCCGACTTTCTTATAATAGACAACAATGACAACATATATATTTGGACAAAATCAATCTTGGAAGACATCGACTTGCCAACTTATCCTGTACATTTGTTTTTGCCCAACTTTGGACAGCATGGGATTATTGATCTTCTTTCCAAATTGGCAATTTCCAAGACCTGTAATTTTGTTTTCGCCTAACTTTTATCCATCTCAAACTTGTTTGATTGTAATACTAAATTGCAGAAACGTTTCAAAACAAAGTTGCCAAAATTGAATTTGTATCATTCTTCTTCTTATTACTATTATTCATATGTATCATTATCAAATTATTATAAGTAACGAGATGTATAAGAATAAATTAAGTATAGTTGAACCAAATCCCTTTTTGACCAAGGCTATTAAATATTGTTTTCGTTAAACAAATAGAGACATAATATAGGACCAATTCATTAGTGTAAATTAGGTGTTTTTGTAAATGTACCTGTTGATTGAGTCGCGAGTCAACACCAAAGCTACAAGTCCTCTTAATCAGTGCTTCTTCTCTGATGGGTCTAAGACTTAATCGCCTTCTCTTCCAAGAGAACCATCCAACTTTCTTGACTAAGTCGGGCTGAGTTTGTGAACTCGACTCAATCCCCTTCGGTACCTCTGCTTCAAATGTAGATGATTCATCCAACTTTCTCTCACATACGCTACTACTCTTTGATAACCATTTGAGCTGTCTTGACTCGTTTGAGTCTTTGATCTCACCAAATGTTATGTTGACCTGGAGTTATTTAAATTTGACAAAGTCAGGATAATATTAATCATCATAACAGGTGGATAATTAACAATACAACAAGGCCTCCTTGTATTTATTTTAAAATTCCTTTTCAGACGATGACATGATTTATTTATTTTCTAGAAAACTATGTTTGGAAAATATATTCAAACATAAATAATTGATTACATTATCACTCTCATTGTCCCTTTTAACTAACGGAATTAGTCAGATAATTTAGCTGTTCACTTTTGCTTTGTTTATTAAATATATAAGACTACTAAATTCACAGCAAGATTTGTTCATAATTAGGCTCAAATATTTGACTCGTCAGAAAAAAAGAGAGTTTAAAATATACAAACAAATAGCTTAAAAGTTAGATGAAATAGGGAAAAGTATTCTATTGTGAAATCGTGTTAGCACACGTACTTTGATTACACATTTCAAGTTTTGTCCCAAAAATTAATCGAAAAAATTGAAGATTCATAAACGAAGTACTTTCTCTGTCCAGATTCAAATAAGTCATGTAAATTTTTAAAAATATTTTTGAATTTTGATTTTTGAAAAACGAAAGTAATTGTGAATTAGGAGAAAGGAAGTAACAGTTGAGGTAGAACTTGTAAGCTAAGAGGTTGATCAATCGCACTAGAATACATTTTTCAATTGATGTAGACAATGAAGAAGAAAGAAGATGAAACTTACATGTAGCATAGCTGATATGGAAGTTTTACCAATATTTAAAGTTATGGGAACCTTCTCTTCGACAACACACATTCTTCTCGCACCCAATTCAGCTACATTAACCACCACTTTCCCAATCAACATCATTTTCTGGAAATTAGTTGCATACAAAATATTAAACGAAACATCCCAGGGCGTGTATTTTAGACTCTGATTAATCTCTGTAAAACAACAAACATTCTCAAACTCATCTGCATCATTATCCCATTTAACACAATTGTCTTTCATAAATCTCCGACTTGTGAAATCTTTCTTATACTTATAAAATTGGACTAAACCAAACTTCGATTCTCCCTTCCATTTCATCGCTATTGTCATCATCTTCACCTTTCTTGATTCTTCATTTTCTTTATCCAAATCATCAACTCCTAATTCTACCTTCAATGGCCTGATTTTCACCTTATATTTCCTAGTCACCGCCATTTCTAAATAAAAAAAATAAAAAGACACAAATAAATGTACATGTCTGAGACGATATATATATATATATAATGTAGTTTCCTTAATAGGCAATAAAACAGAGGAAAGAAGGAAATGAGAAAATGTACTCCCTCCGTTCTATTTATACATTTTTCATTTAATTTTGTTTTAATATATCATTTTGCTATGATTTAAAATAATAATTATTTTAATTTTCAATCATAAAATGATAAAATCAAATGGTGCACATATAAAATGAAACAAAGGATGCACTTTCTCTATTTTAATTTATGTCATTTACTTTTTTTTTTTAAATAATAATATATTTTATATTAAATAACAATTTAATTATATTTTTCTTTTTAAAAAAATAATTTGTAACTCACAAATTTATGTCATTCGTTTTGAATTACTATTACTAAAGTCTTATTTTTTCTTACAATTCGGACGAAATTAAACAAATGGGACAAGGGAGTAGTAAATTAAGAAAAGGAGAGGTGTGGTGTCATTAGACCAATGAACAAGGAACACGTTAACGCGGGAAAGGAATTTCAACACGTGGAGAGTACGCGTGTGTACCAAATCATCTCATAAATTTGGCATATTCGTCTAAAAGAAAATGAGGAATGCATATTTTTTGTTTTTGTTTTTTGTTCCATCCCAATCCCACTCTCACGTCTTCGTCTCTTTTCTAAACGTGTTAAATTAAATTGGTGTTCTAAAGGGGTCGTTTAGTTCTATTGTTATATTTTTATTATTTCCTTTTATTTTAATTTATTATTTCTTTAGTTGGTTGGACAAAAGTTTTTTAAAGTTTGTTGCTTTTAACCAAAAAATATGTTTTGTGAGATATTGTCAAATTATAAAAAGAACATTCTTTTAAATATAAAAGCAACACACGTGTATTGAAAACAATGATAACAACTTTCATGTTTTGCACAAATACGTGTAAACCCTTATATATTATTTAATGAATAACAAATATTGTACATTAGATTAGTTACTTGATGGATTTGGATGTAAGTTATCGGTAAAAAGTTATTTGTAATGTCTCATTTTAAAGTTATTTGTAATGTCTTATTTTGCCCTCCCCCTAGCGTTTATATGCTTGTTTGTGTTGCGGGAATGGTTGGTGTGGCGTCCGAGTGTTTTTGGTGATTTTGACCCTTTTTAGTTGACTTGGTATGGTTGATTAGTCAACATTTATAGCTTCAAGCATCGGATGAGAATTGCGTCACTTCCATCGTGTCTGAAACGTCGAGATATAACTAGTAAGGTGATTGGTAAGGTTTTCGAGGCCTTAGGTTGAATTTTGGGCATTTAGATGAAAAGTTGGGTTTTAAGCCTTACAGTGATCCAGGAGGAGGGTAATTCTATCATTTGACCTCTTCTCAAAAATCTGATGATTCCATTGAGTTTGGAATATCAAATTTCGTGGGGTAGCATACCTTATTTATTTTTGTCGAACTCTGAACGATTTTCCAGGATCCATTCAGAGGCATTTTTCTTATGATGAGTTGCTGGATTTCAGTTTCTAATGTAGGTCATTTTGACCTTCGCTCGCGATCGCAACTGTGGGGCCTCGTGTTCACGATGAAGCCTTACATAGCCTTCGCGATCGGGGACAAGGGCCTTGCGATCGCGATGTAAAACTTCTTGTCCTTCACGATCGCGAGAGTTAGTGGCTTGCGATCGCGATGACCATTTTTCACATGGACAAAACCTAAAATTCAGGATTCTTCCCATTTTTCCATTTTCAATCTTTTAGAGCTTTTGGGAGGCAATTTCTTGTCTGCTTTTTGTAAAAATTTGTGTGCGTACGGTTTCTCTACCAATCCTTTGTTGATTTCATCAAATTTTATCTTCAAAAAACATTTTTTAACCATGATTTTAAAGTGGCTTTTGGGGATTTCTCTACTAAGTTGGAAAATTAGTGAACTCTTGATTTGGAGCTCGATTCTTGCTTGTTTTAATTGGTTTTTAAGCACAAATCCTTATCGGCTTGTAACATATGTTTTTTCAACTAAAAAGAACAATCTGATTTTACCCTTTTGATTTTCAAAGTAATTTTTGATCTATCAATTTTTAATCCTATCAATGGGTATCATTGAGTTTGTCACATCCGGGTTTACCTCCTAGACGTAACCGGCGTCGTCATCCTCTTTGAGGACTAAGATTAGCCCCTTAGTTTTCATCATTGCATTCACAAGTCAAAAATACGGAAGAATTTAAAACTTTTAACTATATCTAATTGGAGGTTTACATAGACCTTTACATACACGTAATAGTATTATTATCGAGGATACATAGACCCCTTCGTATAAGAAGATTACTTAGTCTTCTACTTTTATTTCACATACATATATAAGGTAGAATAGATTCATAAAATCCGTCTCATCTCATAACCATCTAGAATGACAATATCAACTTGGGCATAGCCCTACAACAATAAAAGTAAGCCACATATAGACTTTATACAACTTGTTCTCAAATGAAAGATAGAGTAAACATAAGTGTCTTAATATCTAAGCAAATCCGTAGCTAGAATATTGGCATCGTCCTCGGCCAAATGAGGACCTACCACTTGGATGAGAGAGAATATCCAAGCCTCCTTTTAGATCGCCTCGAACGAAACCTCAATGACCGGAACCTAAAATGTTTGGGAAAAAGGGAGAAAATGGGGTTAGTACGCCACATGTACTAAGTATGAGATCAGATGCACATATAACAACCAAACATGCTAAAAGGGGACATTTAGTTAAATCATGCCATTTTATCTCTTTAAGGACTTATGCATAATCAACAAATACTAACTATTTAGACATGTTCAACAATCAAACAAGCTATATGCATATCAACATACTTCATAAATACTCATAAAGTCAACAAGTGCAATGACCAAGCAAAGCCGCATAACCTTACTTAATCAAGTAACCCAACAAGAACCATAAATAATAACTCACTTCACATAACATAGTCTTCAATTACACATAAGTTCATACTTTAACAATAAAGACCAATTGCATGTTCATAAGCATCATAATCATCATATAAGATCATTTACATTTATCATCATTTACATACATAATATGAACCTCCTAAAGGCAAACTAGTGCAAGGCATAGGTAGAGTCCCATACCCCTACTTAAGCTAAGTCAAACCCCTCAAGTCCATTTAGTTAGTTTATCATTACTTTATTTTAGTTTAGGGAAACACTTGCCTTACCACATGAGCTAATGTAGAATCCGATGTTGTAAAATCTTACACCGATGGAAGGTGGTCTACCGTCCAAGATAGAACCTAACATGAAACATAGCATCTAGGTGGATCCACTAGCTAGTATTACTATGGTGGCAACATAGTTTGGAACTTGGGGCAACATCGGAAATATCACTCTACACCCTATTTGGGTCATGAGGCTATCCACCTCGTGAGAACCGTAGTGAACCCTACCTTCCCTATGTGGGAAAGTGTCACCCTCTCACATACAAGATCACTCGGTGCTAAGCTAAGTCCCTTCTTGAAATGTCTTTAATGTCTTTACTTATCAATCATAACTTAGTTTAGATCATAGGGTCTAACCCTTGTATAATAATCATCATAATAGCTCAATAGGAATTGCATGAGTATAATCCTGTCATCACAATCCACATAAGTAAGGTTAACACATTACATACTCTTTCATAATAAGGCACATTGGTAATCACCATCATACGTATAACTTTACATATTAATCAACCTCACAACCATAAGCAAGACATTTCAATTCATTATCATACCACCCTTCCAATCCTAAATAAGGCATACTCCAACACAATCATCATGACTTAATCACAAATAATCATAATTGAAGCAAAGTATAGGGATCACAAGACTTATCAAGTCTCCTTGACAATTCATCATCAAGGTCTTACCATTAACCCTTAGTTCAACTCAATTAGGTCATCAAGTCACCATAATTCAATAACCAATATAATCACAAGGCTAAAAGAATCACTACATCACAATTCGACAATAGATCAAAGCTTAGGATTAAGTCAATTCATCATACCCTAGATCACTTCTCAAGAAATAGTATGAAAGACTATACATCACCCTTCATAATTAACGTACCAACATCATCTAGTAGTAATTTAACCCTTAACCAAGTCAATTGAATGAACAATCTACAATATAAGTCAAGATCACAACCTAGGGTTAGGTACTTAGGATCATGTTCTTCAATTTAGGCAAGACCATCAATAATTACAATAATCAAGTTAAAATACATGTTAATCTATTCAATATAACCTAAAGAAAACATCAACAACTCAATTCATAACTTTAAATTCGTAATTGAATGAAACCCATTTGAAAACTCTAGATTTGAAAATACTTTGAATAAACCCTTTGAGGAAAGAGGTCTCAAAGGTGAAGAGATCCCATACCTCAACATTTTGGTGAAGATTTGGATATGAAATCACCCTTTTCCATCCCCAATACCCTTCCTTGACTTAGCCTTCAATGGAGTCTTCCAATAGAGAGAGAAAGAAGAGAGAAGATAGAGGAATTGATCTTAGAGTTCTAATTAGTTTAATGGGGTTGGGGACTTTATATGGGTGATTAACTAACTTAATTAGACCCCCTTAATCCATTAATTAACCGCCTAACCCCTAAATAATTACTTAAACTTAATTTAAAATGTGCAGGGAATTCAAGACCCTCACAGACGGAAACCCGTCGACGGGCCGTCTCTGAGTCGACGGACTGGCCCCCTCTCGTCCTGCACATCCGTAGGTGAGTTAAAAGACTTGTACAGGCGAGGGACTCCTCCAGTTGTCTAAGTGTGGGACGACGGTGGCATCGACGGCCCGTCAGTCCACACACGGACCATATGTTGTCCCGTCGATGCACACTGTCCAGGCAGTGTTGCCTCATGCTGCAGGGGTCCTCCTCAAGGGGCCTTGGTTGGTCCTTGGGGATTCATACCCGGACATTTCGACCATGAAACATCTCTAACACGTGTTCCACACACTTTCACCAAATTTCGTTAATTTCTGACTCTTAAAAACTAGTCAAATAGGCTAAGGCACACTAGCACCTCTTTGAACTAACTTTTGAACGTCATGGACGTTCTTGGACGTTTTGGTTTCTAAACTTCCTAAATGACATATATTAAATAAACTAACCTTAAAAACAGTGTCTACACTTCATGACACCTATGTTTAGGCTTTACGACACGTCTTGGATTTCCGAAGTGTTACATGTTTTTGATGAACTCTTTCTATTCTTTATAGTTGGGGGATAATTTTGGTGATCGTGTAGTTGAGGAAATTCTTGGATAGAGTTGTTCGAGTGAAGTTTCAGGTTTTGAGGTAAGTTTTGCTATCCTTCTTTTAGACTAAGATGAGTAAGTTATCTTTCATAGGAAGTCAACTATGAAATGAGTTGTAGTATCTGTTTTAGAGGTTGTTAAGTGTTGAAATTCTTATTTAGTGTGTGTGATGCCTATTTGTGATGTTTAACCTGTGTAGAGGCTCATGTGAAATAAAAATATTATTGCTGAAAACTTGTGATATGTGAGTAATTGCCCGAATGAGGGACGTGTTACTTATCCTTATATTTGGCATTGAGATTCCCGAGTTAGGGGCTTAAATTGATTTTAAAACATCTTAAAATGAAAGAAATGCTTTTGAAGCGGTAAAAACTGATTTTAAATGGATTCCTCCACTATCCCTATCATTTGAGACGTGTTTCATAACTTGCTGAGTTTGAGAATTTTATACTATTAAAAATTTTTAATAAATTAACAACGCCTTTGTGTTGTATGTGTTGTGATGCATTCATCCTCATTTGGCATATCATTGTTCATGGGAATATGAGAAAGTGGAGAAGTTGTATTTTTGAGGAAGAAAATGTGTCATCTTACTTATATCCTTGATCACGAGCTAAGTGGAAAGTTGATGAGAATAGAAATTATGAGATTGATATATGGACTGGGAGTCCCCCATGAGTCCTTGTCTTGAATCTAAAGCCCGGTAAGGTGTATACAACATGTTATGCAATGACTTTTGTTCCACCATATCATTTCATCATCTTATTATTCGTTACGTTACATTGGCCAGACTTGTTGTGTTGTGTGACTTGTATATATATTGTGTGTACTTTATTTGTGCCATTATTATATAAATTGGCGGGACTGATGTCAGCATCAGGCTCTGCTGCGTGTAGGTGGAAATAGTTTTTTAGTTTAGTTTTTAAGTCTAATTAGATACCTATGCTCATTTGGTCTACCAATTGAGTATATGTTGATTGTACTGACACCTACTTATGTTATCCTTTTGATGCATATCCTAGTTAGGGTGATCTTCGTAGCGGTTGAATGGATATAACATGTTTCTTCTCTTTCAGAATTGTGGTGAGATCATGCTTTTCAGTCGCCATTGGTCTCCATATATCATTTAAAATCTTTAATTTCATTTCAAAGACTTGAGATATATTTCAAAATCTAGAAATGTATTAGATACTCTTTATACTTATGCTACTGGGGTTCGAGATCCTCTTTATTGTTTTCTTATCAGTTGTGGCATGAATTCCCTTTGGAAGTTTCGTATGTGTTATTTTTTTTGGCTTACACACTATTTTGGGTACTCGAGGTGTGTGCCATAATGACCTTGGATTTTGAGTTTTGACAAGTTAGTATTAGAGTGCTAGATTAATCGGTTCTATAAGTTAAGAGCATGGTGTTGAGTAGAGTCATGTTGATGGGTACGTAGATGTAACACCTAGAATTATGAAAAGGAAGAAAATAAAATTTTGGATTGTAGAAGATTCCACGGGCCGTAGATGACAATCATAGGGAGGGAAAAATACTTTTTTTCCAAAAAAAGTCTAGTTGGTTACTACGGACCGTAGAAAGGCCTATGAACCGTACTAGTGTTTTGCCGAAATATAGGTGATTTCATGGTCTCATTACTTTGTCTAAAGTTGACCAGCACGGACCGTAGAAAGTCCTACGCTTCGCAGATCCAAATCGTAGGTCAAGTCCGACAGTTATTTTCAAGGGGCTTTTGGATCTTTTTTCTAATTTTTTTAATCCTGTACTAAATATTTTTTCCTTTTATTCTAAGTCCTACATAAAGCTTTTATCCCCAAATTACTCACTTTAAATTCATTCTCCCAGTCTCCCTAAAAACTTGACCAAAGTCATCCTCCCCAAGTTCTCTCAACCTAAGGAAGAAGAAGAAGAGCTAGGATTCCATTAAAGTCCCTAATTCGCCATCTTTCTTGGGATTTGAATAACAAGGTATGTGGGTATTCACCCATGAAATCCATTCTTCCATGGGGTACCCAAAGCTTTCAATTTATATATTCAATTTTAATTGACTAAGTTAGGGTTTCAATTCAATCTTTGTGGGTTTTATCCAAATATAATTGATTATTGTTGATTAAGTCTTCTAATGCATGATTTAATATTAATACATTATTTAGTTGAACTTACATTGAACAATGCCTAAATAGTATTTTTCAACTATAAACCTATGACGAACCCATGAATCTATGATCTATGAATTTTTAAATTATGAAGATATGCATATTTTATGAAATGATTATAAATGATTTGGGGATGATTTGAAAGGAAAGCATCAATGCTATTGTGAAAATATTTATAACTTATTATGATAATCATGATTGTGAAAGGTATTTCACACAAATAAAGTCACATTGGTTAAAGGTTTTCTTATACATGTTGAATTATGTTTAAGGAGCTATTCTATGTTTTGAACTTGAAAGGTGTGGATTAGTATAAATCATTGCCTTTTCTTTGTCCTATTAATATTTTACTTTTATGTATTCCATTGGGATATAGACTTAGGATCGAGAGGGCTTGAGGTGGAGACTCAAATAGAGTAGTCTCCAGTAGCAACCTCTAGTCCCAAACTATGTGCCCCCATACATTTGTCTTAAATGACATAGCTAGTGGATCCACATTAGGAAATGAGGATATGTACAAATTCTACTTTGGAAAGTAGATTTCTCTTCTTTCGGTCTGAGAGATATACCGAATTCCATGATATAGCTCTCATGGTCTTATTATTAGTTAAAGATAAGATCCCACAAAATGACTATGTTTTCTTCAAAGTTTCTCTTATGTCCTTTATTTCAAACCCATTGAGTATGTCCTATAATTTTCATGTTTTACTTTCTTATGTTTAAAATGTCCACATATTGATCATGTTTACATGATTTAATCCATTTATACTATCATGTTCATTTTTTATGTATATTGCCCCATACTTAGTACATACCATGTTCTAATGCATACATGTGCCTACATTGTCTCATGAACGTAGAGTCCGATGTTTCTACCTCGAACACTCGTGGCTAGACATCTAGTGGATTCTTCAAGTGATTGGTGAGTCCTCATGTTCCAAGGAATGAGACACCTTATAGATTTATTTCATTTAAGTTTCAGACTTTGTATGTGATGTATGAGTTTTGTCCCAATCATTTTCCTTACGATGTAATAGATGAATTTGAGACTCATGTTAGACTTCTAATTTTTTCAAACTCCTTGATATATGAAATTCTATCTTTTAAAGTTTTTAAATCTGTTATCTCATATGATTTATGCAAAGTGTCCTCTGTAGGGTCTCTCGGGGTCTTATACGCCATGTTACGTCTGGGTGTACTTTAGGCCGTGAGAAACTTGGTATTTAGAGCAAAAGGTTTAGAAATATCCTAGGATTACAGATTGTCTCCACTCTTGTTATTCTTCTGTTGATTGAAGTTTCCTAGTGGTTAAGTTTCTATTTCCTAATGAGCCCGTCCTACAGTAGAAAAGGGGAAATCCTGTGCCTAAGGGTCAGTTTATTTCTTGTCTTAAAGTTAGAAAAATAATTTCTATGAGTTTCATATATCATCTTGTTCGAGTTAGGGATACGAATTTCGAAACCTCAACTCTTGAGTAGGTCCCCATTGGAAATGAGCTTATGAAAGTGTTTCCCGATGATCTACTTGGTGTTCCTCTTGAAAGGGAAATAAACTTCGATATTGACGTTCTCCTTGATACGCAACCTATCTCTATTATTTCTTAATGTATTGCTCCGGCAGAACTTAAGGAATTGAAAGAGCAAGTGATGTATTTGTTGTATAATGGTTTCATCCCACCGAGTATCTCTCAATGGAATGCCCCAGTTTTGTTTGTTTGTAAGAAAGATGATTCACTTCATATGTGTATTGACTACCGGAAATTGAACAAAATTACCATTAAGAATAAATATCCTCATCCAAGGATAGATAATTTGTTTGATTAACTACAAGGAGCAAGTTACTTCTCTAAGATCGATCTCTGATGGGGCTATCACTAATTGAGCATAAAGGAAGGTGACATTACGAAGACAACTTTTCAAGCTTGGTATGGTCATTATGAGTTTTTGGTAATGTCGTTTGGTTTGACTAATACTCCGAATGCATTTATAAATTTGATGAATAGAGTGTTTTGACAAAATCTAGGCATGTTTGTGATTGTGTTTTTTGATTAAATCTTGTTTACTCAAGGAGTGAAGATAATCAAATTGATCATTTGAAGATTGTGTTGCAAGTCCTCAAGGATCAATAACTCTTTGCATAGTTTAGTAAATGTGAGTTTCTGTTGACATATATGACTTTTCTTGTTCACATTGTTTCCATGAAGGATATTTAGGTAGATCCTAAGAAGATAGATATGGTTAAGGGATTGGCCTAGACCTCTATCGCCTTCAGATATTCAAAGTCTTTTGGGTTTGGCTAGTTATTATAGGACTTTTGTTGAAGGGTTTTCTCTGGAGAAACATGAAACCTTATAGACACATATGGCATCACAAAAGACAAAGTAGCATATGGTCAAGCAAAGCATAAACATAAAGATGGAAGACTTTCAACAAATTGGTAACCACATCGGAAGAATTCTCTTGCTCGTGTTGAGTTTGGAGTGCATATAATCGGTTTTACTTTGGAGCACTTAAACCCGAACCACTAGGCGGAGCTTTCATACTACAATTTTTCCTTTTCTCTAATTCTAGAAGGATAATCTCTCAAGAGGCTGACCACTCTTACCAAGACCAAACAAATTGATCCGTACCCATCAAGGATTTTCCCGGATGACTCTTGCCATAATTTTTGCATGCAAGAACCTAAGATCCATTTCCACCACCATTTCCCTTTTGAGGCTTAGGGTTATAAATCCTTTATTTGTTTATCTTAGTATCCAGATCATAATAGGAACCTTGACCAGAAAACCTTTGTCAAAATTAAGTGTGACCATGTCCATTAGACTTTGAATGTAAAAAGTCACCATCGTCGGTCTTTTCCCTCTTTTCCTCCCTAGAATTTTCCTTATGCCTTTTCTATTCAATTTTTTAGCATGAAAAATTATACAAGAAATTTACATTTCCATAATAAGCATGGAGGTACAACATTCCATCACTACCATTTTGAACACACCCGACATAAACTTACTTATCCTTATCCTAGAGTCGACAACCATATTTGAAACATACCTATCCAATTAGGTAAACTTCAACGCGTACTCCTTCATACTCATATATCCTTGACGTAGGTTGATGAATTTAAGTACCTTTTCCTCCCTCATCTCAAGGGGAAAGAACCTATCAAGGAAAGCAACTTTAAGCTTTTCCCAATCAAGAGAACCCACATCAACCGCTATGTTTTTCTTCCATTAGTTAAACCAAACTTGATCAACACCCTAAAGTTGATAAGAGGTCAATTCAACCTTTTTCATCGGTGTGACTCTCACGATCATCAAAACCTTATACACCTCATCAATAAACTCTAGAGGATCTTTATCAACCTTGTAACCATGAAGCTCAAGGGATTTATTCAAGTGAATTACCTTACTCTAGATGCCACCGTACACATATTCGGGTTCACAAAGATCGAAACCTCCATATTGGCTTGAGCCAATCATATTTCGGACCAAATCCTAAAAAGTTCCTTGGAACTCCACATTGGTTGCTTGCTCAGACAAAACGCATTGAAGACCTTCTTGTTATGCATTCTCATTCATATTCCTTCTCACGTATATTGTTTCTAGGCAAATATCCTAAAAAACATCGGATAAGGATTAATAGAGAAATGTATAGTTGAACTTTATCGCATGAATTTAGGTGATGAAAGAAGTGGAATTTCCTAAATGTCTTATAACTTCCTATTCATAAATGTGGCACGTTTCACATTCATGTAGAAAACTCTACTAGACGTGGCTTGTGAGACATCCTAGGACCTTTAAAAACTTATATTTAAATACCAAAAATTTTCACGATCCAAAGTATAATCTAGGTGTAACATGAAATATAAAACCCAAAAGGCCCCTATTGATCGAATCACACTATCAGAGACACTTATTCCAGTTCTAAGAGTCAACGATCGTTAGTAAGTATATAACCCAACCAATTGGGTTGAGATCGTTTCCACAGGGAGTGGTACGTGCTTAAGATTCAATAGCAAAGTACAAATATGTTCAAGCCAATCATAGGAATAGAAATTTACAAATAAAAGCATACTTTAAATTAGGGGGGTCACACAAGTGTCAAATAACAGGGTTTTTGATTGTAATTATCAACTACAACAACAACATATAACACTAACTAACAAGTAATGAGACGAGTTCTTGGGATGTGATTGGATTATAGGCTAAGGTAGAAAAATGGGTAATTGAAGTTGATAGTAAATAACTGTAAATTAGTGATTAAGCTAGACTTTAGTGGGGATAAACTTTCTCTCGAACAATTTATCCCCAACCAAGTTGGTTTCTCTCTTACACCAACAAGCAGCAATTAAGAACAACATATGCTTTGGTCCATTCACTCTAAATCTGAATGTGTGGAAAAAAGGTTTAGGATTCACTCTCTCAAGCTGAACCCATGAAAACCCGATACCCACATACCATCTAATCAGTAATCTTGGTTTTAAAACATCTCTCTCGAGCAAGCAAAAAACACGAAGGTAGAATTGCATTTGCAACTACAAACCTTTAAATTAAACTACAATTACTGATTGAAATCACTTTTAAACAACATTTACACTATCAATTAGCAATAATCATAGGCTAAATTAACCCATTATCACATAATCACACCCCAATAATTAGGGTTTTAGCTAGAAATCATAAAAAGAAAGAAATTGTTACCAAATTGTGTTTCCATCAACTGGGTATTATTAGTCTCGTCTTTGCAAATGTCCAAATTAAAGAATCTTCAATACCCACTCAGAGTTCTAACTCAAAAATTACTCTAGCCAATGTTCAGGATAAAATTTGAAAATGTATTTATTGTCACTAAAAATTGTGCTACAAGGGACCATTCGGTGCAATAAGTTGGGATCACCGTTTCACTCAACGATCAGTCCTTTGGTCAGTTCCATCGCCTTTTTGCTTTGGCCTTAAGCATCTTAAAGTTCTGTAACTTTGGATGATCTAATCACTGCATTTCGGAATCGTTCGGCGACACACCGACTGCTCCTTTCTCTCGCCAAACTGACTTTCTCTTTCAGTTCTTGGCACGCTGGAACTGTAGGCGATATAATATCCACTCGGCAACTCGCCCAATTAGTTGGGAGATCAACATGCCTTCTTTTCTTCGTTCTTTCAGTTACCTTATTTCTTTTTGCTCCTTAGTGTCCATATTTTGTTCCTCAATTCAAATACCGAAAATCAAGGATTTTACATCAGTATTGGCATAAAATAAGAATTTGAGGACACTGAATATAAAAATATAAATCCCTAAATGAGTCCAAATTGTGGACTTATAACCTACACAAGCCACTTAGGAAACATCACTCAAGATAATAGAAGTAAACATTTCAAGAATACCAATCTTATAGTGTAAACGTGTTTGACAAAGTGGAAGTCTAACATAGTTTGGAAAAGCCATGTAAACGTCAAAGGAGTAGTTATGATGTGACCCATACACAACATACATCATCCAAAAGAAAAGAAATATAAAACATATAAAAGTGTCTCTAGCCTCGAAACATGAGAACTCATTCACTCTTCAATCCAATTGAATGATCAACTAGCAATATGGGAGGTAGGAGCATCACACACTTCATTAATAAAACAATGCAACACAAGTATGTATTAGTTCATGGTATGTACTAAGTATGAGGCAATATGAATAAAATAGGCATGGTAGCATAAATAGCTTAAAACATGTAATGCATGACCAACATTTGAAAGTTCAAAAAAGCATCTACATGAAAATCATAAGACATGGTCAAGTCATTTACAATAAGATACCTATGAAAGCTTTGAATAAATATAATATATCATTTTATGGGATACTAGCTTTAACCAACATTAAGACCATGGAAGAAATATCTTGGATAATAGTATATCCCTCATACTAAAAGAAGGGTATTCTACTTGCCAAGGTAGAGTCAATACACAACATCTTTTGCTAAAGTGGATCCACAAGCTAGGTCATTTAAGACAATCTTACGGGGGAACATAGATTTGGGCTAGAGGTTGCTACGAGATACTACATTATTTGAGCCTCTACCTCAAACCCTTTGGTGCTAAGTCCAAATCCAAATGGAATAGATAAAAAATCAAATATCATTATAACAAAGGAAAGACACTGATCAATACCAATCCATATCTTAAAGTCAAAACATAGGTCTTCAAACATAATTCAACATAAATGAGAAAACCTTTCACCAATGTGAATCCATATGTGAGAAATACCTTTCACAATTATGATCATAGTAGTATGTGAGAAAACCTTTCACAATAACATTGATACTTTCCTCTCAAAGAATCCTCAAATCATTTACATCAATTTCATAAATGAATGTATATCTTTATAAATTCAGAATTCATAGTTCCTAAACTTCATTATGGGTTCATAATGAAAATCATGGATAATTCTTGAGTTCATGTAAATTAATATCAAAATCATGCGTTAGAAGATAGGGATTAATCAACAAAATCATACTTTGAAGGGAACCCATAAAGATGGAATTGAAACCCTAACTTGATCAATTTGAAATTGAAACCTTGGGGACCACATGGAGGAATCAAATCCGTGAGTGAATACCTACATACCTTTCTACTCAAAGCCTACGATAAATGGTAAATGGTTTCGTTGAATGAAACCTACCTTCTTATTCTTCTTCCTTAGGTTGAGAGGATATTTAGGAGCATGAATTTGATTATATTCGAGGAATTAGGAGAATGGGTTTAAAGTGGGGCATTTTAGGACCTAAAATCTTTATATAGGGCATAGGATAAAATAAAATACAACATAGTATAGAATTACAATAATTAGGAAAAGACCCAACAAACCCTAAGAAATAAGTGTTATAACTCTCTATGGTTTGGACGTACGGTCCGCTTGACTTTTGACGGACCATCCTGGTCAATATAGAAAAGTTCACAAGCCTAATATTTTGGCCAACCCAAGATTAAACATTTCTACGGTCCGTAATACCTTCTAAGGTCCCTAGAACTTAACCGTAGAAATAAACCTTGATCTCAAATTTTCATCCAGTTTGGGACCTACCTACGAGACTCATCCACGAATCGTAGATCATTTGATGGGCCATCCCTATGAGCCGTAGAAAAATTTGGAAACTTGATTTTTCAAAAATTATTTTCTCTCTTGTTACGAGACTGGTGTACGACCCATAGAAAGTTCCATGAATCGTAGATTGGCCTCATATACCAGAACAATATTTACAACTTGATTTTTCAAAAATTATTTTCCCTCTTTCTACGAGACTGGTGTACGAACCATAGAAAGTTCCATGAACCATAGATTGGCCTCATATACCTGAACAATATTTATAATTCATGCAACCTTTTCCCTTTTTAAAATCCGAGGTGTTACAAAATGTATAGTTGCATTGTTTTAACATCTAAGAAAGGAGGACATTTTCGGCAGTTGTTTGAGTTTCTCTTATATATATATATATATATATATATATATATATATATATATATATATATATATATATATATATATATATATATATATATATATATATAAGTTTTTGCTCAGTAGGATCTTTACTAAGGTTTTGCTTTTATGCCTACTATTTCGATTTTCTCTATTTTGCATTGCTCACTACTATTGAAATCATAGTTAATTTAACTGTGTCTCTGGAAGTTCACACATAGTTCATGGATTACTTATGTGCTATCTCCGAAATATACTAACAAACATATGAACCTAAACCTCTTCAATTTTGAATTCATGATGAAAGATATGAGAAAAGATATGTAAAACCCATTAGATTTTATATTTTAAGAACATGTCAAATTGCGTCACTAAAGTGTCATCAATGAGGAATTAATGTCACATTATATATATAACTACATTGTAATAGATGGTTAGTATTATTTAGAATTGTACTAAAATGACAAAATAGGTATACAACGTCAAATGAAGGTTGAATATTGAAAAGAATCTATCGGGATTTCTCATGATCATCTAATGTCTTCATCACGAGAAGGTATTAAAAGACCTAGACAAATTATAATATGACTAAAAATATATGCATGAATTGCATATAATTCAACATTGCAATCCAACAAGGCTCATGATTTGAGCCTATAGTAAGAAGACAAAAGTATAGGCATGAGAGAAGGACAATAGCCATGTAAAATCCATCAAATTTTTATGTCATGGGCCAAATTCATATGTCGTGATGGCACCTATCTTTTAAATCGATAGGTAAGTCAACCTGCTACTTTTACTAAATTAATTAAATAATTGGGTGAAAAAAATAAAAATAAATAAATGACAATTAGAATATCTCAAACGATAAGTCTTTCATAAGTGCGAACTGCAGAAAACTAAAACACCGCATAAGCTTTTGGTGTCATAAGTACAAGACCTTCTAAAATACGGTGCAAGGCCGAAACTATATGACATGCCTAAACGTAAGAAATATCTTGTCTAAATATGAATAAAATATAATAAATGATAAGATAGATGGAGTTGTGGGTTGCAGAACAATCAATCAGCTCACCACAAATCCAAGATAATCCATATCGAACTAAGGAAGCTCGACGAGATGCGCTGGTATCTGGAATTAGATCTGTACAAAAAGGTGCAAAAAGTGTAGTATTACTACGAGACCACGTGTACCCATTATATTTCATAGACCGACAACAAAAAAGTAATGGTAGGAGTATATATGAAAATCATCCTTTAATTTTACAAGTTATACTTATCAGCCTAATTTGATCAATTAGGGATAATCAAATGTAACATAATGTACAAGCACCCAATAAGCATACAATCAAATAAGAATACAGAATTTAATGAGACACAATATAATGCAACACCGTGAAATAATATGCCTCATATTCCACGGGTAAATTAAAAATAGGAGTAGTAGTAAATAAGGTCTTAAGCTTTAACAAGCTCATTTCAAACACATCAACCCACTACAGGAAGTTGAACAAGGTTACCCATCATACTTATTTCTAATTGTAACGTGGTTCAACTTTCTATAGTCAATACATATACTCATAGATCCATCTTTATTCTTCAAAAATAACATTGGAGCACCAAAAGGAGATAACCTCGGTCTAATGAATCCCTTGTTCAACAAATCCTACAACTGTTGTTTCAACTCTTTAATTCGACCAAATCCATACAACATGGCAAAATAAAAATGAGTTGAGTCTGTGGCACAAAGTTATTACAAAAAATATTATTGCAATCAGGTTGAAGACGTGATTGGACTATCAGGAAGACCTCCAAAAACTTACTCACCACCTGAATAAACTAAATTATATAAGTGTCCATACTACTATTTTGAACACATAAGTAAGAAGGCATCCTCTCTCTACCAACCGATAAGCCTTAATAAATGATATGACCCTTTTTGGATTGTAATTCAGAGAATCTTTTCACTATACTATAAGAATTTTTGCATAAGTGATGTAAATATCTTGGTATGGAAGATAAAAATTACGTGATAAGAAGATAAACAATTCATCTCAAGAATAACATAAAAAAATATCTATCATATATAAGTTTTTAAATCCACTTGAGTATTATGTCCAAATAACATAACTACAAACGATCGATATACTCGATCTACCACTATAAATATCAAACATAAGTAGACATATGTACATGAATACAAGTGACTTATGTACTGTATCCAAATTGAATGATGGACCCTCTTACTCTCACTTTGCTCAAATCGCTCACATTGAATCATCTCTCAATCGTAGGAAACATCTATGAATTTATAATATTGAACCTCATAAGCAACAACTTGAGAAACTCTTATGTGAATAAAAATAATCAACCTTTCTAGAAGCATTTTCACTGTCTTAGCCTCAGTAGAAAGTTACATTGAAGCGTGTCTAACCAATACATAGAATTTAACATCATACTTAGTGACCGACATATCCTTTTGTTGCAAAACCTCAAGTTCACCCCTCTTACAGTCCCTCTCATTTTCGGGAACAAACCACTTGAGTAAACTGAGCCCATGAGAGGGGAGATGGCTTAGTTTTCCTACTAGTAACGTAATACCTCCACTACTGCTTGATAGGGGTAATATTATGAAATGATGTGTAGTTAACTCCATGGGACTCCACTAATACAAGATTGTACAACCCCTCATGGCAAGTGATATAATTTCATACACATTCTCACAAAAGATACTAATTAGGTCAGACATTATCATCATGACCCCTTCTAACTCTTTCTGCACATAAATGGTCATTATAGGCCTATTATCCAAAAGTAGTGCAAGACAACCTCTAACATGACCTCACTCATGCATCTACGTCATTCAATAAACCTAGTAATGAGTGTGGGTACAATATCTTGATCTTTGATCACAAATGCATGAGTGCTCATCATTTGGGAGAGAATAAGACAACAAGCATAGAATTTTAACAATTCAAGTATGCACGATAAGAAAGGAAATAATAGAAGTTTCCTAAATGTCTGATAGCCTCTCGAAGATAAGTATGAATCTCATCATATATATCGATCTGCAATACTGTACTAGATATTACTCTTGTACTTGTGAGACCAATTTACCTAGGTCTCTAATACCGAATTATCACAATCTAAATTCACATGTCATGATGACACCTATGTTTCAAAAGATAGGTAAGCCAACCAACCAATTTTACCAAATTAATTAAATAAATAAGGTGAAAAATAAAAATAAATAAACAACAACTAGAGTATCTCAAACACTAATTCTTTAATAAGTATGAAGTGCGGAAAACTAAAATACCATTGATAAGTACAAGAGATTCTAAAAAGTGGTGCAAGTCTAAAACTATATGACAAGCCTAAATGTAAGAAATATCATGTTTGAATACGAAAATAACATAATAGAAAAAAGATAGAGGGAGATGAGGGTTGCGGAACAACTAAGAAACTCACAATAACTCTAAGATAATCCAAGCTCAAACTCTAAAATCTCCACGAGATGCACTCCTATCCAGAATTAGATTTGCATCACATAAAGATGCAACAAGTGTAGTATGAATATGAAACTACTTATACGCAATATGTATAATAGACTGACAACCAGAAAGTAGTGCCAATAGTATATAAGAAAATCATCCTTTAATTTTACAAGTCACATTATACTTATTAGTCAAATCTCATTAATTTAGACATAATCAAAAGTCACATAATGTCCAACCACCCAAGAAGCACATAATCAAATAAGAGCAAAGATAGTTATGATATGCAATATAATGTAACACTATGAAATGATATGCCTAAGATTTCAAGTAGTCTCTCAATCGTATATACATGATACTTATGAAAAACAATATCGAGAGTACATGACCTATCGGGTACTTGCGAGGTCCATTTACCAACAAAGATGACCTCTACGTTTCTTTATGGACGATCTCAACTCACTATCATAAAATTCAATAATCTACATCACAGATGATCTCCAGTGCCCAACTTATAATCATAACAACTCACAATCTCCTACACGGGAGGTCGCCATGTGTCTAACTTATACTCAATCTCATGTCAAAGCATATGCACATTATTGTGACACCCTATATCCTAAAAGACCAGATTGCAGATTTCATAAGCTACATGTTCCACTGAGGCACCAATTATGGACCGTAGGATTAACCACAATCCATTTTGGTGGTCCGCGGATGGTCACCTGTGGCCCTCTTCAGAAGCAGTCCAAAAGAATCCTTTAAGTGTTGACCCACAGCCGGACCTACAGACCGTAGTCCTGGCCACAGATCGTAGTTTGAGGCCCTAGTTTCTAGCCCCAGACGTTTTTTGATGGTTAATCAGCACAGACTTTTGATCGATTCACAATCTGTGGGTCTGGTTTGTCGGTTTTCCTCGATAATAGTTAAGTAAGCGGTCATTTTGTCTTTTCCCTATTCATTGGACCCCTAAACTATGACGTTTAATCTCTAAACTACGTAGTTTTGATCTGTTTTAGCCTAGAAACATAACTAGAACTTACTTAAGTCTTATCATTCATAAAAACATAGAAAAATTAAAAATGCAAGATGAGAAAGAGGTGACCAAACCCTTCCCAGGAATTCAACGAAAAATTAAAATGCAAGATGAGAAAGAGGTGACCAAACCCTTCCCAGGAATTCAATGATTTTTCATCAGTTCCAACCCCAATATCAAAATATTCCGTAGAATTTGTCACTAGGTATATGAGATTTCACTAGTGGGTCCCGTCGCCCATTAGTTTCGTAGAATTAAGTTTGGTTCTTGATTTCTTTATTATCAACTAGACCTAGGGTTTTCTAGAATTCTAGCAGATTATCATGAATGATTTACTTTACTATTCCTAATAGTTATCATGATCTTTATCATGTTTTAGTATAAACTCCTTCATAATTTCAGAACCCTAGCTATGTAGTTCTTTTCGTTCTTGAATTTCACATGCTAGGTCAGTTTATTCAGTTATACATGTGCCAATTATTAATATTTCATTATAAGTACATTAATGTTGCATTATCAATTAGCAAGTTAGTATTTGAGCTATCATATTACAACATTTCAGTCATAATATTGCTCCCTCCGTTTCACAAAGAATGACCTGGTTTGATTTGACACGGAGTTTAAGAGTATAAAGAAGACTTTTGAATCCTGTGGTCCTAAATTAAAGTTAGGCACCCTTTGATATTGTGGCGTTAAATATGCCACGTGGAAAGTTGAAAGTAAAATGTTACCCAAAAAAGAAAGAGGTCATTCTTTTTGAAACAGACTAAAAAAGAAAAGAGGTCAATTTTTTTAAACGGAAGGAGTATTTATTTACATAATTAATTGGGAGTAACTTATTACCAAGTTGTACTAGGGTCAGTCATCTTCATGGTCCCAAAACTACGTGCCTCCGTAGGTTGTAGTCCCCTCTATGGGCATTATTTTCAGTGATCACGCCAGTCATGCCTCTATACCTTTGGCAGGGTATATTTGATCCTTTCGATGGAGCGTATAAATCGAACTCCACATTTAGCTCATGTGATTTTATGTCGCTTATTAGTAGCTCCAATAATTCAGTAAGACAATATTGAATTGACTATGATATTAGTTCAGTATTTAGTCTCATCATGTTATAAACTTGGTAATTGCATTTAGTTAGCTCATATTCACTATACTTAGTATTTTTATCATGTTCAAATTACATCATCGCTTTATTGCTTTGTTTAGTTATGTTATTATTCAACTTTATTCTATCCTGCATACTCAGTACCTTTCAAGTACTGACACATACTCTGAGATACATCTTCTCGTGATTCAAGTTCAGGTTCTCAGCTTCCAGTCCTTGCATAGATTGGTTCTCGATTTTCAGTTTAGCTACTACAATGGTGAGTCCTTATTCTTCGAGGACAAGTGACATGATTAGTTCCCTTTCATTTTTAGTCTCTAGTTTCAGTATTTGCTAGATCTAGTTAGGGCATGTCACAACATTTCTAGTCAGTAGAGGCTAATTTCAGACATAGTTTGTTGAACTTTTGTATTTGAGTTTAACTATTCTAGTTGTTGGTAGATTCTAATTCATTTATTTATACAAATAGTTTATGGGTATTACCCATCATTTTTAGTTTATCTCATGTTTTATGCTTTCGCTCAGTATATGAGTTAAGTATGCTTGTGATATACCATCTCACATTTAGCTTGGGGTCACTCGTGATCCTATGTCCCGTGTCAGCGTCCTGGGGGTATCTTCGAGGCATGACAAATTTGGTATTAGAGCATGAGGTTTAAGAGTCACATGATGTCTGAAAAGCCTCACTAAATAGTCCTTTTCATGGGTGTAAAGTGCATCACATCTATTGAGAAAGAGGTTGCAAAGTGTTTTAGAAAAACTTCAATTCCTTTGTTACTCTTACCATGCGTAAGGTATGATCTCATTCCTCGTGCTAATCATTTGTTATGCGCTTTCATATCATGCCTCCACGTAAAGCTTACACAAGGAATGTGAATGCCAGGAATGAAAACACAAATCCTTAAGTCAAGATTAGAAAGTATCGAATGCTGACTTTCAGAATGCAATACAATTGTTGGCTCATAGTGTGACCAACCAGAACAATCAGCAAGTTCCAGTTCCAACAAATCCAAATGTTGGGCCAGCTTTAGCTAGAGTTTTGGATTTCTTTAGGATGAATCCGTCAAAGCTTTAGGATCGCTGATTGGTGAGAATCCCTAAAAATTTATTGATGAGTTCAAAAAGATCTTTGAAGTGATGTTGATAACTAAGAATGATCGGGTTGAGTTGACATCTTACCAGCTTAAGGATGTAGATCATATCTGGTATACTCATTGGAAAGAGAACATGGGTACAAGTGCAAATCCAATCACTTTGGAATGCTTTAGTGAGACCTTTCTAGACAAGTTCTTCTTAAGAGAGTTAAGGGAGGCAAAATCTTAGGAGTTTATGAATTTGAGATAGGGTTCACTAACAGGCCAAGAATATAGACTAAAGTTCACCCAACTCTCCAGGTATGCTCCTCATATCGTTGCTGATTCTAGGGCTTAAATGAATAAGTTCATGTATGTGGTATCCGATCTAGTGAAAACAGAGTGTAGGAATGCAATGTTGCTAGGAGATATAAACATCTCTAGGCTCATGAATTATGATCAATATGTTCAGGGTGATAAGCTTAGGGAACATGCCAAGGAGAATAAGAAGGCTAGGACAGGCAACTATGACTATTCTCAAAAGAAATCGAGTGGTGGAAATCACTCTTAGTTTTAGAAGAAGCCTTCAAATCCAACACCTTCATGAGCTAGTGTTCCATCCTCTATGCTTAGAAATGATAAAAAAGGTAGGACATCAGGCTCTAAGTCTCAAGGTAGTGCTTCAAGCACCATAACCTACCTAACTTGTCCAAAGTTTGGTAAGAACCATTCAGGAAAGTGTCTTGTAGGAAAGTAATGATGCTTTGCGTGTGGTCAGTGTGGTCAGAGGTGAAAGATTGTCCTTCTTAACAAGTTCAATAAGGTAGCAATGGTAGAGACAATCCAGAACTTCAGCAGCACCAACAGGTCACCCAAATCAACAGGGCAACTTATCTGGTATAGGTTTCGATTAGCACCAAAATAGGTTGTATGCTCTCCAGGCTCGCCAAGATCACGAAGATTCTCCTGATGTAGTCTTTGGTACATTATGAGTCTTTGACTTAGATGTTTATCCATTGTTAGATCTAGGGGCTACTCTTTTCTTTGTAACTACTTATATAGCAGTCAACTTTAGTATTAGTCCAAAAACTCTCTCAGTTTCTACCCAATCAGTGACCCAATTATAGCTACACGGGTATACAAATATTGCGCTGTCATAGAACTAGAAATGATAGATTTTGATATCATTCTACGAATGATTAGTTACATTCATGTTATGCCTCAATCTCTTGTAGAACTAGGATTGTTCGTTTTCAATTTCCAGATGATCCAATCTTATAATGGAAGGGTAGTCTTAGCATCTATGTGTGGATTCATCTCTTACCTTAAGGATAAAAAGATGATTTCTAAAGGGTATCTCTATCATCTATTTTGGTTTAAGGATTCAAGCTCTGAAACCCCAACACTTGAGTAGGTTCCAGTAGTTAATGAGTTTTCAGAAGTGTTCCTTAAGATCTTCCCAGAATACTTTGAAAGAGAAGTCAACTTTGGAATTGATCTCCTTCCAGATACATGATGAGTCCACGATTTGAACTCATTTAGGGCTATATTTTGATAGATTTAGTGTCCTCAAATGCATATTTTGTCTCAATAACTTATGAAATACCTTGAGTTTTAGGTATTAGACTTGGAGAGCATGGACACCTTGGAGCAAAAAGGAATAAGACTATTGAAAAGAACGAAGAAAAGAAAAAGCCTGAAGATCGCCTAACCCATTAGGCGAGTCGTCGAATAGCCTTAATCTCACCTAATATTCCTAAGTGTTGAGAACTGAAAGAAAGGATCAAGTTGACGGTGAAAAGGAGTAGTCGGCATGTCGCCGAGCAGTTCCACGAAGCAATAATACATCGCCCAAAGTTACAGAACGCGAAGGCGATGAAGGCAAAATCAAGACGACAATGAAATATACCAAAGAGAGGATCGCCAAGTTGATCAGCGATCCCGACTAAATGTGCCGAATGGTCCTTCGCAACACATATTCTTGGAAATTATAAATACTCGTTAATATTTTTATCTTAGTATCAAATTTTTAGCTTTGAACAGTATTTTTCAGACTTCGTCTCTATTTTAAGTTCTAAGAATTTTTGGGAGACTTTGTTCTTGAACCTCGAAGATTTGAAGGTTCTCAACATCAAGAAATTGGAACTGGGTCTTGAAGTATCTTCATGCTTAGCTCATGTAAAGACATTTTCTATCGTACTCGTTGGATGGAAACACCTTTTGGTATCAATTTTTATCTTTTTACTATCCGTAGCTAAAACCCCAATTCTTGGGGTGTGATTATGTAAATATGAGTTGAATTTACTGCTGGGTCTTGCTAATTAGTAGTTATTTTGCTGTTCAATTTTCATTTCGTTCAGTAGTTGTGTATGAATTTATTAGAATTGTAGTTGCAAATATGATTTCATCTTCGTGTCTTGGGCTTGCTCAAGAGAGAGATTTTAAGGCTAAATCTACTAAATCGATAGCCCGTGGTTATTGGGTTGACGTGGGTTCAGCTCGAGAGAGTGAATCTTAAACCCTTCCCACACTTTCAGCTCCAGAGAGTGAATGGGCAAAGTAGAAGGCTGGCATAATAGTGGAAAATTGTTTTTCTAGAGAAACTAATTTGATTTGGGGTAAGTTGCTTGAGAGAGAATATACCCCACTAAAGTCTATATTAGTCACAAATTTGTAGAAATTTACTAGTAATAGCATGTACCTGGTTGTTCATTTATGATCACATTCTTATCACATCCCAAGATTCCCGTCTCCCTATTCGTATCTCTCTTATTTTTGCTATTTTTATATTTTGTCTACATTAATTCACTTGTGTCACCCCCTTTAATTTATTATGTTTTTAATCGACGATTTCTTTTAGCTATGACTAGAATGAGCTACTCTGTACTTGGCTATATTATTTTCAAAACCCGTTCACTGGGACTCGACCCCAATCCTTGGTTGAGTTATATACTGATTGACGTCCCTCGACACTTAGAATAAGATGAAGTATTTTAGACAATGTTAAAGGGTTCATCAATACCATGCCTAATTCTATTCCTCCTTACAGAATAGCTTCAACGAAGTTTAAGAAATTAAAAGAGTAGCTGAATGACCTTCTAGATAAGGGCTTTATTGGACTTAGTATTTCCCCTTGGGGTGCACCAACTTTGTTCGTGAAGAAGAAAGATGGTTCTCTCAGGATGCGCATCGATTATACACAGTTGAACAAGGTCACAATCAAGAATAATTATCCTATCCCGGGATAAATGACTTATTTGACCAACTTTAGGGTGCTAGTCATTTATCAAAGATAGACCTCAGATCCGATTATCACCACCTCAGAGTCAGAGATAGTGACATTCCAAAAATAGCCTTTCGAACTTGGTATAATCATTATGAATTTGTAGTTATGTCATTTGGACAACCCAATGCTCCTGCAACTTTCATGGACTTGATTAACAGAGTGTTCAAGTAGTATCTGGACTTGTTTACGATTAAATTTATTGGTGATATCCTCATTTACACTAGGAATGAGGAAAAACATGCGAATCATTTGAGGGTTGTCCTGTAGACTCTCAAAGATCGTCAATTATTCACTAAGTTTAGCAAATGTGAGTTTTGGTTGCATTCTGTTGTTTTTGTTTTGCATATAATGTCTAGATAAGGGATCCTAGTGGATTCTTAGAAAATAGAAGTTGTGAAACAATGGCTAAGACCTACCTCTCCTACAAATATCTGAAGTTTCTTGGGTCTAGCAATTTATTCAAGAAGTTTCATGGAAGGGTTTTCAGCCATAGCCTCTTCATTGACTAAGTTGACAAAGAAGAAGGTTAATTTTAAGTGGTCAGATGCTTCGCAAAACTGAAAACTAGGTTGACTACATCTCCTGTTTTGACTCTACTAGAGGGTTCAGACAGTTATGTTTTATATTTTGATGCATCTAGAGTCGGCCTAGGTTGTGCGTTGATGCAACGAGGTAAAGTTATAACTTATGCTTCTAGACAACTCTTGACCTCGAGCTTGCATCAGTGGTGTTGCACTTAAAATTGGATACACTACTTGTATGGTGTTCACGTAGATGTGTTCACAGATCATAAGACCCTTCAGTATATGTTCACCAAGACAGAGTTGAATCTTCGCCAGAGGAGATGGCTTGAGTTCCTCAAAGATTATGATGTGAGTATCCACTAACATACTGGTAAGGCCAATGTAGTAGCACATACTCTTAGAAGACCATCTATAGGTAGTGCAGCACATGTTGAGGAAGAAATAAAGGAACTAGAGAAGGATGTTCACAAGCTTGTTCGCTTAGGAGTCTGTCTTATGAGAAAATCAAATGGCGGTGTAACAGTTTAAAATGGGTTAGAATCTTCATTTGTAGCTAGTCGAGGTCAAGGAAAATCAAGACACTGATACGATATCACTTCAGTTATATGGTGAAGCCCATCAGTAGAGAGTTGAGGTCTTCTCCTAAGGGGAGATAATGTGCTTCTCTACCAGGGTCAATTATGTGTTCCTAATCTGGGTGAGTTGAGAACGCAAATTCTGGCAGAAGCCTATAATTCTAGATATTCTATTCATCCATGCACCACTATGATGTATCGTGACCTGCGGGAAGTCTTTTTCTGGAATGACATGAAGTGGGATATATCAGATTTTGTCGCTAAGTTCCCCAATTATTAGCAAGTCAAGGCAGAACATTAATAAGGAGGAGGTATGACCCAAGAAATCAACATTCCTACTTGGAAGTAAGAAGTGATCAATATCGACTCATTACAGGTTTACCCTATACTCAAAAATAACATGACTCAATTTGGGTGATTGTTGATAGAATTAGTAAGTCTGCGCGCTTTTTAGTGGTTAAGATTACAAATTTGGCAGAGGATTACACCAAGATTTACAATAATGAGATAGTCAAGTTGCATGGGGTTACCCTTGCCAATCATCTCAGATAGAGGTCCTCAGTTTACCTCTTTGTGGAAGTCATTTCAGAAGGTCTTGGCACTCAGGTTAATCTTAGCACGACATTTCATCCGCAAATGGATGGTGAGGCAGAGCGTACAATTTAGACTTTAAAGGACATGTGAGAGTTTGTGTGATCGATTTCAAGGTTAGTTGGGATGATCACCTTGTTGACACCCAATTTTGACCCTCCCCGGTAGGAATTAATTCATGAGCTTCTTAAACTCTCAAACAATTTAAAATAATTAGTTTTATAAATTTACGAAAAATATAAAGTTTGCGTTATTTTAAATAATTTTTGTCGTTTCTTAAAGTTTTTAGATAATATCTATATTTTACATAAAGTTTTTAAATTAGTTTAGTTTAAATCACGGTTATATATATATATATATATATATATATATATATTTATATATATATATATATTTTTTGAATCACTAAGTTTACAATTAAATTAATTATTTTATTTTTTGTTAAGATTAAGAAGCTCGCAAAATTAATTTATGTGAATTCATCATATTACTTTAAACCATTCAAATAGACAAATTTTGGACTTTTGCATTTGTCCCACATTGCTTTCCACATCTATTTTGAACCAAAAATTGGTCCTATATAAGCCCCTCCTCATTGCACCAAAAAAAAGAAGAAGATATAGAGAGGAGACCACAGAGTACCCAGAAAATTTTTCGGGAATTCTTGGTTCCATAGTTTAATATTTTTAAAATATTTTTCGCGGTTGTTCGAGTTTGGAGAGGTGGTGGAATCGTCTCCGTCAAACTCGTAGTCTCGGTTCGCTGCCCAGAATCAGGTAATTTTTTTTTATAATTATTATTATTATTTTTTCTTTTAGTTTGCTTATGTTTCTTTAGGAATTTATTTGTGTATTAGTTGTAATTTAGGAGTTATGGTAATGTTCTTAGTATAATCTGCATTCCAGTAGCCTATTTAATCTTTATTTTATTTAGTTCAATATCTGTGTAAACTTGTTGCTTTAAGATATTTCGATCTAGCTGCCATTTGTTTTCTACTTGATTTTATAATCAGAATTACTATTTATATAATGTGGTGTTTAGTCCTATTCTTATGATTGAATCTTCTAGGCATTACGTTTATATACAAAGGAAGTGACGTAATATAGTCAATTCGAATGATTTCTGGTCTGTTTTGGTTGATCTTAATTTTTTTTTTGGTTTATATATGCATATATGTATACATATATATAATTTGTCAATTACCCAATTTGCTAACTATTTGGATCTTGAGTTTAATTAGTATTAACATTTAGTTGTTATAACTGTCATACTTTTATGTGTGTATTAATTTTCCATAGCAAATTGGATTCGTTTCACATCGTGTTTGAGATGTGCCTAATTTCATCACTTTATGACTAATTCATTTTTATTTTATTGCATGTGAAACTCTCCTCGAGTCCTCACGGACTTTAATCCATCTTGTTGCGGTTTCTCATCGAGCCATAAAGGCTCCAAAATATATTCCTCGAGTCGTCCAGCCCCTTTAATTGGTGTACAGGTCGAAAGCAGTAAAGTCATTGCTGGAAATTAATTTTTCAGTCCCCCCAAAAGTCGAAGAACAGGTTGATATACCGGCTGTATACACTGATATACAGTCGTAAAATACAATATACAGGTGCAAAAAATAGAAAAATGCAGGAAGGAAATACAAGGGGTAAGCTTAAGAGAAAATACAGAATTGGCAGGCCCAAGAATGAATCGTATACAGTCAATATACACTGATATACGACAAGTGTATACAAAAACGAGAATTGGGTTAAAACCCCAATTTCTAGCAAAATTGGCCCAAAAGGGGGGCCCAAATTCATCTTCTCCTTTACTCCTTTATTATTTAATTGTTATTATTATTATTATCTTTTTATTAACTCTAAATTTAGAATTATTAAATAACTTAATTAATTTTCCAAGAGATGAACTATATTCTTTATGTTAGTATGTTTAAATAAATTTCATTTTTGTTAACACTTGATTTTTGTTTATTTGAAAACTTTTACTTAACTTTTAATTAACTTTAAATAGTCTCTATGCTTAATTGACCAATTTGATTTAAAATATTATTGTAAAAAAAATACGTCAAATAAGTTTTAACAAATCTAGTCTTGTTAAAATTTTAATCACTTGTATTATATTCAAATGTTTCAATTAAGATTCCATTTTCTAAAAAAAATAATAATAATAAATTATTCTCTTAATTATTTTTTCAAGTTAATCGAGTTTTGTAAATTAATAATATTATTTCCATATTAAAGTTTTTTAAAAAAATAGTCAAAATAATTAACCTAAGTCGTAGGATAACCGCATGTTAGCGGACGCTTCAAATGCCTTAAAAACCTTCTTGAAGCGTAAATAAGAACCTCTTACCTATTTTCTCTCAATTTATTAAGATTTAATCTGTTAAAATCTTTTTAAACTTAAGTTTTCTTAATTTCTTTAAAAAATTAAGTGGCGACTCTTTTCTAAGTATTTTTCTCAAATTGTTTTATACTTAGAAACATTTCAAAAAAAGTGATTTTTCTAAAGATGGTTAAATTACGGCATAACACACCTTTCTCTTATAGAGTTCTTCGACAATAATAGCTACCATTCCAGCATTCATATGGCCGCTTATGAGACATTGTATGGGCATAGATGAAAATCTCCAGTTGGTTGGTTTGAAGTAGGTGAAGAAGCCTTGATAGGGGTTCATGATTCTATGGATAAAGTGCAACTCATTAGATATGGACTCAAGACAACCCAGAGTCACTAGAAGTCTTATGCAGATGTAAGGAGAAGGGTATTAGAGTTCCAAGTTGATAATTGGGGTTTCCTAAAGGTTTCACCTATGAAGGGGTGATGAGATTTAACAAGAAATGAAAGCTAAGTCCTAGATATGTAGGACCTTATAAGATCTTGAAAAAAGTTTGTAAAGTGTCTTATGAGTTAGAGTTTCTAGCAGAACTAGAATCATTGTGTCCGTTTTTTCACATTTCCCTATTGAAGAAGTGTGTGAATGATCCAATATCCATAATTCCATTAGAGAGTGAGGCTGTGAAGAAGTGTGAGGATGTACCCGTTGAAATTATTGATCGTCAGGTTAGAAGGCTGACAAACAAAGAAGTCACTTCAGTTAATATTTTATGGAGAGGGAGCTACTTGGAAGCAGCAGCAGCCATGAAGGCCAAGTATCGTCACCTCTTTCCTTTCTATTCTATTCCAGCATTAGGTAATAGTTCTTATTTAGTTTTTAAGTTATTCTTGGGGAGATTCAGTCTTAGTATCATATTTTTTCAGTTTGTACTTGCATTTTTAGCATATTTGCATGTTCTTAGAACTTAGTTTAGTTAGAAATCAGTTTCCAGTGTTTAGTGGTAGGGTTTGCATCTCTTACCCTCCCTATTCAGCTAATTTAGTCTTCATTCGAGGACGAACGTTCCCAAGGACGAGATAATGTAAAACCCCGTATCCTAGACAGATTAAATTGCCGATTTCATATGCCACCAACGGGAACCATCTATGGACAATAGGGTGACCCATGGTTCGTGCTGGTGGTCCGTGGATGCGAAGTAGTCCAATATCAATCCTCTAAGGGGGACCGACAGCCGGACCTATGTACCATAGGCCACACCACGAACTGTTGTCCTGGTCCATGGATCGAGGCCTCAAATTCTAGGCCCAGACGTTGATCAACGGTTAACCAGCACAGACTGTCGGTTGATCCATGGACCGTGGGTCTGTTATGTTTGTTGGCCCCGACAACAGTTAAGTCAGGTGTCATTTTTCTTTTCCTTGTGCGCTGGACCCCTAAACTAAGTCGTGTAAACCCTAAATTACGTAGTTTTGTTAGTTTTATCCTATAAACATAAGTAGAACTTACCTAAGTCATATAATTCATCAAAACTTAGAAAAATTAGAACATAAAAGGAGAAAGAGGCTACCAAAGCCTTCCCAAGAACGCAACGAGTTTCCATCAGTTCTAGCCCCGAAATCAAAATGTATCTCCGTGGAATTTGTCACCATGTATGCGCGATTTGTCTAGTGGGTTCCTTTCGCCCATTAGGTCCTTAGAATTTAGTCAGATTTTTGATTCCCTTATTATCAATTAGACCTAAGGTTTTCTAGAAATTCAGCAAATTCTCATGAATTAGTTACTTTACTATTCCTAATAAGTTATCATGATCGTTTGCATGTTTTAGTATAAACTCCATTATAATTTCATAACCCTGGCTATGTAGTTCTTTTAGTTCATGAATTACACATGCTAGGTCAGTTTATACAATTACATGCGCCAATTATAAGTGTTTCATTATCAATACATTAATGTTGCACTTTCAGTTAGCATGTCAGTATTTGAGCTATCCAATATTACAACATTTCAATCATAAAATTTTTTATAAACATAATCAATTAGGAGTAATTTAATACTGAGTTGGACGAGAGTCAGTCACCCTCCCAGTCCTAGAATTACGTGCACCCGTAGGTTGTAAGTCTCCTCCGTGGGCATCATTTTAGTGGTCACACCAGTCATGTCTCTATACCTTTGGCAGGATATATTGGGTCCTCCTGATGGGGCGTATACATCAGACTCCACATTTAGCTCATGTGGCTTTATGTCGGTTATTAGTAACTCCCACAGTTCAATCAGACTCTATTGCATTGATCGTGTTATCAGTTCAATATTCAGTCTCAACATGTTATAAACTCGGTCATTGCATTAAGTTAGCTCATATTTTGTATACTCAATATTTCTATCATGTTCAAATTATATCATTGCTTTATTGCTGTGTTCATTTATGTTATTCTTCAACTTTATACTATCCTGCATGCTCAGTACCTTTCAAGTACTGACACATACTCTACGCTACATCTTCTCATGATGTTGGTTCAGATTCTTAGCTTCTAGACCACGCATAGATGGGTTCCCGACCTTTAGTTCAGCAGCTACAGTGGTGAGTCCTCATCCTTCTAGGAAAAGTGACATGATTATTTGCCTTGTGTTTTAGTATCTAGTTTCAATATTTGCTAGATCTACCTGGGGCATGTACAAACATTTCTAGCCAATAGAGACTTATTTTAGACATTGTTAGTTCAACTTTAGTATTTGAGTTTAAATATTTCAATTATTGTTAAACTCTCTTTCATTTATCTGTAACGACAATTTATGGGTATTCCCCATAATTTTTAGTTTATCTCATGTTTTATTCTTCCACTCATTTTTTTAGTTAAGTATGCTGGTGATATACCAGCTCTGGGTGAACATGGGGTCACTTGTGATCCTAGTTCCCGTGTTTGCGTCTTGGGGTAGATTCGGAGTGTGAAAAATATAATATCAATAAAAGGAGATGATGATAAATTTTAATCAATCAAATATCAATATGATATATAATCACCTCAACTGTCACAAATATACTGGTTTTAAATAAAGAATCACAATCACACAAAAGAAATAGAGTCAATAATACATCAACTAATGCACATATGCTTTGACATTCTTGAATTATAATTTGATATTTTATAGTAATAAACTTTCTGTTTATAACATTGGTACTCGTACCAAATCCTGTCATACCACTAGTATGAGATCTCCATCTTTCACCCTCACACATTGTTTATTTCATTTTTTATCTTTAATGAGAAAAAATTTCAGCAACGAAGACTGAAAGTTTTCATATACCTTAAATGCCAAACACATGTCACGAATCTTCAAGATTTCGTTATTCCCTTTTGTAAAGCTTTGGAATATTCTCAATCTATCATATATGCAATATTCATAAATAGTGAGTCTGTAGAAATCCATATTACTACAGGTTTAGCCTAGATCCAGTATATCAAAAACTAAATTTATAATATGAAAAACAATTAATATTAATTGAAATTGAAGCCACAGGTTTTCAGTGTAGTCCATGACCAACTGCAAGTGAAGCTCATTTTTCTCTAAACCCCAAATTATATTATTGCTTTCCAATGGTTGGCCCCTGTATTAATTACTCCTCCATTGAAATCAACCTTCCACAAACGTAAATTTTATCCACATCTAAATAATTTACGAGCTGCCCAATCAAACTCTCTCTTTATCTTTCACCCAATACTAAATACTCACTATTCATATAAACAATTAACTTAAGCATATAGAAGGATTATAGTATGATTGGAATCTGACTTGTGGCGTCCCTTTTCCCTCTCTCTTTTCTTTTCTTTTTTTACTCAAATTATGATATAATAAAATATTAATTCTCACTAACTTATTTCAATACACGCGACAAGTTGTAAAGAGTATTAAATAAACTATGAACTTGACCCGTTAACTATCAAGTATATTAATTACTTAATAAATATTTGTCAAGTAAATATTGGTAGTTACAAAATAGTTCACAGTTCATTTTTAAATTCTATGAAAAGAATCAAAATAGTACTATTACACATTTTAAATTTTAATTACATGTCCAATTGTGTGATGAAAGTGAAATCGATGAGGAATTAGTGTCACATGATGTATGTTACTACATGATAATAGACGGTTCGTATTAGTAGAGATCGATGTACTACAATGAAAAACTAGGATTAAAGTTTCCAGTAAAGGTTAATTATTAAAAAAACTACCACGATTGCTCATGATGATCCCATGAACAAGTTATAATATACTTGAACAAAACCTTGTCAGAATCACATATGATCAAACATTATGAATCTACCTCATGATTTAATCCTAGAAGACAAAAGTCTAGGCACGACAGAAGGACAAGAGCAATGTAAAACTCATTGGATTTTGAATTTGAGTTACATGTACAATTGTATGAGTAAATTGTTATCAATGAGGAAACAATGTCACATAATGTATGTTACGACATGATAATAGACGGTTAACATTATTTAGATGTGTACTAAAATGACAAAATAGGAATTAAGCATAATGTCGGGATTAAAAAATATATAGAATCTATTGAGATTTCTCATGATGATCTATTATCTTCCTTGTGAGAAGGTAATAAAATCCTTAGGAAAATTATAATATTCCTAAAAATATTGTGTGAGAAAAACATAAAATCCAACATTACAAATGTTGTGAGTCAAGTAGACTTGGTACGAGCTTATGTGTTAGAAGTGGTGAATGGGGCTGATTTAGATGGGATTATTGGGCCGAGTAAAATATAAGAGAGCTTTATTTGGGATCTAGGTCCAATTATCAATTAGTTGAATATGAATAGGGATTAGACAGAAGAGCTATGCGTATTATGAAGAAACTGTCTTTTCCTCTCATCTTCTTTGTAGAGTCTTAACTTCTCATCTCATTCTTATCTCTATCTGTAGTTACTTGTTATTTTGGTATTTCTTTTTGTATTTCAAGTGTTGTTATCATAATTTGGTTATCAATGAGTATAATGTTTAAGTATCTGTATTGAGAATTCGGGTTTGTTCCAACTAATAAAAAAAAGAATCATGATATGAGCCTATTATGAGAAGAAAAAAAGTCTAGTCATGAGAGAGGGACATGGAAAATTATATTCTAACAAATCATGAAAATATTGTGAAAAGTTATCCATGCAGGTCAATGGGCCTCCCAATGGGAAGCCCATCAGAAGAAGAACAACTTAGTCAAGCACAAATTTGGGCTCGTGGTGAGAGAGAATCACTAGGGGTTCCTAACTATTAATAAGAGAGCCTACTAAAATTACTTACATATGCCGCAAGAAAAGATACCACATCTGAGGTGCCCCGTCTAATCCATCATAGAGGACAACAATAGACAATAACCCTCCCCCTAATCACCACCAAAATGTCTTTTTATCTGTTGACGTAATAGGTGATTCATATTCCCTCGTCGTCTAAAAAATGACTATATTTTTTTTTTTTGGTTAATAGATCTATATTAACCTAATTCAAAATAAATCATAAGATAAATTCTATAATTGAGAAAAACATCACGTGCCTATAAAAACACTAAGTCATCCATGTTTTACTCAATAAAGACAAACATTGATATTCAAAATAATTATTCTCTTTTTAGCTCCTTTGATTGTCTCTTTTATCCCCCCCCCCCCCCAAAAAAAAAAAAAAAAAATAATTCAGCTCCCACATATTATTTGTTCTTTAAAAAATAAGGGCATATAGACTATTTTACTATTTTATTAATTAGAAAAATCTACAAAATGAAGTTAAAAGCGGAAAGAATGCTATTTCTAAAAATGAAAAACAAAGGGAGAAAAACCCTATTCTAGGTACAAAAAATTGGTGCAATTATAACACTGGTGCGGTCTTGATTTTTGGGCTACTGGAGTAAAAGTGTAGAACCAGAACTTGTAGTTGAAGACTGATCTTGCTTTTGCATATCCAACCTTGTCAATGAATCTATTTGGTCACCAGGTAGTATTTTTTTTCCATCTTGATGTTTATATAGTTTGAATCTGTTTTTTTGTTTATCCAACTATTCCATACCTTTTTTTTAATGTTTTGTTCTGGGGTTAATTTCTTTTTGAGCCTTATTCTTACAAGTATTTTCATTATTTCTTGTTGTAGCTTCAATGAGCCTTTTTCAGGTGGGTTTAATATGTAGCCCTTAATTTGGTAGTTTTATTAGTTTAATTTGGTTACATAAAATGGTTTGCTTAAAATAATGGAATTTATTTAGAAGTGAATTGTTCTCATAAGTTGTATCTCTTTGTATTTCAACAAAAGAGAAATTAAATAAATATTAATCAAGTTTGTATTGATTAAAGAGGAACATCAATATGCACTATTGCAATTTGTAGTTAAAATTAATTGTAAACAACTTTTTATAGATTCTTAAAGATGTGGTTTTGGTGTACTTGATTTCAAGTTTTTAACATTATAATTTCTCATTACGTAATTGGTTAACTTACATGAAGTTCTTTTCTTGACGTGAGGGTAGTTTCATTTGGGAAGATTACTTCAAATTTGTTCCTTTTTGTAGTCACTTTAAATATGCACATTAAAGGAAGATAATCCTATGTTTAGTTATGGCTATATCATCTGATAGTAGAGACAGAGACATATAATCTCTATATAGATTTCTCTTACATATGTTCTACGTCTAACATTAGACATTAAACATCTTTACTCTAGAGTCGATATGATACCAAAAGATTCTAAGACCAAACATTGAATCACTTTTATTAAGCTAATCTGTATATATGCATTACCTTGTGCAAATTCAGCTTGTGTTGAGGTCAACATTCTTACCATTAGGTACAAAAAGGTTATTTTTATAGACGCTAGTTAAAAAGCAGAACTTAGTAGAAAGCATAAAGAAAAACTTAGTTGTTCAGTGTTTATAAACTACTATATGTATGTGGATAACATTGCAAAATGATATAAGTGAAAAGCAACACGATAAAATTAATTGAAAATACAATGCATATAGGTATATTGGGAGAAGAAAAAAGGTCTAGCCACGAGAGAAGGACATGTATTCAAACCAATCATGATAATGCAGTGAAAAAATTACCCAAGCAGGTCAACAGACCTCACAATGGGGAGCTCATCACAAAAAAAACCAACTTGGTCAGACATAAATTTGGGCTCGTGTTGAGAGAGAATCACTAGAGTTTTCTAACTAGTAATAAGAGAGAGTTTACTCAAATTGCCAGCATCATCCAAAATGAAAACCACCACCTCTGAGGTTCCCCTTCTAATCTACCATAGAGGACAATGATAGACAATAAATCCCCATCACCACCACCATCACCATCAGATTTCTTTTTCTTCTGTTGATGTAATAGAGATATGAAGATTTGGAATTGGCAGATGAGATTTTCTACATTAAAAGAGATTTGGATAAATAAGGATATAATTAGTTCTACTGATTGATGTATGTTATTTATGATAATGGAAATATTTACAATTCATTTGTGCTAGTCAGAAGTCAGAAGTCAGAAGTTTCCATAAACTTTGCTAGTACTAAAATGAATCGTAAATATTTCGTTATCATAAATAATGTACCTCAATTAGAAGAGCTAATTATTTTCTCTTTATCCAAATGTCATTAATATTTAAAATCTAATGTGTCAAATGCAAATCTTTCTATCTCTATGACATCTACAAAAGAATAGGCGTTCTAGTGGTGGTGGGGTGGGTGGATGATTTCTTGTCTATCATTTTCCTCTATGGTAGATAAGATGAGGGGACCAGAGAGATGGTTATTTCTGTTGTTGCATCTCTAATCCATACGAGTATGCTCTCTCTTATTTATAGTTAGGAAGCTACTGTGATTCTCTCTCGACACTAGCCCAAATTGGGGTTTGACCAAGTTGGTCTTCGTGTGATGGTTTTAACATTGTGAGGCCTATTGACCTGACTGAGTAAGTTTTTCACGATATTTTCATGATTGATCATAATATAATTTTTCATATCCTTCTCTCGTGACTAGACTTTAATCCTCTCACAACAGACTGATATCATGATCTCTTTGGATACGTAATGTTGGATTTTACGTGATTCTCACACGATTTGTTTAGGTTTATTATACTCTGCCGTGTCCCTTTAATATATTTTCACAAGGAAGACATATGACCATCATGAGAAATGCAGTAGATACTTTTTCATTTTTAATCTCCATTTGATGTTTTATTCTTATTTGTCATTTTAGGACATATCTAAATAATTCTTATTATCTATTATCACGACTTAACATACATGATGTGACATTATTTCCTCATTGATGAGACTTTAGGTACGCAATTCTTCACATAATTCAAAATTTTAATTTTTGGGTTTTACATTGCTCATGTCCTTCTCTCATGTCAAGACTTTTGTCTTCTCACAATAGGATCAAATCATGAGCTGGATTGGTAATGTTGGATTATATGCAATTCTCATATGAATTTTTTAGGTTTATCATAATTTTAACTTGAATTTCATGGGATCATCATGAGCTACGTTAGTAGAATCTTTTTAATTTTCAACATTTACTGGACACTTTATTCCTATTTGGTACTTTTTGTACACTTCTAAATAATTCTAATTTCATCATTATGATCTATCCCAGTGGAGATTGCTTAGTTGTTATAAATTCATACACATTCTAACAAAAAATACTAATATAGGTCAGGTGATTCATCATCGTGAAACCTTCTATTACTTTCTTCACATCAATTGTCATTATAGGCCTAATATTCATAAGTAGTGCAATACAACCTCTAACGTGACCTCACCCATGCAACTACCTCATTCAATAAACCTAGTACTGAGTGCAGGTACAAGTTCTTGATCTTTGATCACGAATGCACGAGTCCTCATCATTTTTGAGATAATAAGACAACAAGAATGGAATTTTAACAAAGTCAAGTACCCACGATAAGCAATGATAGGATAGAAGCTTCCAAAATATCTTGTAGCCTCTCGAAGATAAGTATGGATGTCATCATACTGATCCGCAAGACTCTACTAGACATTACTCTTTTACTTGTGAAACCAATTTACCTTGGGCACTAATATCAAATTTCCATGACTCAAATTCGCATGTCGTGATGGCACCTAACATTAAAACTGATAGGTAAGCTAACCCACTAATTATATCATATAAATTAAGTAAATAAAGTGAAAACAAGAAAAATAAATAAATAACAAGTAAAATATCTCAAACATTGAGTCTTGAATAAGTAAGAAGTGGGGAAAACTAAAATATCACCCAAGATTTTGATGTCATAAGTACAAAAGCGTCTAAAATACAGTGCATGTCTGAAACTATATGACAGGCCTAAATGTAAGAAATATCATATCTTAATGCAAAAATAACAACATAAATAACAAGATGGATGGAGGTGTGGGTTGCGGAACAGCCAAGCAGCTTTCCATAACTCCAAATAATCCAAGCTCAAACTCAAAAAGCTCCACGAGATGCGCTCGTATCTGGAATTAAATTTACACCACAAAATGGTGCAAAAAATGTAGTATTAGTACGAAACCACGTGTACCCAATATGTTTCATTGACCGATAACAAGAAAGTAGTGACAGGAGTTTTTTTAAAAAATCATTCTTTAATTTCACAAGTCTACATTATACTTATAATTTTATCAATTAGGAATAATCAAATATCATGTAATTTCAAACCACCTAATAAACACACAATCATATAAGAATAAGGATGTAACGATATTCAAAATAATGCAACACCATTAAATGATATACCTCAGATACCATCTCAACTGTGTGTACATGATACTTCTTAGATATACATCGAGAGTAGATTACCCATGGGGTCTCGTGATGTCCATATATCAACACAGAAAAGCTTCACGTGTCTATGTGGGCTATCTCAACTCACTATAATGAAATCAAATAATCCCCATCACAAATGATTTCCACGTGCCTAACTTATAATCATAACATCTCACAATTTCCAACATGGGCGATCGACACATGTACAACTTGTACTTTATCGCATGTCAATGCATATGAAAAGTATAATATCACCTCAACTATTACAAATATATGGGTTCACTAAAGAATCACAATCACGCAAAAGAAATTAATTCAATAATACATCAGATAAGGCCCATAGGCTTTGACATTCTCGGAGTATAATATGTCTTTCGATAGTAATAAAACTTACCTTTATACTCCTACCAATGCCCATCAAACCATTGGTATGAGACCCCATTTTCTCTCCCTTACCCATTTTCTATTTCATTTTTTATCACGCTCCAAGCCTACACCCTGGATGTGGCCGGCAGTCGAACACCATTGCTGGCCTCGAATGGACCCTTCACCTGGATTACTTACTTAGTTGAAGACTTAAACACAAAAATAACTTAAAAGTAATGCTTATACCAAGTGGAAACTCATGTCTTAAAGGTTTACAACTGAAATTAATAAGACTAAAGAACTATACTATATGTCTATGAAGACTTTAAAATAAAAACGGATGTTGGGACATGACTCCCAATCATCCTAACAACTAAAACCTGAAAATCGAGCAACAAAAGATGACTTCTTGAATATAAGGATGCTCACCAACTAAGTCTGAGTTTCTCACTTGATCAACGGTACGCCGGATGCCGATCCGAGTTACATGCGTCCATATCATAAGATGTTGCAAGACAATTGGTATCAGTACATTGAATGTACGAGTAGGAATGCTAAAAAAACAACCTAAGCTTGAGAAGAATAAGAAGGAACACTTACCTTGGCTCTGCTTATATCATGAATAATATAACTTAATATAAAACAATAAGATACATGCAATATATATAAAACTTGTAAAATAGTGTAAACAACTTAGTTCATTAAAAAGATGCAATAACAAACTCAACTTTACTTTTATAATAAGAAATATAGTTTCTGTGGGAGATTATGTAATCGACAGCCACCACTATGAGCCTAAGTGGTGATACAACGTCATGCCCACGCTTCCAGAACTGTCCTATACTTTGTCGTCTCATAGAACTACTTAACTTAGTGGATCCACTAGCTTAACTTATGTGATCATCTAAAAAGTATGACCCATTAATACCCATGATGCCTACATGGTTTATAGAGACTTGAGTTATCATGAACTCGCATCCCTATATCGAGCTCAATACTACTCCGACAAATATAGTTAGCTCATGTGTTTTTAAAACAATTTCTTAATTATGGTTGAGATACTTGTTCAATACTTAGCTTTAAAAGCTCTCCTGGAATTGATGATCCCTTTTCTTGCTCAAAACTCTTTTGGCAATCTTAGTTTCCTCTTATCTTATATGCGAAAACATTTATAAACTCTAAAGGAATACTTAGTACCAATATAACTTTTGACAAATGAACTCAACTCTTCTGAAACACCCCGAAAACTCTATGACTTAAGTTAGAACCTAACCTAATGAATTATAATCTAAAAATGGGTAATTAAAATCCTAAGTGTTTGGCAAAAGAGTCGTGGTAGTTTGGAGGGTTTAGAGATGAAAAACGAAGAAGATTAGCCGCGCGTCGTACTGCTGGCTCCAGATCTTGAAAATTTCAGCTCCGCAACGCCTCAAACAGCATTTTAAAAATATGAGGTTGGACCCTGCTGCGCGTCGCGGACCCACCTTCAATTCTTGATAATTTTGGGATTTAATGAAAAGTCAAGTTGGACTTTTATTTTAAGGTCCAACTAGAGAAGGGGTAATTTGGGTATTTTGGAGGGTTAATATAAATATTTTGAGTCATTTTACACCCATTTCCCAATCAAAAACACAAAACACTCAATTAGGATTCAAAAATATATTGAATCTCTTCATTCTCTCTAGTTATTCTCTCTCCTAAACCTCCATTGAAAGACTTTGGAGCTCCAAGAAGAGGATCAATTCTCAAAGGATTCAACTCAATTTCGTAGCTTAATCTTCATTAAGGTATGATTTATTTCACTCTTGGGATTATTTTCCCCAAGAGGTCCCTCCAAAGATATTTCCCAAATTCCCCAAAAATCTAGTGTTTTTTTCTCTACAGATAGATCTTCTTTGAAAAACAAAATTAGTAATCAATTATGATGAATTATGATTACTTAAGGTTGTTTAGGTGTATAATGATGGATAATTGTTGTTGTTCACTTGGAATTCCCTTGCAACCATGTTGTTCCCGAATTTCATAAATCATGGATTTGATATGGTGAATTGATTGAAGATGATGAATATATCCATTGTTTATATTGATGTTAGTTATATTATTGTTTCATGAATTACCTCATATTATGTGTTAGTTATGCATTGGTGGGTGATTGAAGCATGAAGTCCCACGAAGTCAAGAAGGTATGAATTTTGGTTCTTCCTTGAACTCAAGTATGAAAGATGAATTTCTTAGATAATAATGATGCTATATCTAATGTGTTATTGTGGTGTTGATGACAAGGTCCCCTTATACTTAACCCTATACACTTGAATTAGCTATATGAAGTATATATGTATTATATGGTATGATTGTTAAATGATTGAAAGGTAGTTCTCATGATTATAATGAAATGTTAAAGTGAAAGGTTTACTCACTTGCTAGTGTTTCTAAAATGAAATGATTGTTCTCATTTATGAACCTCTATGAGCTATTATGATAAGATGTTTACATAAGAGTCTAGTAAAGACTAACGTGAACTTATGTAATGATTAAGGATGATTACTAAAGGGAATATATGCTTAGCATCAAAAGGGCCTGTAAATGAGATGGGGGGCCCACGTTTAGTAAGTCTGTCTCCCCACATGGGTTTCCTCACGTTTAGCAAGTCCGGATTCCCAATTTATGTGTTGTCTCATTAAATGGAACCCCCCACGTTTAGCAAGTTATGGTTTCTAGTAACAATCTCCTTGACCCTTAACTATGTGCCCACATAGGAATCTAGCTTAGTAGATCCACCTAGATAGCTATGTACAAAAAGTTACACCTTAGACAAGTTCTAACCCTCTCTTTTCAGTGTGGAAGTAGAACACCAGATTCCATGTAGCTCACATTTTCTAATGTTGGTTATTGCAACCTCTTTCCCTAATGTAAAAGTCATTGAATAAAGTAAATTTATGACCTCTAGCTAGAGCTTTCTTAAGGGGTTCTACATAGTGTAAGGGAGGGTATGATACTTCTCTTACACATTGCACTTGTGGGATCCTAAGAGATGGTTGTAGTAGTGTTCTCTTATGAGTATGTTGACTATGACTTATGTATGATCCTTGCGTATATGGTAAGTTATGATATGATATTAAGAATTTATGTATGAAGTGGGTTGCTTAATGTGATACTTAGTTTTGGATAGAGTTATGTGGTTCTATTTTATGCATTGCACAAGTATTGCTTGGGTTGTCTACATGTTGGTTTGCTTATGATGCTTACTTTATGTGATATTGGATTTACTTGGTAAAAAACATATTTTGACTAAAATGTATTTTTATACATGCATTGATGATTTTTATGCATAGAAACCATACTTAGTATGTGTGATGTACTAACCCATATTTTCTTCCCTTCTTCCAAAATATTGTAGGTGTGGGACTTTGAGAATATTTCAAGGCTATTTCTCAAGAAACTTGGATTTGCTTCTACAAGTTGGTGAGTCCTCAAGTCCGAGAAAAAGACCCTTATGTTCTAGCTTTTAGTTGTTTTGCGTATGTCGAAGACATTGTTGTATTTTCTATTTCTAGACTTCTTATTGATGTAAGGGCTAAGTCCCAAATTTCTATACTTTTATTTCTAGATGGTACGTTTTAACAAAGTTAGATTCTATTTTTCATATATGAAGTGAAGATTGAACTTCCAAAGTAAAAGTTTTAAATTTTTCCACATTTTTATTCTATGATATATGCTATGACGAATTCTAAGGGCTTGTATAAGACCTCTTCGAGGTAGAATACGCTGGTTACGACTAGGGGGTGCTAGCCGGTCGTGACAAATTTGGTATCAAAGCATAAGGTTGAGAATAATGTAGGATTGATGTCACAAAATACCACGTCGTGTAGAATCTTGTTCATAGGTGTGAAGCGGGATACACTTATGAATGACAGGCTACGAGATGCTTAGGATCTTTCACTTTTTTGATATTCATTAGTCGTGCCTAAGAGTCTTAACTCTATCTAGTCCTTTTATTGTGCTTATAGGCAATGAATACAATAAGGACTAATTCTTGGAGGGTTTAGGAGGATAAGGTGAATGAGGTGGTTCCCCCTCAAGCTCCTCAAAACCCTCAAGTTCCTATTGAATAAGGGTCTTTGTCCAATGTCGAGATAAGGGAAACTATTCATAGTTTGACTCAAGTGTTGTCAACTAAAGTGGCTAGGGACACTAGGATGCAAGTGAACACCAATGCTAGCACAACCGCTTCTTGGATTAGGGATTTCACAAGGATGAATCCCCCTACCTTCTTTCGCTCTAAAATGGAGGAGGACCCATAAGGGTTCATTGATGAAGTGTTCAAGGTGCTAGATGTTATGGGTGTGTCTTCACAAGAAAAAGGTGTAACTATTCGCCTATCAACTTAAAGTTGTGGCTCAAATTTGGTATGAGCAATGGAAGGAGGAGAGGCCTATTAGAGAAGGTTCGATTAGTTGGCTTCATTCAAGACGACTTTCATTGATAGATCTTCCCCTTGGAATCAAGGGAGAGGAAAATGCAAGAATTTATCAATCTTCGTTCAAGGGGGTATGAGCGTGAAGGAGTATAGCCTCAAGTTCACTCAACTATCCAAACATGCTCCTACTATGGTGGAGAATTCTAGGGCTAAGATGAACAAATTTGTAATGGGGATATCCGACCTTATGGTTAATGAATGTAGGTCATCTATGTTGATTTCTAGCATGGATATCTCTCTTCTCATGGTTCATGCCGAACAAATTGAGGAGCAAAATCTTAAGCAAGTTGGTAAGGAGTTGAAGGAAAAGGGTCGAAGATAAAAATTCATCCAAGGCTAGGTTTGAGGTTCAAGATAAGATAAGGTACAAGAAGAGGTTCCCCAACCAAGGTCCTCCTAATACTACAAGGTTCAACAAAGGTAAATTGTCTATCCCAAAGCCTCAAGAAGGAACAGGTGGTGGTTCTTATGTTGAGAAACCTATTTTATGCTAAGTGTGGTAGAAAACATGAAGGCAAGTGGCTAGTTGGCGCGGTAAATTGCTATAGTTGTGGTAAGAGTTGTCACATGAAGAGGGACTGACCTATGTTAAAGGCTCAAGGAAGGGAAAATGCTCAAGCACAAGCAAGTGATCCAAATTCCAATGCTTTTAAAAAGAACCTCTTTGATGCTCTCCGATCCCGAGGTGATCAAGAGAGTTCTTTGGATGTTGTTACGGGTATGTTACAAGTATATTCAATAAATGTTTATGCATTATTAGATCCTGACGTCAGTTTTTATTTTGTAACTCCTTTAGTGACTATGAAATTTGATATGCTTCCCGATGTATTAGATGAATCCTTTTCAGTTTCTACCCCGGTGGGTGATTCCGTAGTTGCTAGAAGAGTCTATAGGGGTGGTCATATCTCATTGCCCAATATAGTCACATTGGTTGATTTGGTATACTTCATATGTTGGACTTTGATGTCATTTTGGGGATGGATTGGCTATATGCATGTTTTGCTTTTATTGATTGTAGAACTCGGGTAGTAAAGTTTCAATTCCTAATGAACCCGTTTTAGAATGGAAAGGGGGAAACTTAGCTCCAAAAGGTCAAATTATTTCATGTCTAAAACCTTGTAAGTTGATTTCTAAGGGGTGTCGCTATCATATTGTGAGATTCAAGGATCTTGAGTCCGAGACTCCTCTATTAGAGTCTGTCCCCGTAGTGAAGGACTTTTCGGAAGTTTTTTTTGATGACTTCCCCAGAATTCCTCCCGAACGGGAAATATATTTCGGCATTGACTTATTGACAGATACACAACCCATATCAATTCCTTTTTACCGAATGGCCCCGTCCGAGTTGAAGGAACTAAAGACTCTACTAAGCGATTTGTTAGATCAGGGTTTTATTCAACCAAGCATATCTCCGTGGGGTGCTCTGGTATTATTAGTAAAGAAAAAGGATGGGTCCTTAAAATGTGTATTGATTACCGGCAATTGAACAAGGTCATAATAAAGAATAAGTATCCACTCCCTAGGATTGATGATTTGTTCGACCAACTCCAAGAAACGAGTTACTTTTCAAAAATTGACTTAAGGTTGGGATACCACCAACTTAGAGTGAAAGGTGTTTATATTTTGAAAATGGCTTTCCGAACTAGATATGGTCATTTTGAATTCTCAGTGATGTCCTTTGGTCTTAAAAATACCCCGACGGCTTTCATGGACCTTATGCATCGAGTTTGTAGAAGTTATCTTGATTTGTTTTGATTGTGTTTATTGACAAAATCTTGATATAGTCTAAGAGTGAGAATGATCATATGAACCATTTGAGGATAGATATACAAGTCCACAAGCACAACCAACTCTTTTCTATATTTAGTAAATGTGAATTTTTGTAGAGATTGGTTGTATTTCTTGGTCATATTGTCCTTAGTAAAGGTGTAGAGGTCGATCCGAGAAAGACAGATGCGGTCAAAAGTTGGCCTAGACCTTTGAGTCCTACCGACATCCGAAGCTTTTTGGGTTTGTCCAGGTACTATAGGAGGTTTGTTGAGGGATTTTCATCTATTGCATCTCCATTAACGGCCTCGACCCAAAAGAAGTCCAAGTTCGAATGGTCGGAATCATGTGAAAAGAGCTTCAAATTATTAAAAGATAAACTCACTTACGCTCCGTTGTTTACCTTACCAGAGGGTACCGAAGGGTTTGTAGTCTATTTTAATGCTTCTCGAGTAGGTTTGGGTTGTGTCTTCATGCAACATGGTAAGGTGATAGCATATGCCTCTAGACAACCACAAGGTTTATAAGAAAAACTACCCGACTCATGACCTTGAACTAGCAGTCGTAGTGTTTGCTTAGAGAATTTGGAGACATTACTTGTATGGAGTACATGTTGTGTTCACCGATCATAAGAGTCTCCAATATGTGTTCACTCAAAAAGACTTGAGTCTACACCAAAAACGGTTGTTAGAGCTTTTAAAAGATTATGATATGAGTGTCCATTACCACCTCATGATAGCTAACGTGGTTGCAGATGTTTTAAGTCGAATGTCAATGGGTAGTGTGACCCATGTTGTTGATGATAAGAAGAAGTTAGTAAAGGAGGTACATAGGTTGTCCCGGTTGGGTGTTCGACTAGAAGAATCTCCAGAGGGCGGTTTTATGATCCATCATAATTTCGAGTGGTCTTTAGTGGTTGAGGTGAAATCTAAGAAACATCTTTATCCTCTATTGATGGAGTTGAAGGAATCGTTTCTTAATAAATCTAATGAGTCTTTCTCCCAAAGGGAGGATGTGGTACTTAGGTACCAAGGTAGGTTGTGTGTGCCGGATATAAATGGCTTAAGAGAGCAAATTTTGGAAGAGGACCATGGATCCCCAATATTCCATTCATTCGGGTTCCACTAAAATGTATTGTGGTCTACGAGAGATCTATTGGTGGAACAGAATAACGAAAGATATCACGGACTTTGTGGCTAAGTGTCCAAATTTCAAACAAGTTAAAATCGAACATTAAAGGCCGTGTGGTTTATATCAAGAAATGGACATCCCCACTTGAAAGTGGGAGGATGTCAATATGGATTTTATGGTAGGATTGCTCAAACTATAAAGCAACAAGACTTCATTTGGGTTATTGTGGATAGAATGACAAAATCAACCCATTTTCTTCCCTTCAAGGTTACTTATTTGGCGGAGGATTATGCTAAGGTGTATGTTAGAGAGATAATGAAGTTTCATGGAGTCCCTTTATCCATCATTTCGGATAGAGGTACTCAATTTACTTCTCACTTTTGGAAGTCATTTCAAGAAGGGCTTGGTACAAAGGTAAAATTTAGCACCGTATTTCATCCTCACACGGATGGTCAAGCGGAACGTACCATCCAAATCTTAGAAGACATGTTGAGGGCATGTGTTATCGAGTACAAGGGTAATTGGGATAATCATCTACCGTTGATACAGTTTGCCCATAATAATAGCTACCACTCAAGTATTTTCATGGCTTAATTTGAAACCCTTTACGATTGAAGGCATCGATCTCCGATTGGGTGGTTTGAAGTAGGCGAGTTTGATCTTCTTGGTACCAAGATGGTCTATGAAGCTATAAAGAAAGTTTGAGTCATAACAGATAGGTTTAAAATGGCTTGATGTCGGCAAAAGTCTTATGCTGATAATAGAAGAAGGGACCTTGAGTTTGAAGTAGGTGATTGGGTCTACTTGAAAATCTCACCCATGAAATGGGTCATGAGGTTTGGTCAAAAAGGAAAACTTAGTCCTGGTATGTGGTCCCTTAAGAAATCTTGAAGCGAGTCAGGAAAGTTTCTTATGAGTTGAAATTGCCAAATGAGTTGGCCCTGGTTCACTCGGTATTCCATGTTTCTAAGCTTAAGAAATGTATAGGTGACCTGGTGTCAATTCTCTCTTTAGAAAGTTTAGGGGTGAATGAGAACCTTTCTTATGAAGAGATTCCGGTTGAGATCTTAAATCTTCAAGTAAAGAAATTGAGGATTAAGGAGGTTGCCTCTGTAAAAGTCCTAGGGAGAAACCACCTAGTAAAGGGTGAAACATGAGAGGCCGAGGCCGACATGAAGTACCTCTATCCTCATCTTTTTCCTGCCTTCCTATCCAAAGTTGAGGTTAGTAGTTTCTCTTAAGTAAGAGTTTTGCATAATGTTGAACTCATCATGTATTTCTTATATGTCCATATTCTTGTAGAATTTCATTCTTGAATCGAGTTTTCATGAGTTATGTTCAGCATGGTTGACTTGCACTTATATGTATTTTGTTGTATTGTCCGCATGAGAGTTGTATTGAGCATGATCAATGTTGTTTAGAGAAAAACAAATAGCATGTTCAATCTTTAATGTTCATATTGAGCTCATGTTGCAAAGGAGAAGGTAGTTCCTCCTTATATGATATGAAATGAGGAGCTTTTGTATGTGATGAGTTGTGGCTTAAGTTCCTATGTTTTGATGCTATAATTGTGTGGTGAAATGCGTTGAAAATTCCTCCTATGATTTGTGACTCATTTTTATATTGCTTGGTGTTGGGCTGCTAGTCTTGAGTCTCTTTCTTTTTCCCGTATAAAGGTTTAAGGTGTTTTTCGGGGACGAATGTTCCTAAGGGGGGAGTATTGAAACACCTCGGAAACTTTATGACCTAATCTAGAGCATAACCTAATGAATTATGACCTAAAAGGGGTAAATACAGTCCTAAGTGTTTGGAAAAAGAGTCATGGAAGTTTGTAGGGTTTATAGATAAAAAACGAAGAAGAGGCAGCGTGGAAAAAGAGTCATGGATTGCTTAGGCAGTAATGATGATATATCTAATGTTTTATTATGGTGTTGATGACAAGGGTCCCCTTATCCATAACCCTATAAACTTGAATTAACTATGAAGGATGTATGTATGATATGGTATGATTGTTATATGATTGAAAGGTAGTTCTCATGATTACAATCAAATGTTAAAGTGAAAGGTTTATTCACTCGCTAGTGTTTCAAATGTGAAAGGATTGTTCTCACTTATGAACCTCTATGAGCTATTATGATAAGATGTGTACATAAGAGTCTAGTAAAGGCTAACGTGAACTTATGTCATGACTAAAGATGATTACTAAAGGGAATAAATGCTTAGCACCGAAAGGGAATGTAAATGAGATTACGAGCACAAATTTATTAAGTTTGGCTCCCCACATGGGTTTCCTCACGTTTAGAGAGTCTGGATTCCCAATATATGTGTTGTCTAATTAGATGGAAAACCCCACGTTTAGAAAGTTAGGGTTTCTAGTAACAATCTCGTTGACCCTTAACTATGTCCCTACATAGGACTCTAGATTAGTGGATCCACCTAGATAGCTTGTATGAAACGGTTACACCTTAGGCAAGTTCTAGCCCTCTCTTTTCGGTGTGGGAGTAGAACACAGAATTCCATGTAGCTCAAATGGTCTAATGTTATTTATTGCGACCTATTTCCCTAATGTAAAAGTAAATGAATAAAGGAAATATATGAACTCTTACTAGAGCTTTCTTAAGGGGTTCTACATAGTGTAAGGGAGGGTATGGGTCTTCTCTTACACATTGTACTTGTGGTATCCTAAGAGATGGTTGTAGTAATGTTCTCATATGACTATGTTGACTATGACATATGTATGATCCTTGTGTATATGGTAAGTTATATTAGGAATGTATGTATAAAGTGGGTTGCTTAATGTAATACTTAGTTTTGGATAGAGTTATGGGGTTCTATTCTTTGTATTGCACACGTATTGCTTGGGTTGTCTACATGTTGGGATGATATCATGTTCGATTGGATTATGATGCTTACTTTATGTGCATATTGGATTTACTTGGTAAAAAAAACATATTTTGACTAAAATATCCTTTTATACATGCATTGATGATTTTTTCTGCATAGAAGTCATACTTAGTACGTGTGATGTACTAACACATATTTTCTTCCCTTTCCTTTAAACAATCTAGGTTCGGGCCTATGAGGAGATTTCAAGTCTATTTCTCAATACACTTGGATTTTCTTCTCTAATTTGGTGAGTCCTCAAGTTGAGGAAAAGACCCTTATGTTCTATCTTTTAGTTCCTTTGAATATGTGGAAGACATTGTTGTATTTCCTATTTCTAGGCTTCTTATTGATGTAAGGGCTAAGTCCTGAATATATATACTTCTATGTCTAGATTGTACATTGTGATGAAGTTAGATTCTATTTTTCATATATGAAGTGAAGATTGAATTTCCAAAGTAAAAGTTTTAAATTTTTCTCCATTTTTATTCTATGATACATGCTATAACGAATTCTAAGGGCTTGTATAAGACCACTTCAAGGTCAAATACGCCAGTTACGACTATGGTGTGATCTTGGGTGGTGACATCTTTACTTTTTATTTAACTTGAAACTTGAATCTTAAAACAAAGTTGAAATATTGCTAAAGACTCTTGATTACTTTTAAGAACTTTGCTTTGACTTGCTTCTTAACATTCAGAATTGACTCTTAACTTCTTTGACTTTGATCTTAACTTTTCTTGAATTGAATTATGGATTAAAGGTTCATGATATCATGGTTATGGATGATTTCATAATTTTTATATGTAACTTAGAGAGTTAGAATTAACTAGGAAACATAGGTACATCACTTAGGAACTAGTACAAAAAAGTGGGGGAAGAATGGAGAGAACTGGTGTCACTGGCGCTCTGAGAGGTGCGGGGCGCCAGCCCTAATCTTACAGAGAGTACGATAGGGAGATCTGGCTGGCGCAGCACCCCAAGGACCTACATACAAAGATTGCCCTTTGGGGCTCTAAGAGGCGCGGTGCCCCAACCCCCTTACCCAGGTGTTCTCGACTCTTCTCCTTCATTTTTCATCTCTAAACCCTCTAAGCCTCCTAGAAACACGAATCAAATCAACAAGAGACTTCAACAACACAACCATCAAGAATTCAACGAATTTTTAAGAATGTTCTTCAAGATCTCACTTTCTTAACATTCAATTAACTTAAATTTGCTGAATTTAAACAAGATTGGCGTGTGGGTGAACTAACTCAACACTATGTGATCTGACATACCATTTTAGGGATCAACCTCGACTAAATCCACACGCAAAGATTGAGCGTTCTTGGCGATTCTTGATTTCTCTCCTCTTTTCTCTTATTTTCCCTTTTCTCCGAGACCTAGCATGAATTCTCTTTTTCCTAAACTAAATAAAGTATTGTTTTGCCCGTATGTTATTACTAAAAATGAATTAATTAAGTTAGGTAAGGAAAAGACAACTTGCCATTCCCAAATTTTGATTGCACTTTCCTTAATCCAACAACCAAATATCTTAAAGGCATAACTATAACAACCCAAGAGTACCCCCCGGCATTACATGGCGTACTTGACCTCTCGAAGGTCTTGTACAAGCCTGTTAGCTTTCATTCATTACATTGGTATGAAAAGTAGTGAAGAATTTAAACATTTCACAACATAACTAATAATAAACTATTTCATAAAACGTAAGGAACGAAGTCTCATCATCACAAGCCAATTTAGACACGTCTTAACATCATAGGGCCACAACCCTTTACATTGAAAGAAACACACTAAGTCTTATAAAACGTCTTTAATGAAAGAAACTAAAAGAAACATAGTTCATGTCCTCAAATATATGAGGACATACCAATCTTGAGAGAAATCTACTTCCCAAGCTTCACCTTCTAGGAACCTTCAATTGCCTTCCACCTATACTTTTAGAAATATAGAAGAATATAGAGTTATTACAAACATTGTACTAAGTATGGCATAATGCAAAAACATGATTAAACAGGACATTTTTGTTGAAATATGCTTTTTATGCTATTTTGGTAAAACATTCATGAATCAAGTGTACAAGACATCATACAAATCATCATTTAACATACAAGGTAATACTTCCATAATTCTCAACATTTAGTCACATTCATCAAGTAACCCATTAATCATTTAGACCTTCCTATCCAAGGTTATCATAAGAATCACCTAAGTAAGACATGAAGAGTCCGCCCATACAACCTCTTCAATACACACCTAAGTGATCCTTAAGACTACCAAAGATACACATACTTCATTTCAACTCAACAAGTCAACATTCATTACTAGATTAAACATACATGCATTTAAGAACATCACATAAAGACCATCCTCTAAGACAACCCCCAAGTTACTCTAGTGCAATGTGAAAGTCGCATCCCATACTAATACTCCCACCTTAGTGCTCCTTAGGTATCAACCTAGATTAGGCACATCACATTCATCATTTACATAGCCTTCATCAACATTAGACATAAGATCAACATGCTTTACTAACATTAGACATATAACAACATGCTTCATTTACATTAGACTTATAGTCAACTTTCTTCATTAACATCATATAGTAACCTATTCATTCATTTCATTACAAGGACATACCAAGACTCCCTCCAAGTGTCTACTTGTGCAATGGATAGATGGAGTCTCATTCCACCACCTACCCTAGGTAGTACACCCATAACAAGAATTAGTTCATTACATTCATTTGTGGGGGATAGTTTTAACCTACATAGACCATGAGAGCTTGACATGGAATCCCTATAATAACCCCTACTGGATGAGGGATCCCCACTTGCCTAAGGTAGGGTCATTATTTTAGCCTTTACATGGATCTCCAATAGACCTATGCGGGTGCATAGTTTAGGGATAAGGACATTGCTTCTAAGTACTTCATCTAAACTAACGAAGAGCACTCATCTCAAGAGGTACAGTGGATACATTATCTCTACTCACGAAGAGTATCCACCCCTTCTTCAAATCCTCTCGGTGCTAAGCATAACTCCCCCACAGAGTCTTAGATATTCATTACCTTCATTAGCTATAGGTTAAAAGATAGTTACTAAATTCTACATCTCAACCTAACATCCATCATAGGAAAGATCTTGGGAATAGTGAGGTTGCTACTAAACACTTCATCTCAACTCACGAAGAGTATCCACCCCAAAATCCCCCTTTTTCATTCATTAGAGTTCTTAGGAATATCAAGGTTGATGCTAGACATGATATCTCTACTCACGAATAGTATATACCCCCAAAATCTCCTATTCATTTTTTAACTTCATTCATTCATCTTTGTGTGTGTGTGAGTATATGTCATAACACCTTTCACATAACTACCATCATTAATAACCTTGGCATTTTAAACATGATCACCCGACATTCATCAAAATCATCACACAATCATACTTCACATTCATATTATACTTAATTTAGACATAGTATCTTCAAGACACACATTCTCAACTTCATAAGACATATCATGCATATACATCATAACATCACTTTACTTCGCAATCAATGCCTTCAAGGCCCCAATCAAAATTCACATATATATTCATATACATCAAGTAAACACCGCCACCATAAGTGAACCATAGTACTCAAGATCAATTCAGTAAGAACTAGACAATTTAGATCAACTTACCTTTCATCCAAGACTTGATAAACTTTTATCAATTCTCCAATAATTCATCGTAATAAGAAATGTCAGTAGATAATCACAATATAACATAAGAAAAACACAATTTTAACATTGTCTAGTCATATTCATCAAACCCAATTTATAAGTAAAAATTTGAGAATTTGCATTATCATGGGTCCATTGAATTTTTGACCATAAAACCATCAATTAAAATTGAAAACATCATAATCCATCCATTAAAACCTTTTTATGCAAGAACACATGCTTAGAATTCTAAATAGAAGAATTTAGGATTTTGAAACCTTTTTGAAAAGCCTTTGGATTGGCTCCTTAAATGAGAGAAGAATCAAGGATGAATTAACATACCTTATTAGGAGAAATACCACGAAATTTGGTGAATAAGCCACTCAAAATCATCAATCATAGCTCTACCTTGAGTTCAAGCTTCAATGGAGTCTTAAGAGAGTTTTTCTTGGGAAAGGGGTTTTAATTTTGAAAAGTGAAGTCTAATTTAGGTCTTAGGGGTATAAACCAACTTAAATACCTAAAAACCCTAAAAATAACAGTCTATTAGTTAATTAGGACGTGGGGTGAATTTCCCAATTCACCCCTAAGTTGGCCGAGACACCTGTAGAAAAATGCAGGCCAAACGACGGCCACCCATCATCGGGGCGTCACTCAACCAACGGACCATCCTGCTGGTCTGTGGTTTGTGACAGAGGCTCGTCTATGGGGGCTAATATCCCACAACTATGTGTGGAGCCAAGCCCCCACAACAACGGGCGTCAATCAAGCTACTGGCCGTTGATTGAGGGTCGTGGTTTGGAGCTGTTCTTGGCAGCTTCTTGCCAACGTTTTGGTCCTCCTCAAGGACCACTAGGGTGATCCTTGGGGATTCTTAACCGAATGTTTTGATCCTAAATATGATCAAGCAGGTTCTAGGGTCCCTTCCTATCAATTTGAACCCCAAACAACACATAAAACATGTGAAAAGGCACATTAACACACACAAGATTAGTTTCCGAACGTCTTGGTCGTTCTTTGACGTTCAATTTCAAAACACTTTAAGACTGAACTATAAAGATATTATTCATCATTTCAATACATTTTTAATTCATGAAACATAGGCGAAGCTCTAGTTTGTCCTATTGTATTTCGAGGGTCGTTACAATAAGTCACTCATATGATATCGAAATCGTGCAAACTCAGCGATGTTTGAAATATTATTCTAAGGGTTTTCCAACCATATCTGGAACTACTCCTAACTCATCATGAGCTAGGAGTTATGGTCGTTTGAAGTTGACCAAAAACTCACTTTTTAACTTAGACAATTTTCTAGATTTTCGTATTCTTTCCAAAAACAAGATTTTTCAGATTTTAGACTCTTTTATAGTTCTTTCGAGTTGCGAGATGATACTTTTTTTTATCTTTCATTATAAAAAGTTACTTTAACAAATTTTGAAAATCTTAACATACCTTAAATGTCGAACATGTGTCACGAACCTTCAAGATTTCGCTATTCTCTTTCACAAAGCTTATGAATATTCTCAATCTATCAAATATGCAATATTCACACGCAAGTGAATCGGTAGACACCCATATTACTATAGGTCTAACCTAGGTCCAAAAATCTCCAACCTATAATTAAATTCATAAATATTGGTGCCAACTGAATTTGTCATGTATCATATGTATTCTTCAATTTTAAGCCTATGATTAAGTCATAATTTTCAAAAATATCATAAATCCAATGATGTTCATATAATACAATACACCTAATATTTAATTACCTAACTCAATATATCAAAAAAAATTATAATATGAAAAATAATTAATGATAATCGAAATTGAAGCCATCATGAACAACTGCAAGTCAAGCTCCCTTTTTTCTCTAAACCCCAAATTATCACATCACTTTCCAATGGTTGGCCCTCTTTTCTTGTTGATTTCAACCTTCTATCAAACTTCAATTTTATCCACATCTAAAAAATTACCAGCCGCCCTATCAAATTCTTTATATCTTTCATGCAATACAAAATACTCACTATTCATTTAAATAATCAACATAAGCATATCAAAGGAATATAGTATGATTGCAACTTGTGTTTCTCTTCTTGCGGCGTCTGTTTCCCCTCTCTGTGTTCTTTTTCTTACCCAAATTAAGATATAAAAATGTTAAATCCCACTAACTTATTTCAATACATGCACCAAGTTATAAAGAGTATTAAATAAAACAAGAATTTGACCAATTAAATATCAACTATATTAATTATTTGAAAAATATTCGTCAAGTAAATACTTTTATTTACCGGATAGTTTAAAATTTATATTTATAATTTTACGATAAGAGTCAAAATAGTACTAGTACATATTTTAAATTTTAACTATATGTCTAATTGTGTGACTAAAGTTTAATCGATGAGCAATTAATGTCATATGATGTACGTTACTACATGATAATAGATGGTTTGTATTAGTAGAAATGTACTACAATGAAAAGATAGGATTAAAGCGAAAGTAATGGTTAAAAATTAAAAAGAACCAACCAGAATTTCTTTTGATGATCCATGAACAAATTGGAATATACTTTAAAAAATCATGTGAGAATCACATATGATTGAATGCAACCAATCTAGCTCATGATTTGATCCTACTGTGCGAAGACAAATGTCTAGGCACGAGAGAAGGACTAGAGCAACGTAAAATACATTACATTCTGAATTTAAATTACATGTACAATTCTACTGTGTGACTAAAGTCTCATCAGTGAGGAATAAATGTCACATGATGTATGTTACAACATGATAATAGACGGTTAGCATTATTTCGATGTGTACTAAAATGACAAATAAGAGTAAAACAAAATGTGAAGATTAAAAATTCAAAAGAATTTATTAAGATTTCTCATGATGATCCAATGTCTTCCTTCTGAGGAGGTACTAAAAGTCCTGGGCAAATTATAATACACCCAAAAAAATTGTTGAGAAACACATATAATCCAACTTTACCAATCAAAAAAGGATCAGGATTTGAGCCTATTGGGAGAAAGACAAAAGTTTAGTCACGAGAGGGACATGGAAAAATATATTCTAAGCGGTCATATAAATATTGTGAAAATGTTGCCCATATAGGTTAATGGTACTCACAATGGGAAGCCCATTACATGAAGATCAACTTGGTCAAGCGCAAATTTAGGCCGTGTTGAGAGAGAATCACTAGGGTTTCCTAACAATTAATAAGAGAGCCTACTGAAATTGCTTACATTGGCCGCAAAAATGAACCACGTTTGAGGTTCCCCATCTAATCCATCACAAGGGACAAAGATAGCCAATAAATCCCCCCCCCCTCCACAATCACCTCCAAAATGTCTTTTCTTCTGTTGATGTAATAGGTGATGTATATGCCCTTGTCGTCTAACAAATGATCATAGATATTTTTTTTATCAACTAATCTATATTTACCTTAATAAAAATAAATCATAAGATATATTTTACAATTGAAAAAAAAAATCACGTGCCTATAAAAATTATAAGTCATCCATATTTTACATAATAAAATAAACAATGATATGAAAAAAATGATATCTTTTTTAGCTCCTTTGATTATCTCTTTCATCCAAAAAAATTCGTCTCCCACAAATTGTTTTTTCTTTAAAAAATAAGGGCATATTGACTATTTTATTATTTTATTAATTAGAAAAACCTACAAAATGAAAGTAAAAGGGGAAAGAATGCTATTTTTTAAAATGTAAGACGAAAAGAGAAATCCTATTCTAGATAGAAAAAAATGGTGTTATTCTAACATTGGTCAGTCTGGATCTTTGGGCTGCCTGAGTTAAAGTATCGAACCAGAGCTTGCAGTTAAAGATCTGATCTTGCTTTTGCATATCCAAGCTTGTCTATGAATCAATTTGGTCATCAGGTAGTAATTTTTTCCATTTTAATGTTGATATAGTTTGAGTCTAATTTCTTGTTTATCTTACTATTTTGTACCTTTTTGTCAATGTTTTGTTGTGCAATTACTTTCATTCTGAGACTTATTCTTACAAGTGTTTCTTTATTTACCGTTATATCTTCAATGAGCCTTCTTCAGGTGGGTTTAAAATGTAGATCTCAGTTAGTACTTTTATTAGTTTAATTTGGTTGCATCAGATGGTTACTTGAAACAATTGAATTTATTTATAAGTGCATTTTACTCGTAAGTTGCATCATTTTGTATTTCTACAAAAGAGAAATTAAATAAAAATTAGAAGTTTGTTTTGATGAAAGAGGAACATCAATGAGCTTTATTTCAATTTGGAGTTAAAGTTAATTGTAAAAAACATATTTTTAGATTCATAAACATGTGGTCTTGTTGTACTTGGTTCCAAGTTTTTATATTATACGTCTCATTATTGTCACCGTGTGCAACCTCAGTCTCGTGTATGTGGTGTGTTATATGTTCAACATTCCTTTTCAGAATACCATGAGGCATTTTCACAATATGTAGATCAAACGAAGAGACTTGTTAGAAAACATCATAAGGACAATAGAGAATTAGTTGGTCATGTGTTCTAAACTGATGTGCGTAGTCCTACGTCTACACTTTGAGGTCCCCTATTTAATCTACCACCTGGGACATGATAGACAATAATCCCCACCACCATATCACCAGTGTGAGAAGACAAACGTGGAGCCACAAGAACAGAGAATAGCGAATTCAGAAAAAAGAACGAAATTTGTCAAATTTGTATTCAGACATGTAAAAATATATTAAAACAAATCATGAAAATACTGTGAAAAAACTTACCTAAGCAGGTCAATGGACCTCACAATGGGAAGCCCATCACAAGAAGACCAATTTGGTTAGGCACAAATTTGGGCATGTATTTGGAGAAAATAACTAGAGTTTCCTAATTATTATTAAGAGAGGCTACTTAAATTGCCCACATCTACCGAAATGAAAATCATCATCTTTGAGGTCCCCTATTTAATCTACCACCTGGGACATGATAGACAATAATCCCCACCACCATCACCAGAATTCCTTTTCTTCTATTGATGTAATAGAGATAGGATGATTTGGAATTGACGCATGAGATTTTTAACGATAAAAGTGATTTAGATAAAGAAGGATATAATTCTCTCTACAAATTGAGGTATGTTATTTATGATAACTAATTTATTTACAATTCATTTATGCTAGTCATAATTCAGAAGTTGCCATAAACTTTGCTAGTCCTAAATGAAGTGTAAATACCTTAGGTATCATATTTTAGATAATTATTTCCTCATGATAAAAATATCTCTTAATGTTGAAAATATAATGCGCCAAATCTAAATTTTCCTCTCTCTATTACATCTATACAAAGAAAAAGCTTTCTAGTTGTTGGGATGGGTGGAGGATTTATTGTCTATCATTGTCCTATTTGGTAGATTAGATGGGGGAATTGAGAGGTGTTGATTTTCCATTGTTGCATTATTAAACCATTCGAGTAGGCTCTCTCTTATTTATAGTTAGGAAACCATTGTGATTTTGTCTCGACACGAGCCCAAATTTGGACCTGACCAAGTTGGCCTTCTTGTGATGGTTTTACCATTGTGTGGCCTATTGACCTGACTCATTAGGTTTTTCACGATATTTTCATATTTTTTCATAGTATAATTTTCCATGTCCTTCTCTCGTGACTAGACTTTAGTCTTCTCACAACATGCTTAAATCATGATCTATTTGGATACATATATTGGATTTTATGCTATTGTCACACGATTTGTTTAGATTTATTATACTTTGACTAGGCCTTGTAATATATTTTCACAAGGAAGAAACATGATCATCATGAGCAATCCCGGTAGATACTTTTTCATTTTTAATTTCCACATGATGCTTTATTCCTATTTTTTTATTTTAGTACATATCCAAATAATACTTATTATATATTATCACGTCGTAACATACATGAAGTGACATTAGTTCTTCATGGATGATACTTTAGCTACACAATTGTTCACATCATTCAAATTTAAAATATGAAGGGGTTTACATTGCTCTTATCCTTCTCTGATGCCAAGACTTTTGTCTTGTCACAATTGGATCAAATCATGAGCTGGATTGGTATTGTTGGATTGTATGCGATTCTCACATGAGTTTTTAGGTGAATAATAATTTTCTTTGGACTTTCATGGGATCATCATGAGTTAACAAAGTAGAATCATTTTAATTTTCAACCTTTACTTCACACTTTATTCCTATTTGGTACTTTTAATTAGTACACTTATGAATAATTCTAATCATCTATTATCATGTCGTAACATACATCGTCTGACATTATGATACGAGCATTGATATGGATGCTCCTTTAAGGACTTACTCTAGAAGAAAGTATAGGCGAGCAGCATGTGGGGATAATCTATCTTAGTTTATATGTCTTAAGTTTCTTTGTTTTAAATAGGATAAAATAATAAGCAGTAATTATCTATTAGTTAAAGTTGTTACCAGTAACAGAAGTTATCCACAACAGCAGTTATATATAGCAGTAATTGTTTCTATTTCTATCCATTAGGAGTTATTTTTATGTGTATTATAAATATGTGTATTTTAGGAGAATTCTGGATAGAAAAATATATTATTATTGTCTTTGAAATCTGGAGATTTGTCCACTCCATACGGACATTGTTATTGGTTAATGCATTGTTTAAGATTCTTGCACTTTATTTAACCAGTAAATTTTCATTTCTTGTCTCGTTTGTTTTTAGTTTCTATCATTTTGGTATCGGAGCAGCAAGATCCAATATGGTGGTATCTACACGTTCTTCTAATGAACCATCACCACAACCAGTCACAAATCATCCTAATGAGCCCTCTAATGATCAAATTGTACAGCAATTAACGTCTATAACATCACGTTTGGAAGCATTAGATGCAACTCTGAAGTCTCAATCTAATGGTGCTCAATTTGATGCTAACCCAGGTACATCTGCTAAAGGAAAGGGTCCAGAACGTAGTTGAGGTCCTCGTGACACCAGAAGATCTTCTTGGGTTGAGGAGGTTGATGTTAATACAGATATGCGTTGGTGGTTGAAGAATCCATCGCATAGGCCACACATAAAGATGGAATTTCCCCGATTTGAAGGAGGAGATCCTCGTGGCTGGATTTTGAAGGCTGAAAAATATTTTCGGTACTATCAAACTCCCGATGATTTAAAGGTAGATGTTGCAACCATGTATTTGGAGGGTGATGCACTTGATCTCATTGCGTGGATTAACAATGAGCGTACATTGTTGTATTGGGAGGACCTTGTTAAAGCTTTACAAGAGAACTATGGTCCTGCTGAATTTCAGAATCCAGATGAACATTTATGTAGCATTCGACAATTGAGCACAATACAAGAGTATCGACAGGAATTTGCTAAACAAACTGCTCGGGTCAAGGATTGGCCAGAACATTGTCTTTTGGGGGTGTTCCTTACTGGGCTTAAAGAAGAACTCAAATCAGATGTGAGAATTCATAAGCATCGAACTTTTTATAAAGCCATGAGCCTTGCATTGGAATTTGAGCAAAAAGTTAGTTCCAATTGTGGGCATAAAGGGTATTAATGGTCAAATTTGTCACGATCCAACACAATCCAAACTGGTTCTGCACGTGATGTTCCTTACTAATAAGTAGGCAACCAACTCATATCACAAACCAATCCTCATTCTGCACAGATGTCTCCTCGTCCTTCTCCAAATCGTGCTTGGGATATAGAGAAGCAGAATCGCATAGCGAAAGGACTCTGTTTTAGGTGTAATGAAAAATTTGCACCAGGTCACCTTTGCAAGACAACATCTCTTACTCTTATGGAGGCAAATAACAACATTGAAGGTGATGAATCTGGAGAACAAATTCCAAGTGACATAATTAATGAGGATGCATATACAAATGACCTTGCTGAAATTTCATTCTACGCCTTTTTAAGTAACACAACAGGGACAACGATGAAACTTCAAGGGACCTTTGATGGACGCAAGGTGCTGCTTCTTGTTGATAGTGGGTCATCTCATAATTTTATCTCTGAAAAAATTGTTGAAGAATTACAGTTGCCTGCTCAAGTTGTTCCCTATTTTGGAGTTCAGATCGGCAACGGAGATATCATACGTTGCAACCGTCTGTGCCAAAATCTTGTTGTGAAATTTCCCGGATTAACGATTGATCAAGACTTTTATCCTTTCTCTATTGGAGGAGCATATTTAGTGCTTGGAATTAAGTGGCTTTCTTTAAATACAGTCCAAGCTAACTGAAATGAGATGTTTTTGATTTTTAATTTCAATGGAAAGTGATTTAAGCTTAAAGGGGTCCCACAAGAATCAAATGCGCCAATTGCTTTTCACTATTTCTCCAAGGAGGCTGATACTTCAGGTAATTCTATACATATTGATATTCAAAGCTTTCTTCATAAGTTTGAATCAATTTTTGAAGAACCCAATGCCTTACCTCCTTTTCGTTAACACATCCACTCTATCCCTTTGATTCCTAACTCAAGACCACCCAACATCCATCCATATCGTTATCCATATTTCCAAAAATCAGAAATTGAAAAACAAGTTGCTGAATTACTCCAAAAGGGTTTTATAAGGTCAAGTACCAGTCCGTTTGCTAGCCCTGTCCTTCTCGTCAAGAAAAAGGACAATACATGGCGTATATGCATTGATTATAGAGGTCTCAACCAAATTACTATTCCAGATAAGTACCCAATTCCAAATATTGATGAGCTTCTTGACGAATTGCATGGAGCAACTATTTTTTCAAAGATTGATTTACGTTCTGCTTACCACCAGATACGTGTCAATCCTACTGACATTCATAAAACTACTTTTCGTACTCACTCTGGTCATTATGAGTTCACTGTTATGCCCTTTGGTCTCACTAATGCCCCTTCGACGTTCCAATGTTCTATGAATGATTTGTTCAGACCACAGCTGCGCAAATTCATTCTTGTATTCTTTGACGATATCTTGGTATACAGTCAGACCATTGAGCAACATATCAATCACTTGGAGATTACTCTCCAAATCCTGAGAGATAATTGTTTCTATGCCAAAACTTCTAAATGCTCATTTGGGAAAATCCATATTTCTTTTTTGGGTCATGTGATTTCAAAAAAATGAGTTGGTGTTGATCAGGATAAAGTTCAAGCTGTTTTAGAGTGGCCAGTACCAATTAATGTGAAGGAGTAACGTGGATTTGTTGGGTTAACAGGTTATTATCGCAGATTTGTGAAGTGTTATGGAGTGATGGCTTGACCACTCACTGAACTTACCAAGAAAAATGCTTTTCAATGGTCGAACTCGGCTGAGAATGCTTTCCAACTTCTAAAGCAAGCCTAACAACTGTTCCGGCACTACAACTTCCACATTTTACTCAACCATTTATGGTAGAATGTGATGCTTCTTCAGAAGGAATAGGGGCTATTCTTCTTCAAGATGACCATCCTATTGCTTATTTTAGTAAGGGACTTTCTTTTTCCAGTCGTTTGAAGTCTACTTATGACCGCGAACTGCTTGCTCTTGTTTTAGCTTTACAGAAATGGAGACATTACCTCTTGGGCCATGATTTTTATGTCCGAACTGATCATTGCAGCCTCAAGTATCTCCCTTCCCAGCGTATTACTACTAATGAGCAGCAAAGATAATTAATGAAATTGCTTCCCTTTGACTGCACAATTGTTTACAAAGATGGAAAGGATAATTTGGGAGCCGATTCTCTTTCAAGGAGGCCATTAAAGGCTTAATTTTTGGCTCTTTCTATTCCTGTGCCAATGGATTTTTCCAACTGGCAAAATGCTCTCCAAGCAGATACATATACCCATGAGATTATTCAAGCCATTCACCATGAACCTTCCTTACAACCAGATTTTCATATCAGAAACATTATTTCAAGGAAAGGTTGGTAGTTCCGGACCAATCTTCTATTCGACAAAAGCTTCTCTCAGAGTTTCACGACACACCTTCTGCCGGGCATGGAGGATATTTGAAAACCTTGAAGCGCCTTTCCTCAAATTTTTTCTGGCCAAGGATGAAGCATGATGTTAAGATATTTGTTCAAAACTATTTGGTTTGTCAACAAGCTAAATACCAAGAACTAGCACCTGCTGGACTTCTACAACCCTTACCTATACTTGATAGAATTTGGAATGATTTCTCACTTGACTTCATTATAGAACTTCCCAAATCGGGTGGCTTTGATACAATTTTGATTGTCGTAGATTGTCTCAGCAAGTATTCTCATTTCATCCCACTTTCTCACCCATATACTGCCAAGATTGTTGCTAAGGTTTTCTGCAGAGAAATTGTAAGTCTACACGGCATTCCTCGGTCAATCCTATCTGATCGGGATGTTATCTTTCTCAGTGCTTTTTGGCAGGAGCTATTTCGACTAAGCCAAAAAAGGCTAAGAATGGGTACATCTTACCATCCACAATCTGATGGACAAACAGAGGTGGTTAACAGAGGCTTGGAGTCATATTTACGATGCTTTATTATGGAACAGCCTCGTACATGGAGTCAGTATCTACCATGGGCAGAGTTTTTCTTTTAACACGGGCTTCCACTCATCCATAGAAACTACCCCATTCAAGGTTGTTTATGGTAGGGATCCTCCATCCATTTCTCCTTTTGTTCATGGAGAAACACGCAGTGCTGAACTTGAAGAACAACTTTTGAATCGTGATGCCATGCTGAAAGTTCTCAAAGATAACCTTTTAAAGGCTTAAACTCGAATGAAACAGCAAGCTAATTCTCATCGTTGAGATGTTACCTTTCAAGTTGGAGATTCTATCTTTCTACGTATTCAGCCTTACCGTCAACGATCTTTGGCTCAGCGCAGGTGTGAAAAATTATCACCTCAATTTTTTGGACCATATAAAATTGTGCGATGTGTTGGACCTGTAGCTTATGAACTAGAGTTGCCTGCTTCCTCCAAAGTACATCCGATTTTTCATGTATCTTTGCTCCGTCCAGCTCATGTTCAACAAGCTATTATACCTCCAGCCCCTCTTCCTCTTAATGAAGATTGGGAACTCACCATATCTCCTGCCAAGATTCTTGCACATCGATGGGTCAAAGAAGTTGGTTCTTCTTCGTTGGAACTGCTCGTTCAATGTGTTGACCGTCCGCTTGAAGAAGCTAGTTGGGAAAACTATGATCTCATTGCAGATCAGTTTCCTTCTTTTTGCCTTGAGGACAAGGCAACTTTTCAGGGGAGATGCACTGATACAAGCATTGATACGGATGCTCCTTTAAGGACTTACTCTAGAAGAAAGTATAGGCGAGCAGCATGTGGGGATAATCTATCTTAGTTTATATGTCTTAAGTTTCTTTGTTTTAAATAGGATAAAATAATAAGCAGTAATTATCTATTAGTTAAAGTTATTACCAGTAACAGAAGTTATCCACAGCAACAGTTATCTACAGCAGTAACTATTTCTATTTTTATCCATTAGGAGTTATTTTTATGTGTATTATAAATATGTGTATTTTAGGAGAATTCTGGATAGAAAAATATATTATTATTGTCTTTGAAATCTGGAGAATTGTCCACTCCATACGGACATTGTTATTGGTTAATGTAGTGTTTAAGATTCTTGCACTTTATTTAACCAGTAAGTTTTTATTTCTTGTCTCGTTTCTTTTTAGTTTCTATCACATTAATTCCTCATTTATGAAACATTAGTCACACAATTGGATAGGTAATTAAAAATTAAAATATAATGGGTTTTGCATTGCTCTTGTCCCTCTCTCGTGCCTAGACTTTTGTCTTCTTACAATGGGATCAAATCACGAGCCTCTTTATTAAATTTTTTTATTATATGCCATTCTTGTATGATTTTATTAGGTATTTTATAATTTTCGTAGGTGGTTAATACCTTTTCAAGATGAAGAAATGGGATCATCATGACCAATCTTGGTAGAATCTTTCTAATTTTCAACCTTCACTTAATGATTTATTCATATTTTGTCATTTTAGTACACTTATAATCAATACCAGCCTTCTATTATTATTCCATAACATAGATCAAGTGATTAATTCCTCATTCATTACACTTTAGTCACATAATTAGACATTTAATTCAAATTTAAATTATAATGGGTTTTACATTGCTCTTGTCCTTCGCTCATGACTAGACTTTTCTCTTTTTAAAAATAGGCTTAAATCATGATCCTTTTTGGATTGGTAAGGTTGGATTTTATGTGATTCTCACATTATTTTTTAAAGTGTGTTATTGTTAGAGAATGACAAAAGTAGCACATTGGTGGTTAATGAGATGGGTGGACTTCTTATAAGGCTTGGGAAATTCTCCTCCATTTGAGCTAGCTTTTGGGTGTGAGTTAGGACTAAGACCTAATTTCACATGGTATTGAAAATTTGATATGTCAAATCCAAATCATTCTATCTCAATTACATCAACAAAAGAAAAGGCGTTCTGGTGGTGGTGGTGGTGGTAGTGGGGTGGGGTATTGTCTATAATTGTTTATAATTGTCCTCTGTAGTAAATAAGATGAGGGGGGACCAGAGAGATGGTTATTTTTGTTGTTGCATCTGTAACCCATTGAAGTATGTTCTCTCTTATTTATAGTTAGGAAGCCATTGTGATTTTCTCTCGACACGACACTGACCAAGTTAGTCTTATTGTGATGGTTTTACCATTGTGAGACCTATTGACCTGACTAAGTAATTTTTTTACGATATTTTCATGACTGATCATAATATAATTTCTCATTTCCTTCTCTCGTGACTAAACTTTAGTCTTCTCGCAACAGACTCGAATCATGATCTCTTTGAAATCTCTATCTGATGTTTTATTCCTATTTGTCATTTTACCACATATATAAATAATACTTACTATATATTACACGACTTTACATATATTAAGTGACATTAATTCCTCATTGATGACAATTTAGTTACACAATTGTTCACATAATTCAAATTTAAAAGCTTATGGGTTTTACATTGGTCTTGTCCTTCTATCATGTCAAAACTTTTTGTCCTCTCACAATAGGATCGAATCATGAGCTGGATTGGTAATGTTGGATTCTATGCAATTCTTACATGATTTTTTTAGGTGCATCATAATTTTCCTATGAATTTCATGTGACCATCATGGCCATACCGATAGAATCTTTTTAATTTTCAACGTTTACTTGAAACTTTATTCCTATTTGGTACTTTTTGTAGACTTCCGAAAAAATCTAATTTCATTGGATCATTATAATTTTTCCCAATGGAGATTGCTTAGTTGGCCTACTAGTAATGTATTATCTCAATATAGAGATAATATTATGAAACGATGTGCAGTTAAATCCATGGGACTCCACTAATCAAAGATTATGCAACCCCTTATAGCAAGTGATATAAATTCATATGCATTCTCACAAAAGATACCAATACAGGTCAGGACATTCATCGTCATGACCCCTTTTATCACTTTATTAACATCAATTGTCATTATAGGCCTAATATCCAAAAGCAATGCAATACTAATAATAGATCCGATTTCGTAGTGTCTTCTCTTTAGGACTCAGTTTTAACTTCCTCCTTATATATAGGTTATAGATAAGTCTTACCTTTTTCTTAGTTTATCTCTTGTTGTAGAAGTTGTATATAATATATATATACTTAGTTTACAATCAATAAAATGGACCCTTCATTTCATTCTACTGGCAACTTTATACTTTATTTGGTATCAAGAGACAATTAATCTCATGAGTAAATTTCTGTCGAGAAACCCTCCCACCCTTCCCATAAAAATGGCCCCAGACATCACTATAACATACTCCGATGCCAGTACAATGATTGTTCCGTTTAATCCCGTCACCTAGTTACCAATAAAATTAGCTGGCAGTCACAATTTTACCTTTAGAAAGCACAACTGTCCATGCTTATGCGTGGTCACAACCTTTTTGGCCATCTTGACGGTTTTCGCCCAGCCCCTGCTCGTACAATGGCTCAATAATAAGGTCGTCAAAAATCCTGCATTTATTTCATGGTATCTTCAAGATCAACTCATTAAAAATGCCATCTTACCCTCAGTTGATCAAACTCTTGCTGCTATAATTTTCGCTGCATCCACTTCCCATACTTCTTGGATGCTTTGGACATTGCGTATGCCAACAAATCGCAAACAAGGATCTTAGGTTTGCGCGATCGTCTGGCTCATCTCGAAAAAAGAACCCTTCATGTCGCTGATTATATACACCAGGTTCGATCTCTCTGTGATGAACTTGCCAGTACTGCTGGAGGTCCTGTGTGTCTAATGAGGAACTCATTGTAAAAATTTTCAGTGGACTTGGACCTGAATTCCGTGAAATATCGGCTGCTATTTGTGCATGAGATTCTACTATCTCTTATCAGAACTTTATGAGAAGTTTCTCGACCATGAACTTTTTATCAAGGATGAAGAAGCAAAAATGTCACTCTCAATACCCATTACTGCTGCTATTGCACAGCAAACAAGCATGCATCCTCGCCAAGGAAATACCTCGAATAGGCGTTCAAATTTAAATCCCCCCTACACCAATCAGTCAAGGCGTGCCCAACCATGGCGTGCTGGCAACAATAACCAACACCAGCGTTATTATTAAAGCACATGCTAATTATTATATTTTGTTGATTATTGTTTGACATATTCCTCAACTCGTAGTATCACACTCGTATATCTCTTTACGTAGTTTAGAATATTTAGCAATCCTCGCTCAGAGGAGTTGGTTTAGGCAATTAGTTAGTCCATTCTTTTATATAAACACAATATTAATTGTACCAGTGAAACAAAATCGATCTCTTTCATTTATACGGTATCAAGAGCCCTAATATACTCTAAAGAGTAAGATCTATTTTTTTCATTTTCTCTTCTACCCACCCTCCACAAATGGGAGACGATAATTGCGTTGTTACTGATGATTTCAATGTCGGCGCGGTGATCTTTCAATTTAACCCTACGTCCCAATTGCCCATAAAATTACATGACAGTCACAATTTTGCAACGTGAAAGACACAATTCTCCATGCTTATGAATGGTCATTATCTCTATGAATGGGTCTATTCCTTCCCCATCTTGCACTATCATAACTGGCACAACCCCTTGTGTCAATCCTGCGTTTGCTCTTTGGTTTTGTCAAGAACAACTCATTCAAAACGTACTTATGGCATCCGTTGATCAAACAATTGCTACAACGGTTGCCCTTGCTAACTCAGCTAAGACAGCCTGGGATTCCCTGTACACTGCTTATTCAAATAAGTCTCAAGCCAGAATTTTCAGCTTCCGTGATTGACTTATACGTCTGATTGGAGATTCCCAACCAGTCGCCGTGTATTTGCAAAGTGTTCGCTCTATTATTGGTGCCCCCATCACAAACTTTGAACATATAGTGAAGATCCTTAGTGTTTTGGGTGCAGAGTTCATGCTATTTATGTTGTTATTCGTGCTCGTCACTCCTTTATAACATATGAAGAACTGTATGAAAAGCTTCAAGACCATGAACTTTTTCTTTGACGCGAGGAGTCCAAAAGCTTTCCTACCCAGATGAGTGCTGCTGCTACATCTAACCAATCTGGTAATTTAAATTATCGCAACAATCGTCGCCCCAACAATAACAATGGTACCAACCAACAACGGTAGTTTAATAATCGCTTCACTTCACCCAATCCAAGGAGATCTTTCACCACCACCAACTCTTATGATGGTATACACTGCCAGTTCTACAACAAACCCAATCATGCTGCAAATGTTTGTCGATCGCAGTCCCACAATCATTTTGAGGCCAAGGCCAACTATGTGTCAGGATGGAACACGCCAGAAACTCCTTAGATTTTCAACTCGGAAGCATCTCATCACATTACTGCCACACCCCAAAACCTGCAGGCATACAATAGCATTGAGAAAGTCTCTATGGGTGATGGTAACAAATTTCCCATATCTCACACTCGTTCTACTCATTTAAATACATAAAATAAATCTTTCAAACTCTGCTCCAAACATTAAACGAAATTTACTCTCTGTCTCTAAATTTTGTCAAGATAAACTAACCTCTATTGAAATCTTTCCTTTTCATTTTTCTGTGAATGACTTGGAAACGCGAACTCCGTTGGTGCACAACCAGAGTAGAGATGGTCTCTATGAGTGGCCGAACTTAACCACCATCTCTCCTTGTCAAGCGAATTTGACTTCCTCCACCACAACCCATTTCACTTGGCATCATCGGTTTTGTCAAACACATTCAAGAGTTTTACATTTTATTTTGAATAAGTTCTCTCTACCTTGCTCGCGAGACAAATTTTTAGTTTGTAATTGTTGTTCTTCGAATAAAGCTCATGGCTATCCGTTTCAGCAGTTCACTGTATCATGTACCCAAACTTTTCAAACTATCTTTAGTGATTTATGTGGTCCTTCTTCAGTTCAATCGTTTGACGATAAATTATATTACTGTATTTTTGTGGATCATTATACCAAATATACCTGACTTTACACATTAAGAAATAAAAGTGAGGTTACTAACCTTTTCCAGAACTTTCAAGCATTAATCGAACGTTGTTTTAATACGAAAGTTCCTTCTCTCTATACAGATGGTGGTGGAGAATATGAAAGCCTTGATCAGTACCTAATATCTCAGGGTATTGAACATCTTGTATTACCTCCATACCCCCCAAAGAGTTGCTCTTGATGAACGTCTTCACATGCATATTATTGAGACATCCACAACCTTACTTCATGATGCATCACTTCCATCGACTCTTTGGTATATTTCCTTTCAACACACGACTTATCTCATAAATCATTTGTCTACCCCACATTTACAAAATAAATCACTATTTCAACTATTGTTTTGTCAAGATCCGGATTACAATTCTTTAAAAATATTTGTGTGTCTCTGTTATCCATGGCTCAAACCTTATTCCAAAAATAAATTAGAGCGCTGATCAACACCCGGTGTATATTTAGGTTTCTCTTTACTTCATCATAGTCATCAATGTTTTGATTTAAAATCTTCTAAAATTTATTTATCTCGTGACGTAACTTTTTTTAAAAAGTAATTTTCGTTAGCAAAATATTTTTTCAAATGTTTCTTCAACTTGTAAAATACTTGCGTGGGAAGGTTCAACTGCAACAAACCCAACACCTTCCATTATTTTTCCTCCTATTATCCACAACTTACTGAGTCCCATACTTATACCGAAGACAGGTACAACCAACACTCACAAAAACACCGTTTCCTCTGCTTGCGCTCCAACAAAATCTGCATCTCCAGCTACCTCTTCTCCTTATCCTACACACCCTGTTGCCCTTATTGATGACATGATACCCCGTCTTATCGCCCGTTGCCTTAATAGTCAGCTTTTCCAATTGTGTACAGCCAAACAAACAAAACAATATCATTTGTTGGCCACTCCGCTGGACATCCCACCGTCTTAATTCCCCTACAACCTTCTCCTGAACCTGTTCAGGGCACAGAACATCCACAACATTCTCTTCCTCCACCAACTCGTGTTGTGACCCACTCCCAACACAACATTCACAAACCAAAAACCATCCTTGACTTTCTGTCTCACTTGTCCTCCACCATCACTCCTACCAGCTTCAAACACATTAACAAACACCCAGAGAGCCATGAAAAGTGAATTTGATGCACTATCGAACAACCAAACATGGGAATTGGTACCACATGATCCCACAAAAAACATTGTTTCTTGCAAATGGTAATACAGGTTAAAATGGAAAGCTGATGGGACAATCGACTACTACAAGGCTCTACTTGTTGCAAAGAGGTTTACACAACGTCCTGGAGTTGAATACCATGCCACAATTAGTCCTGTTGTCAAACCAATTACTGTGTGGTTGGTGCTCTCAATTGGTGTCAAAAGAATTGGCCCCTCCACCAACTTGATGTCAACAACACGTTCTTGCAGGGTCGTCTAGAAGAAGAAGTGTACATGGTCCAACATTCGGGTTTTGTAGATAAGCAGTTCCTCTCTCATATCTGTCATCTCAAGAAATCCATCTATGGACTCAAACAAGCCCCTCAGGCATGATACAATGAACTCAAGACGTTCCTTCTGTATCTAGGACTTTTCAAGTCAAAATTTGATACCTCACTTTTCATTCGCAAAGTGTTGAACAACATTTTGTATGCCCTAGTTTATGTGGACGATATCATCATCAATTGGAATCACAACTCCGAGGTAAATCAGGATATATCTTCTCTTGCTAGACGTTTTTCCATTAAGGATCTTGGGAATCTGCACTTTTTCCTTTGAATTAAGGTACTCTAACTGCCAAAGGTATTACCTTATCACAGTCCACTGGAAAGCACTTAAATGAGTACTCAGGTATCTCCAAGGCATAATTCAGCTTGCTCTTCACATTCAAAGAGATAATAATTTCAAGTTATACATGTACTCTAATGAGTTGGGTTGGCGATGTGAGTTGTCGCACTTCCACTACTGGATACATATTGTGTTTTGGCAAAAATCATGTAGTTGGTCCTCCAATAAACAAAGAACAATTTGTCGCTCATCAATTGAAGCAAAGTAACGTGCTGTTGCAAGTACACTTGCAGAAACCAACTAGGTGACAAATCTGATAAAAGAAGTACATGTTTCACTTTCCCAAGCACCAACCATTTACTGTGACAATGTGGGTGCAACTTATCTTTGTACAAATCCAGTTTTTCGTAGCAGCATGAACCACATTGCTGTAGTCTTTCACTTTGTTCGCAAACTAGTTCGATAGAATCAAATTCACATTGTTCATATGCATGTTGCAGATCGAACTTGCGGACACTCTCACTAAAGTTCTATCGAAGCTAGCCTTTGATAAACACCTAGCAAAGCTAGGCGTTGTTACACACTGCCTATCTTGAGGGAGGTGTATTAAAGCACGTGCTAATTATTATATTTAGTTGCTGATTCTTGTTTGACATATTCTTCAGCTTGTAGTCTAGAACTCCTATATCTCTTCGCGAAGTTTAGCACGTTTTAGTTAGTCCATTCTTGTATAGAAACACAATATTGGATCAATGAAAGAAATATCGATCTCTTGCTTTTATAGTTATGACCACACTCTGAAGTGCCATTTGTGTGACCGTCCTAGTCATTCTGCTAAGTTTTGTAGATCACAATCACACGATCACATACAAGCCCGGGCAAACTATGTTGCTCGATCTCCAACTCAACAGGCTCCTTCGATTGTTGATACATGCACCACCCATCATATGACCTCTAATGCGCCAAACTTCACTGATGTGCACACCTACCATGGTCTAGAGGAAATAATGGGGGATAGTAACGCCATTCTAATACTCATATATCGGTAATACTAACTTAAGTGCATCGAATAGGAAATTTAAGCTTATCAATACTTTATGTTCTCATTCTATAAAAATAATCTTCTTTCTATTTCCAAATTTTATCGCGATAGCCACACGTCCATTGAATTCTTTCCTTTTTCTTATTTTGTGAAGGATATGAGTACGGGGGCGCATCTGTTTCGCGGACAGAATAGAGATGGGCTATATGAGTGGCCTCCAGGCAGTGCACATCATACCCCTCAATGCAATGTTGTCGTTCCTCTACACCTCTGGCATCGCCATTTACGCTATCCTAATAATTGTACTTAAAACATGATTTTACATCAGTTTTCTCTTCTAGTTTCACATTCTAGAACCGCTTCAATTTGTAATTCGTGTTATTCTAATAAAATGAATAGGTTACCTTTTTCTGAAAATTCATTACACAGTCAACGACCATTGCAAATAATTTATAATGATTTATGGGGCCCGTCTCTTGTTTTGTCAATTGATAACAAGAGATATTATTCCTTCTTTGGTGACTAGTAGTCGAAATACAAATGGTTGTTCACTATAAAATCAAAAAAGGAAGTTCTTGATGTCTTTCAATCTTTATATCCCTTACTTGAGCATAAGTTTCAAACCAGAATTTTTCTCTCTTTAATGAATGTAATTTTTAACAAGACTGATGGTAGATAACGCAATGAAGACAATGACTAGATTGCTACAGAAAGGAAAGTAGAAGAATACAAGGAAATTAAAGTGAAGATGACTGAGAGAAAAACTTATGCAGAGAGTTCTATTTTTTGCAAAAAAAAGAACCAGGTATAAATAAACATACAATTAAAAAAACTAAAATAGATCATTGTCCTACTTTTAAGTCATGGTGCTAACCATGGTAACTACCCCTAAAATAACTTAAAAGCGAAATACAGGAAACTTAAAAAAAGACATTGTTGTCCTAAAGCAACTAACTAATACTCCTCCTTGTATTAGGAGCTGAAAATTCCAAGTTGTATCCTTAAGAACTCGAACTTGCATTAGTAAATACATCTCCTAGCTGATCTTCAGATTTGCAATAAACAAGAATCACTTCTCCTTTTTTCTTTTTCTACGCATCACTCAAGAAAAATAGCTTGATGTTGAAATGTTTATTCTTCCCATAGAACGCAAGATTATGAGAAATGGCAGCAGCTTGATTATCAACATGAACCTCAATATTAACTTTTTGCTCCATATGCAAATCAGTAAATATTTACTAGTGCAGTTACAACAATGAATTCAGCCTCTACCATTGATTGTGCCACAGTTTTCTACTTTTTTGAACACCAAGAGAAAATCCACGATCTCAGACTGAAACAATATCCTGATGTACTTTTCATGTTTCAACGGATCCAGCCCAATCACTGTATGAGAATACATACAACTTGAAAGTCTCACACTTCTTGAATTTGACACCATATTCAAGAGTACCTTTAATGTATCTTATAATTACTTTTGATGCTCGCAAATGCATTTCAGTAGCACAATGCATAAATCTAGATTAAGGACTTACATCAAATCGATTATGTGGCCTTGTAGAAGTGAGATACATCAAACATCCAATCAAGCTTCTGAAATTTCCTTTATAAATTTGATAGGTTCCATCCTCCTTGCTTAACTTATCCTTTTGATCCATTGGTGTGGTTGTTGCCTTGAAATTTTCCATATGGAATTTCATAAGTATATCTCCTGCATACTTCTTTTGGCAGATAATAATTCATCACAACCTTGTTTGATTTCCATTCCCAGAAAGTAGTCATTAGCCCCAAGTCTATCATTTCATAGACTTGCATCATTTCCTTCTTAACCTCTTCAACCAGCCACACATTGTTTCCTATAACCAAGAGATCATCAACATAAAGGGAAACAATGAGAAGATTAGTTTCTTTATGTTTGACATCAAGAGTGACTTCAGATATATACACTTCATACAAACCCGAAACTCAACAAGTGATCATCAATCCTGCTATACAAAGCTCTTGGAGCTTGTTTTAAGCCATAAAGATTCTTTTTAAGCAGACACACTTTTTCTTCTTTTTCTTTCTCAAAGAAAACCTCGGGCTACTCTACATAGATTTCTTCATGTAGTACACCATTTAAAAAAAACAGATTTCACATCTAACTGGAACACTTTCTAGGCCTTTTGTGCTGCTATTGCTAGCAACAATCTGATGGTATCTAATCGGGCTACTGGAGCAAAGGTGTCCGAGTAATCAACACCAAATATTTGGGCATATCCTTTGACAACAAGTCTAGCCTTGTATTCATTGATAGAACAATCAGAATTGAGCTTGATTCTAAACACCCATTTTACTCCAATTACCTTCCTATCTTTCGCTCGGTCAACTAACTCCCAAACTTTGTTTTTCTTGATTATTAGCATCTCCTGCTCCATGGAGTTTCTCTATTTTTTATCTTGAAGTGCTTCATCGTTCCCTGTAGGCTCATAAACTGCCACATTACTTTGTTGGTAGATGTCAGAAAGTAGTCTTGTAACTCTAATTGGAAGATCATCCACCAACTCATTTTTCAAGTGATTAGATGCCTGCTCCTCTGAATCTTTGATGAGATTTGATTGTCCTTCAAGTCCCATTTCTCTTCCTAACAAAAATGCACGTATCTAATGACAATCATCTTCCCGGCTTGTGGATTATATACTTCGTATGCTTTGGAGGATGAGTTATAACCCACAAATATTCCAGGAAGTGCCTTCTTGTCAAGTTTGTCTCTTTTAACCTGTGGCACATGAAAGAAACAAACACAACCGAATATTTTAATGAATCTTAGTGATGATTCAAATCCATTCCAAGACTCGAATGGAGTTTTATTCAGCAATGCTTTAGTAGGAAGCCGATTTTGGAGAAATACTGTTGTATTAGCTGCCTTAGCCCAAAAACTTTTTGGCAACTCTTTTTCATGCAACATGCACCGTGACATCTCTATTACATATCTGTTTCTCCTTTCACTAACTCCATTTTGTTATGGAGTACACGGAGCAGTATCAAGATTTGTTAAATTCTTCAGAATTATACTCTTTTTTATTATCAGACTGCAGGAATTAGATTCTGCAACCACTTTGATTTTCCACCATCTTTTTGAACTTAAGAAAATTCCAGCCACTTCTGATTTAAATTTTTATAATGAAAATCCAGCAGAATCTTGTAAAATCGACAATGAATATAACATAGTATAGACTACCATAAAGGATCTTGTTTTGTGAAGTCCTGCAATATCTGTGTGAATCAATTGCAACTTTTTAGAAGTCCGCCATGTTGCTTTAGGTAATGACTTCCTATTTTGCTTACCAAATTGACAAGCTTGACAAATTGGTAAGTGATCAACTAGAGTTGGTAGTCCTCTTGTCATATATTCCTTCTTCAGAAATAATAGGGCTTGTAGATGACAATGTCCAAGTCTCTTGTGCCAGGTTTTTGTTACATTTGCCTTCATGGAATAAACTAGTTGCTCTTTGTTTTTGTTGTATCAAAGGAAAAACTCCTTCCACTCATGCTCACCCTGAAAATTTCATTTCCAGTAGTGTCACTTATTTGTCAGTGATGATCGTCGAACAAAACCCTGAATCCTTTTTCCATCAAATGTCCTGCGCTTAGAAAATTTAGATCAATATCAGAAACATAACGAACCTCTGAATTTTTTTTGTGCCAGTGCCCATATTGATAGCTATGGTTCCAATTTCTTTGACATGAAGTTGAACTCCATTTCCTATATGAACCGTGGAAATGTTAGTGGGCTTCAACTCCTAGAATTAACTCTCATCATGAGTCATGTGGTTAGTGCAACCACTGTCAATTAACCAAGAATATACTGAGCTCTTACTTGAAAAGCATGTTGAAACAAAAAGATGATCCTCTTCTTCTTGATCAGCAACATGAGCATTTTCTTCCTGTTGCAGGGCCTTATTCTTGCAAATCACTGCTTCGTGTCGAAGAGTATTGCATTTCTACCATTTAGCATCAGGTCTCCTCCAACACTTGAATGGAGGATGAAATTTTCTTCCACAGTGGTGACAAGGGGGATAAATTTTCTTCGCGCTTCCTGATGAGTCCTCAAATTCGACTCTTCTAGGGCCTTATTTTAATGCAAATAATGTCCTCGATTGTTTATTTTATCTCGATATTTGATAAAAAATCTTATGTTTTAGGTGATTGAGGATTTGTTAGGAGCATGTAAACTTAGGCACAAAATAGAAGCAAAACGGAGAAAAAGACCTGAAGATGCAAAGGTGCGCATCGCCAGGCACACTTGGCGATCCGCCGTATAGTCAAGTTTCGCCTTCTATTACAGCAAGTGAGCTCTGACTGAAGTGGATCAAAAGGCAATGAAAAGGAGACGTCGGCGCTTCGCCGATTAGTTCTGCAAAGCAGAAGATTTCCGCCCATCGATCCAGAACACATAGACAAGGAACGTGCAAGCGGCGATGAACTGAACGAAGGGTGATTCATCGGATCACTCGGCAAATCATGACTAACAACGCCGAAAGGATTCACCAGCACAATTCTAAAGTCTATAAATATTAAAATCATTTAATATTTACAGATAGGAAATTTAGAGAGTGAAACAATTACACTTAATATTTTGTTCTTGTCTTTTATCTCAAGTTTGGAGAGGGTTTATTTGGGAATTTTTAAGAAAGAAGCTCTTCTTCTAATTTTATAAATGGGTCTTCTCCATTTACCTTCCTTTTCTACTTTTAAGGTTTAGTCTCTTATACCGACTTGGTTCCTTTATCATTTTAATTATATTTGATTATTGCTTGATGAGAAGCTAAAGATCCCCATTCTTGGGGTGTGATTTAGCAATTATGGGTTGATTAATTTGTTGGGTCTTTCTTGTTTGTTGCTTAGATTGCATTTTAATAGTGATTTCACCTAATGGTTTTGGTTTAATCTAATGGATTTGTAGTTGCAAATACAAAACCACCTATGTTTTCGTCTTGCTTGAGGGAGAGGTCGCGAAACTATGACCACTAGATTGATCTCCTAAGGAGTGGATCGACATGAGGTTCAGCCCCAGAGAGTGAGCCCTAGTCCCATATCCAAGCACTCCCGTAGAAAGAGCGAGTGTGGATAAGGTATAGGATGATTAGTTTAGACGAGTGAGTTTCCGAGAGGAACCCATTTGATATGTGGTAAGTTGCCTAGGGAACTTGCTTTCACCTAAAGCTTAGCCTAGTCACCATTGGTTTGTGAAATTAGCTACCGAAAGCATGTACCCACCACTTTTATTCTTCACATATAGTGATCACACCCCAAGAAATTTCCCCCATACTTGATTTTTCCTTTAATTTTCGCTATTTTACTACTTGTGTCAAATAAATCTTGATATTTGACATATTAGTGTCACAAACTGAATTTAACTTTGTTTTCATATTCGAGAATGTCTTACACTATCCCTATTAAGAATGAAATTCTATATATCTACTACTTCCATTACAACTCCCTTGGGACACGAGCCCAACCCTGTGTTGGGTTACTAAGCTAGCTTCAATTCGTAGACACTCAGACTGTAGGCTAGTGACATTGATAACGATAATTTCAAAAGAAATTAAAAGCATCAAATCAAAATGGCGCCGTTGTCGAGGAGTTGTGTCACGTGAAAATGTAGTTACTTATAGTTTTTAGTTCTTTGTAGTGTGGTTTCAAGTAATTTAACGTTTTGTTTTATTTTGTTTGTTTTTTAAGATCCCTAGAAATCATGAGCATTAATGGTAGCAATGGAAATCAGGTAGGCCATCAAGACTTCATTGGCAATCTAAACGATGTCCTTGAGCCCAACATCAATGACCCACATATCATGGGAGGTTTCGAGGCCATACGATTACCTCCATTAGAGGGAAACATAGTATTCCACATAACTAGTACCATGTTTCAACTTTCACAGCTAAAGGGAATTTTTAGTGGATTAGCTCACTAGGACCCACATGAGCACCTACGAAAATTTGTAGATGTGTGTGGACCATTCTCGTTTAAAAATATTTCTCAGGAATTGGTTCAACTTAGACTATTCCCTTTCTCGTTGATGGGAAAATATGGTAAGTGGTTAGCTGAGTTGCCACACAACTCAATCACTTCATGGGAGGAACTGGTTACAACTTTTAACATACGATTCGTTCCCCCTTCAAAGATGATGACCATTCGGGATAACATCCTAGGCTTTAAGCGTTTGAATAGCAAACCCTTGCATGAATCTTGACTCCAATCTTAAAAAGTTGTTAATTCAATGCCCAACGCATGGTCTTCCCGATAATGTCATCCTCAAATACTTTTATCGAATCCTAGTGTAAGATCTCAAAAATAACTTAGGTGAAGCTAGAGCCTAACATGGTTTTCATGATGGTCTAAGGTCCTAAAATAGTGTATAAAGTGTTATTGAGGCAGTAGCTACGAGTTTAGGTGCATTGGAAGTCAAACGCCAAGGGACGACCAAGACGTTCGACGATTAAGTCACCTAAGTGCCTCATATGTGCTTATGTGCGATGAATAAGCTTATATGGTCCTTAAATGAGTTTATATGTTGTATATAGGCAGTGTGTCAAGTTTCGTGAAGTTTGGAGGTCAAACGTTCAAGAACGTCCATGACGTTTGAAAGATGTGCCTTGAAATGACCTTGTGTGTCTAAGCATGTTTAGTAGAGTTTTACGTGTTCTTTTTGGGTGAAACTCATGTGGGAGGTCCTAAACTCGTATATGTACAAGTTTGAGTTGGAAACTAATGGGTACGACTCCATGTAGGACCCACAATGGGCCCTAGAGGAGGATCCCAACTATGAGCTCAACACTGCGAGGCAGTGCTAAACGACGACCCAAACGACGGCCAGTCGACCAGGCGACAGCCCGTCGATGGGTGGCGTCGATGGAGTCTAAAAGAATGCAGGTTGGGGAGATGCAGGAGCAAACCACGAGACCCCATCGACGGGGCGTGGTCGCACACACGGACCGTCGATGGTGGGGCGTCGATGGTGTTGTGATTTTCCTGCCAGTTTTCTTAAGACTTGGGGTTTTTGGGAAATTCACCCCAAGTCTTATAAAACGTGGGGACGATTATCTTAGGTGTTTAGGGGTATTTTAAGAGTATATAAGTGATTAAACACTCATTTAAACCCTAACACTATGATCAAAATCCTTTCCCTCCTAAAGTTTCTCCAAAAACCTCCATGAGAGTTCAAAGTGAAGATGAAGCTTGAAGATGGTTCTTCAATGGAGTTACCTCTTCAATTAGCATTGGGTTCTTCAAATAAGGTATGGGATTTATTCATCTAAGTCTTGCTATTACCTTAGAGCCAATTTCAAAGATGATTTTCAAAGGATTTCAAAAAGATGAAAAAGTCAATTTCTACTCTAAGTCTTGAATTCTTGCATGAAACGTTTTCAAAGCTTAAGATATGATTTTACTAATGTACAACTGCTCCTGAAGTACTACTACTCTAAGTTTCACCACTGTATTTAATTGCCCTAGCCTCAGCAGCAATGTTAGCTTCTATCATTTGATCCACGTTATGGGCAGCTCCAAAGGTTCGTATTGCATTAACGAAGCCTCGAGCCCATGAAGGCACGCTAGGGTCAATGGGGATTCGTGTTTTGTCTCTGGCTCCCTTGGTGGACTTTCTTTTCCTTACGTGTTCTGCTTTATTTTCCTCGGTTTTAATCTCTCGTGATCTTACATGTCTGGATAGATCATTTCTCCCTAATTCTTTTGGTCTAGCCATTTCTGCAAAGGCTTGGAATATGAGGTTAGTTAAAAATTTAACTTAAATAGGGAGAGTCTTAATTGCATGTTTATGTTGCCAAACTAATATGATAGATTATTCACTGAAACGTCATGCAAGATGTACTGTGCTCAGAAAATTAGTGTTCACCAACTAACTCGGAGAATCGTCGAGTGCAGATTCCAATTTGAGCTGATCGCTGAAACATTTCGATATATAGTGCCTACAATGTTCAATAATCAACAAAAATAGAAAATTGGGAAAACTGCCAAGCGACTCGGCGAGTGATGTTTATCTTCGCCGAACACTCAAACGTGTCCATTTTCACTCATTCCTTCAAGATTTTACCCTGCAACCTAGGTGACACATTTTCAAGTTAATGTGGCACTAATTCAAGAAAAGCTCAGAGGCATGTAACCTTTTCCTACAATTGAGGTTTTCACGCGAAACAGAGTCGCTTCCTAGCTTCTAAGATGTTGTGAAAACTACTGGCTCATAATCAATCACACAAACCAAACTAAGAATCTAAAAGTTCAGCGTGGAGTCTAGGATATAAATCATTATGCAAATAGGTGCGACTCTTTAGTTATTTAAGAGGTTCAGGTACCAGCCGTTTTTACTGAAGTTGATCAATATTTGTTAAGCTAGGCAGCAATGTAATCCAAATCCGAGCACAAATCGACAGTTGAAATACTTTGAAATACAAGAAATAGAACATTTTAACCTTGTTGCCTGTGACCGTTCAACTCCCTAATGTTCGCCGATGTTATTTTGTTTCACCCAATTGATTGGTGAAGCACTGAATGTCGGTTATTCGCCAAACACAACAGGAGTTCCATATCTTAACCATTTCATATCGGTGGTCAATATCGATTTTACCCAATAGATTGGTGATACTCTAATAATCCCTCTATTCCGCCGAATATTACAGGCTCCATCTTTGAGGGGTATCAAATCAAATGGCTGGAGTGATTTACAACGCCAAACTTGTTAGCACTCCACTGAAATGACCTGTTCTTATCACCTTGAAACATTCCACTTATCCTTCACCTACACAATCAACACACTATTATTTTATCAATATAATGGAAAATAATTAAAGGGTTTTGGGTTGTTAACGTTGTGTCACGACGCAAGTCAGTCTTGAGATTTAACTCTTGGGGTTAGCGATAGCGTCACCAGGCAAACCCACTTGTTGTCTCGGGTTGATATGAGATGAGATATGGCTCATCTGGGTCTCTAAATGCTTGATTGATACCGAATGGGAGGTGACGGTCTGACTGAGGGTGGACACATCTTCTTTTATGCCTTTTAGAATTTTGTTTGCCCCTTCAACTTTGTTGAGGATACACAAGAGCATATCGTTAAATCTACCACCTTCAGTATCCTTAGGTTTTTGTCGTTCATGGGAGGCACATATCTATCATTCTCCCCATCTTTCCAAGTTAAATTTTGATCTCTCTATTCTTGGTCTCTATACTTCCATACTTCCTCTCTGGCTTAACCTTGGTTACCACCCAGCCTTGTGTAGTTTTACTGGTAACCACCACCTTGGTTTTCTAAGAAGTTCACCTCCTCACTGTATAAGTCTTCAAACTTCATGTCATCAGGATTTGTACTCTCAACTTCCACAACATAGACGCTACGGGTGTCTGCTCCCATGACATTCTTGGACAGAATATAAAGTTGCATAATGATCGTGGCCATATTTTGGTCCCTTTCATTGTCTTTTTTGATCATCTCTTTAGATAACTGAAAGGTGACCGGAGAAACTTGTCCCTCACGAGTTTACCATGCCCTTTTGATGGTTGTCATGCCATCCAAAAGTTTGGCTTTCACCAAGTATAGCTGCTGCATTAGTCCTCCCGGTGAGAGTTGGTTAACTACCCATTTGTTAATCGAATCTAGGTGTCATGACCATCAAGTACACCCTAAAAGTTAGAGTATACTTGAGTTCGTCACACGGAAAATGAGACTTCAAGAAGTCTCATCTAAGCCATTCATATCATTCATTGCATAATGAACATTCTAAAATGAGTAAGAATTTAAAAATTTCTTCACACACGAAGAACTCTTTCTATAAATAATACGCAAATGGAAAACTTTAATTTAAAACATTAAAACTTCACAATATCCCTTTGAACCATCTGAACTTTGGAGTATACAACACTTGGGACTAAGCCCATACAAGACATAAAATAAAGACTAAGACATAAACGAACATGTGGATATTGTCCTCGAATCGATGAGGACTCACTAATACTTCATGTTCAACCCTTAGAAACCTATCCATCCTCCATGGCACATCAAGACTTCAAATTACCTACACTTTAGTCAAAAAGGAAAAAGAAGGGGTTAGCACATTTGATGTACTAAGTATGGAAGCCATGCAAAAACCATGAAAAAGAGACATTTAGTCAATAGCATGCTTTTCATGAATTTTGATTAAAACATCATACTATAAGCATAAGAACATCATTTAACACTTTAAAAATGCATAATAAATCATTCAAGCAATTATCACAATTTTAATAGCCACTTTCCAGTAACTCACTTCACTGTACAGTGATGTTCCTTCACTGTTACAGTGAAGTGCTTAGCCTTCACATTTGACATCTTCTAGAATGTAATCAACCCACTAAAAGCTATCCTAAGACTCCATTAAGTCATACAAAGAGGGACCACCCATACACCCTCTCAAAACATGCTTAAACGATCCTTAAGACTACTTAGAATGAGACACATACACACTTACAATACATCAAGCACATGAAAATGAGATCCTCCTACCAAAGGTGATTCCAAGGTTCACTTGGGTGAGTGTGGAGAGACCGACCATACAATCCCTTTCACACACACACAAGGGATCCTATAGACTACCTAAGATAGAATCATTCTCACTTAATACCATGACATACATCAAACATGACATTCTCCCTTTCAAAGGTTATCAAAAGACCCACTCAAGAAACTCAAGAAGAGAATGCCGATAAATGACCTCTTCAAGATTACCTAAGTAATCCTTAAGACTTACCTAGGTTAGGATCATGTCCACATAATCAATCACATTCATTAACTAGAATCATTATTAAGACTTATCTAAGTAAGAGATGAAGTGATCATTCCTATGCCCCCTTCATACCTTAACTAGACAACTCTTAACTAATCTAGATAAGAACTTATTCATTTAACATTCTTTCTTAACTTAAGTCATTACATTCCTTAGTTTATTTAAGAGACATTCATCACATCAGGACATTCAAGTAATGGTCTTGGGTAAGACCTAGGGACTCTCACTAACATCATTAAAGCGTATTGTGCAATGTCTAGATAGCGTCCCCTACTACCACCTAAACTTCATAGAACTTCTCTAATTCTAGTAAGTATCCCACATGATGAGAATAGGCAATAACCTACATAGACCATGGTAGTAAAGCATGGAATCCGGAGTTCTAACCTACTCCGATGAGGTTGTTCTACTTGCCAATGGTAGAACATGGACACATCCCATGTAGGCACATGGTTAAGGAATATGAAGGGCTTCTTTGTACTGTAACCTCATCCTTTAACTAGAGCTACTTTCCTTGCCACACTCACTTGGTGCTAGCCTTTGTTCTCATAGAGTACATCATATTAAGGTTCATTCAAAGGGTTTTACATCATGTTCATAACCCAATCACATTTACCCTACCAAAGAGGTCCTCTAGGGCTACCTTCCAATGGTGACAAGAAGCTCATCATGACTTTCCTAAGTATTGATATGATTCCGTTCTAGCCAATCAACCTTAAGTCCATCATTACATTACATGAAGGATACCATTACGGCTTTCAACTTCAAGTTTCATGACCTTACCTTCTAGGTTCAAGGTTTCACATAAGGGACCCTCTTATCATCATTGAAGGTCTCACATCATTCATTCATTCATTCAAGACTAAGAGAATTTAGCATCCTAAGTCAAGACATCACATATTCACATTCATACAAGCATTAAGTAAGGGACACAAATCTACCTAAACAAGACACAACATTACTTCACTTTAGCACATATTACATGTTATTCAAGAAGCACATAGGAACAACCATATCATCTTAAAGTCATCCTATACACTACTATATCCTCATCAATATAGTCATCATAGACTCATATAGCCAATTAGGAACAGTCATACATTCAACTCTAAGACTACAGACAATACATAGTCATTAGTCTAACATGATCACCTAAATAGCATCAATAGAATAACATATAATTTGACATTACTTCACATATAGGTATATATGATCATACATCACATAATCAACTACACACATCAACATAATACTTCAAGTAGTGCCGACAAGGCCATGATCATCATAATACTTAAAATAACGCCGACAAGGCCACATCAATCACATAACACCACCACCATAAGTGGACCATACCAATCACATATAATTCAAGATATAAATTACAATATATATACATAATAATAAGAGAGTTAGGGCAGAATACCACCCACTTGATCTCACCACTTCAATCCAAATCTAAATCATCCCATTGAATATCATAAGGACCTTACCCATGGCCATGAACATCAATTCAAAACATAAATCATAATACTCAATGAATCTAAGTCAATTCAATATATATTTATTAATCTAAGACCAATTAGATATCAATTGAATATAATCTTTACATCATTAGAAAGCCCATAGAAATCTACACTAGCATCTATAAGCATTTAGTTAATATCAATTCAATAAGCTTAACATGCAATAGATCTAAGAGTATTAATTACTCAATTGATCAAATTGAAATAGCCTATACACCATACATACATAATCTATACATGAATCAAAAGTCCATAACAATCTACTATTGGATTCATGAATATCAAAACATAATCAATTCACCCATACTTTAGTGAAATTTAGAGATTTGAGAAGATCAAGGGTTCATGGAGAATTTCATTGGAAAACATCAATTATACATTAGTAACATCATATATTAAGCTTTGAAAACGTTTAATGCAAGAACCCAAGACTTCGAGTAGAAATTTGACTTTTTTCTCTTTCTAAAATCCTTTGAAAATCATCTTTGAAATTCGCTCTAAGGTTATAGCAAGCCTTAGATGAAGAACTCCCATACCTTATTTGAAGAACCCAATGCTAATTGAATAATAAACTCCATTGAAGACCCATCTTCAAGCTTCATCTTCACTTTGAACTCCCATGGAGGTTTTTGGAGAAACTTTAGGAGGGAAAGGATTTTGATCTTAGTGTTAGGATTTAAATGAGAGTGTAATCACTTATATACTCTTCAAATACCCCTAAACACCTAAAACAACCGTCCCCACGTTTTATAAGACTTGGGGTGAATTTCCCCAAACCCCCAAGTCTTAATAGAAAACTGGCAGGAAAATCACAACACCATCGATGCCCCACCATCTACGGTCCGTGTGTGAGACCATGCCCCGTCATGGGGTCTCATGGTTTGCTCCTGCAGCTCCCCAACCTGAATTCTTTTAGTCTCATCGACGCCACCCATCGACGGGCTGTCGCCTGGTCGACTGGCCGTCGTTTGGGTCGTCGTTTGGCACTGCCTGGCAGTGTTGAGCTCCAAGTTGGGGTCCTCCTCTAGGGCCCCTTGTGGGTCCGACATGGAGTCGTACCCGGACGTTTCCAACTCAAACATATACATATACGAGTTTAGGTCCTCCCACATGAGTTTCACCCAAAACGAACAAGTAAAACTCTACGAAACATGCTTAGACACACAAGATCATTTCAAGGCACATCTTTCGAACGTCATGGACGTTCTCTAACGTTTGACCTCCAAACTTCACGAAACTTGACACACTGCCTATATACACCATATAAACTCATTTAAGGACCACATAAGCTCATGCATCACACATAAATACATACAAACATATATGAAGCACCTAGGTGACTTAGTCGTCGAACGTCTTGGTCGTCCCTTTGATGTTTGACTTTCAATGCATCTAAACTCTTAGTTACTGCCTCAATAACACTTTATAGACCATTTTAGGACCCTATACCATCATGAAAACCAAGTTAGGCTCTAGCTTCACCTAAGTCATTTTTGAGATCTTACAATCTCCCCCACTTGGATAACATTCGTCATCGAATGACACTTTCCACTCTCCGAACACTTCCAAGTATAGAGATCAATTAGCAGCTCATAACCATACAATATAAAACATAATCAAGTAGAAAACATCAATTTCATATAAGCAAGAGATTCACAACACAACAAGAAACTAGAATAGATTCTATAACTCATCATGCGATAAATCTCACATCCTTCATTCCAAATAGCAAAAACTTATTTTATATTCATTATCATACTAATATACATCAGTTCTAACAATATTACAATAATTTTAGACCATAGAATAAATTAGTCAATTTCAAAAAATATCACAGTGAACTGGCAGGGCATTACAGTGAATTGTCCAACTTTTGCAAAAATGCAACTTTTAGGCAATTTCATGATAGAAATATGCTAATATGCAAGATAACTTCATATAAACACCTTTTACAACATAATCACGGCATCATAAGATACACACTGCAAGAAGTTAATGAAATTCAATTTCAACCAAGCATGCGTATCATAAGGAGAATGTTAGGAACTCATTTTTATCACAAAAACTCCTACATAAATAAAGTTACTAAGAAATCTTGGTTTTAGGCTTGAATAAACACATATAGAAAGGTTAAGGGTACCTCACTCCCAACAACCATACTCTTCACCATACTCCCCCATTTAGGAGAAACCCATTCTAAGGTCAACATAACATCTACCACAAGGAACTCCCTCAAGTCACCTTAAGCCTTACTAATACTTTCTCATCCAAAGTCTAGCTCATGACTAGAGGCTCTCAAAGGTTCAACCATCTAATCACTGCATCCCCCTTACTAGGAGAAACTCACCATTACTCTTTCAAGTATCTTCACTTCCTTTACACTTCTAGCTTTTATACCTTACCATTCTTTCCAACTATACGACCCTTCAAAAGGTAACTAAACCAATCTAGGGTCATCAACATCATCTTTCACACCTCATCTAACAAGCCACATCTCATATTTTCTCTCCCTCAACCCAATCTTCATAAAGTCACACTGAAATGAGCAAACGCATATGACAGACAAGGGAAAGACACCATATACAAAGCTCTTAGGCACAATTAGATGAATAAAGAAGTGAAACTTTTCCTAGCACCCAATAGCCTCCTATTCATAATGTGGCGCATTTCACATTACAAATAAGACTCTATTAGATGTAGTTCATGAGACAACTACGACACTCCCAAACCTGACTCTGATACCAAGTTTGTCACGATCCTCAAGTACACCCTAGAAGTTAGAGTATCCTTGAGTTCGTCACATGGAAAATGAGACTTCAAGAAGTCTCATCTAAGCCACTCGTATCATTCATTGCATAATAAACATTCTAAAAATGAGTAAGAATTTAAAACTTTCTTCATACATGAAGAACTCTTTCTATAAACAACACGCAAACGGAAGACTTTCATTTAGAACATTAAACCTTTACAATATCCCTTTGAACCATCTAAACTTTATAGTATACAACACTTGGTACTAAGCCCATACAAGACATAAAATAAAGACTAAGACATAAACGAACATGTGGATATTGTCCTCGAATCGATGAGGACTCACCAATACTTCATCTTCAACCCTTAGAAACCTATCCATCCTCCATGGCACATCAAGACTTCCAATTCCCTACACTTTCGTCAAAAAGGGAAAAGAAGGGTTAGCACATTAGATGTACTAAGTATGGAAGCGATGCAAAAATCATGAAAAAGGGACATTTAGTCAATAGCATGCTTTTCATCAATTTTGATTAAAACATCATACTATAAGCATAAGAACATCATTTAACACATTAAAAATACATAAGAAATCATTCAAGCAATTATCACATTTTTAATAGCCACTTTCCAGTAACTCACTTCACTGTACAGTGATGTTTCTTCACTGTTACAGTGAAGTGCTTATCCTTCACATTTGACATTTTTTAGCACGTAGTCAACCCACTAAAAGCCATCCTAAGACTCACTTAAGTCATACAAAGAGAAACAACCCATACACCCTCTCAAAGCATGCCTAAATGATCCTTAAGGCTACTTAAATTAGACACATACACACTTACAATACACCAAGCACATGAACATGAGATCCTCCTACCAAAGGTGATTCCAAGGTTCACTTGGGTAAGTGTGGAGAGACCGCCCATACAATCCCTTTCACACACACAAGGGATCCTATAGACTACCTTAGATAGAATCATTCTCACATAATACCATGACATACATCAAACATGACATTCTCCCTTTCAAAGGTTATCAAAAGATCCACTCAAGTAACTCAAGAAGAGAATGCCCATAATTGACCTTTTCAAGATTACCTATGTAATCCTTAAGACTTACCTAGGTTAGGATCATGTCCACATAATCAATCACCTTCATTAACTAGAATCATTATTAAGACTTATCTAAGTAAGAGATGAAGTGCACATTCCTATTCCCCCTTCATACCTTAACTAGACAACTCTTAACTAATCTAGATAAGAACTTATTCACTAACATCTTCAAAGCCTATTGTGCAATGTCTAGATAGCGTCCCATACCACCACCTAAACTTCATAGAACTTCTCTAATGCTAGTAAGTATCCCACATTATGAGAATAGGCAATAACCGACATAGACCATGGTATCAAAGCATGGAATCCGGAGTGCTAACCTACTCCGATGAGGTTGTTCTACTTGCCAATAGTAGAACATGGACACATCCCATGTAGGCACATGGTTAAGAAATATGAAGGGCTTCTTTGTACTCTAGCCTCATATCCTGTAACTAGAGCTACTTCCCTTGCCAACTCACTTGGTGCTAGCCTTTGTTCTCATAGAGTACATCACATTAAGGTTCATTCAAAGGGTTTACATCATGTTCATAACCCAATCACATTTACCCTACCAAAGAGGTCCTCTAAGGCTACCTTCCAATGGCTACAAGAAGCTCATCATGAATTTCCTAAGTATTTATATGATGCCGTTCCAGCCAATCAACCTTAAGTCCATCATTACATTACATGAAGGATACCATTACGGCTTTCGACTTCAAGTTTCATGACCTTACCTTCTAGGTTCAAGGTTTCACATAAGGGACCCTCTTATCATCATTCAAGGTCTCACATCATTCATCCATTCAAGACTAAAAGATTTAGCATCCTAAGTCAAGACATCACATATTTACATTCATACAAGCATCAAGTAAGGGACACAAATCTACCTAAACAAGACACAACATTACTTCACTTTAGCACATATTACATGTTATTCAAGAAGCACATAGGAACAACCATTATCATCTTAATGTCATCCTATACACTACTATATCCTCATCAATATAATCATCATAGAATCATATAGCAAATTAGGAACAATCATGCATTCAACTATAAGACTACACACAATACATAGTCATTAGTCTAACATGATCACCTAAATAGCATCAATAGAATAACACATAGTTTGACATTACTTCACATATAGGTAGATATGATTATACATCACATAATCAACTACACACATCAACATAATACTTCAAGTAGTGCCGATAAGTCCATGATCATCATAATACTTAAAATAACGCCGACAAGGCCACATCAATCACATAACACCGCCACCATAAGTGGACCATACCAATCACATATAATTCAAGAGATAAACTACATTAGCTATACAAAATAATAAGAGAGTTAGGGTAGTATACTACCCACTTGATCTCACCACTTCAATCCAAATCTAAATCATCCCATTGAATATCATAAGGACCTTACCCATGGCCATGAACATCAATTCAAAACATAAATCATAATACTCAATGAATCTAAGTTAATTGAATATAGATTTATCAATCTAAGACCAATTAGATATCAATTGAATATAATCCTTACATCATTAGAAAGCCCTTAGAAATCTACACTAGAATCTATAAGCATTTAGTTAATATCAATTCAATAAGCTTAACATGCAATAGATCTACGAGTATTCATTACTCAATTGATCAAATTAAAACAGCCTATACACCATACATACATAATCTATATATGAATCAAAAGCCCATAACAATCTACACATGGATTCATGAATATCAAAACATAATCAATTCACCCATACTTTAGTGAAATTTAGAGATTTGAGAAGATCAAGGGTTCATGGAGAATTTCATTGGAAAACATCAATTATCTTATTTCAGGAAGACACTTCGGGCGCTCATACTCCGACATATGAAGAAGCTGCATAAACATGATATCTTTTTCACATGTCCCTTTGGTTTATCTTTCTTAAAATTTTGGATATTGTCGTTTTTCACATTTGAGGACAAATGCTTTTTTTTTTTGGTGGGGTGAGGCTCACCTTTGTTTTGCATATCTTGAATGCTTTTTGCAATTGTGTTTTGAGATTTATCTGGGTTGTATGTTTTGAACTGTGTTTTTAATCTGATTTTGGTGGATTGCTTGAGCTTATGGCTCTTTTTTGGGTCTTAATTTAATAATAATTTTGACCCTTCCAAAAAAAAATTCACTTTTCAAAAATTTGCCACATATTGTGTTGAAAGTGGTTGTTCTTGTACAAATTTAAGTCTCAATTTCGATCAATACCGAGGACTTGAAAATATTTCTCAATCGAACAACCATGAATGTGTGGCTACAACGAGAATGAATGAAGTTATATTGACAATACGTAAACTCTTTGCATCTCGTTGTGATTAGCCAATTATCGAATTAATTCTTTTGCAATGACCATTGCACACTAGCGAAAGTATGTTGTCTTCTTTGACTCAAGTGTCAATGCCTTGTGAGATGAGCTTACTTTGAATCTAGCATGAATAAAACCTAGAATTTTCCCCTTTAGTCTGATTGATATAGAAAGGTATCCTCTTGAGATGGTATTAGGCAATATTTAAAGAGTGTAAGCCAACTTTGACATATACCTCTTTTGTAGCTTACCCGTGAGCGTGTGAAACTCTCTTGAACACCCTTTGAGCCTTATTTTTTCCTTGGAAACCTTGATGCAACCTAAACCCGACATGATCCTTCACCTATAATCTTCTTGAGCTGGGCATAATTGAATAGCCAACTTAGGCCAAAATCCTAAGTTGGGGGTGTGGTAAGAGGACAAGGAGAAGTCAAGAAGAGCATGAAAAGTCTTGTAAACTCATGGTATTTCAGCAAAATGGGAACCCTCTATAATTAAAAAAAAAGATAAAAATAAAAAAAGGATATGTTTTGAGGAAACCACATATCATTGAGGAAAAATCCACCGATCCTAAATGACCATACCTTTGCACTCAGCCTCATTACAAGCCTTAGAAAGACCTTTTTGGTATTGAGTGAACTGAACCGAAAGTCAATTAGAAAATAAGGGCAAACATATGGGTGAAAATATGCATTATGTTCCTTTTTTTTGAGTGTGAGTGTTGCATAAGATTCACGATCCTAAGTTGATAAATCTACGTGTGTGCAAACTGAATCATTCTTTGTGTGAGGGAATGTAGATACTTTTTTTGAGCTTGAACTTGCTTTAGTGGCGAGCATTGTGAGCTCGAGAATCTTTGGCAATTGTGTGTCACAACTTGAATATTTGAGTATACAATATTGAGCTATGCATGAGTAATTTAAGACTTGTTGTGCCTATTCATGATTGAGTCTTGTGTAGCACTATTTGAGACATCCTAATTGAATGGTTGAACTTGAGTTTTACTTCAAGACAAACAAAAGTTTAAGTTGGGGGTGTTGATGAGTCCTTAAATATGACTCATCTACGACCTTATTTTAATGTAAATTGTGTCCTGGATTGTTTATTTTATCTTGATATCTGATAAAAACTCCTAAGTTTCAGGTATTTAAGGATTTGGTAGGAGCATGGACACTTAGGCACATAACGCAAGTAAAACAGAGAAAAAGAGCTGAATATGCAAGGGTGCGCAAAACCAAGCACACTTGGCGATCCGTCGTATAGCGAAGTTCCGCCTTTTGTTACAGAAAGTGAGCCCTAAACGAAGTGTATCAAAAGGCGATGAAAATAAGCATCGGCACTTTATCGATCAGTTTTGCAAAGTAGAAGATTTTCGCCCATCGATCCAGAACACATAGACAAGGAAAGCAACGTGCAAGCGGCGATGAACTGAACTAAGGTAGATTCTCCAAATCACTCATCGAATCACGACTAACTGCACCAAAAGGAATCGACAACACAATTCTGAAGTCTATAAATACTAAAATCTTTTATTATTTACATATTGCAAATTTAGAGAGTGAAACAATTACACTCGGTACTTTGTTCTTAAGTTTACTCTAAATTTTGGAGAGAGTTTTCGGGAAGCTTGAAGAAAGAAGCTCTTCTTCCAATTTTGGAAGTGGGTCTTCTCCATTTACCTTCTTGTGTTACTCTTAAGTTTTAATCTCTTATACCCACTTGATTTCTTTATCATTATAAGTATATTTGATTATTGCTTGGTGAGTGGCTAAAAGCTACATTCTTGGGGTGTGATTTTGAAATTATGGGTTTATTAATTTGTTGGGTCTTGTTTGTTTGTAGCTTAGATCGCTTTTTTATTTCACCTAGTGATTGTGGTTTAATCTAATAGATTTGTAGTTGAAAATACAAAACCACCCATGTTTTTTCGGCTTTCTCTAGAGGGAGGTCGCGAAACTAAGACATTATAATGATCTCCTAAGGAGTGCGTCTACATGAGGTTCAGCCCGAGAAGATGAGCCCTAGTCCCTTATTCAAGAACTCCCGTCGAAAGAGAGAGTGTGGATAAGGCGTATGCTGGTTAGTTTAGACGAGTTAGTATCTGAGAGGAACCCATTTGATCTGCGGTAAGTTTCCCGAGAGGGAACTTGCTTTGACCTAAGGCTTAGCCTAGTCATCATTGTTTTGTGAAATTAGCTAACGAAAGCATGTACCCACAACTTTTATTTTGACATATAGTGATCACACCCCAAGAACTTTCCCCCATACTTGATTTTCCCTTTAATTTTTTCTATTTTACTACTTGTTACAAAAAATCTTAATATTTGACACATTAGTGTCACGAACTGAATTTAAATTTGTTTTCATATTCAAAAATGTCTTAAACAATCACTTTTTAGAACGAAATTCTATGTAGCTACTACTTTCACTACCACTCCCTTGGGACACGACCTCAACCCTTGGTTGGGTTACTAAACTAGCTTTGATTCCTAGGGACTCAAACTTTAGGCTAGTGTCATTGATCACGATAATTCAAAAGAAAATAAAAGTATCAAATCACTTTATCCCTTAGTTTTTCTATTGGCTGATGTTTCTCCTTCACACAATGCTGGATTCTTTTCCTTCTTCTGAAATTTGTTAACCTGGTGTTTACTAACAGGAGCCCCTTCTATGGTAACCTCATGTCTCATGATTCTTCTTTTCTCTTGAGCTTTCAGGAAATTGAGCAACTCTGTCAATCTAATCTTTGACAAATTCTTAGTAGTTTCTAAGGTCGTAATTTTTGCTTCATACCTTTCAGGAACTATTACAAGAATATTCACTACAATTATTGAGTGTGATAATGCATCGATTAGCCTCACCTTATTTGCAATATTTAGAAGTCTGTCTGAATATTCCTTCACTGTTTCAGACTCCTTCATTATTTTGCAATTCAAACTCCCTAATTAAGTTTAAAACTTTCATACCTTTTATTCTCTCATCTCCAGAATACTTTTCCTTGCGATAATCCCATTCTTCTTTAGCAGTTTTCAGTGACATTATTCGCGTGAAAACTGTTGACGATACAACAACAAATAAACATGCCTTGGCCTTCAATTTTTTTGTCCTCTTTTCCTTGTGTTTTTTAATTTGAGCAATGGTGGGATTATATTGTAGGGTTGGAATATCATAATCATCTTCCACAGCTTCCCAGAGATCTAAAGCATCTAAGTACGTCTCCATTTATACTGCCTAAATCTGATAATTATCTCCATCATAGACAGGCGGAGCAATTGGTGACAAACTTGCTTCAACATCCATGGCTTCTCTAACTCGATCGCAGAACCCTTAAGATGAAAGCTCTGATACCAACTATAAGTTTTAGTAAGACTGATGGCAGATAATTGTCACGATCGGAGAGCACCCCCTAGTCGTAACCATCATATTCGACCTCAAAAGGTTTTATACTAGCCTTAGCATTCTTCATAACATCTATCATAGAATAAAATGCGGAAAAATTTAAAACTTTTACTTCGCAAGTTCAACTTCACTTCATATATAAAAATATAATCTAACTTTATCACATCATACCATCTAGACATATGAGAATAGATATTTTTGATTTAGTCCTTACATCAATAAGAAGTATAGAAATAGGAAAGTACAACAATGTATTTCAACATGACAAAAGCACTAAAAGCTAGAACATAAGGGTCTTGTATTAGGACTTGATGACTCACCAACTTGGAGAAGCAAATCCAAGTGTCTTGAAAAATAGCCTTGAAATCTCCTCAAAGGCCCGAACCTACAATGTTTGGGAAAGAGGGAAGGAAATATGGGTGAGTACATCACACGTACAAAGTATGACTTCTATGCATAAAAATCATCAATGCATGTATAAAAGGACATTTAAGTCAAAACATGCTTCTTACCAAGTAAAATCCAATATGCACATAAAGTAAGCATCATAAGCAAACCCAACATAATATCACTCCAACATGTAGACAACCCAAGCAATACTTGTGCATTGCAAAGAATAGAATCTCATTACCCTATCCCAAGCTAAGTATCACTATTAGCAACCTACTTAATACAGACATTCATAATATCAAATTACATAATATATTATCATATTCATGAAGATCATACATAGCCTAACATATATAAATCATAAGCAACATAATCATAAGAGAACACTACTAAAACCATCTCTTAGGATCCCACAAGTGCAATGCGTAACAAAAGTCACATACCCTCCCTTACACCATGTAGAACCCTTAAGAAATCCCTAGTGAGAGTTCATACATTTAATTCATTAATTTACTTTTATATTAGGGAACGAGGTTGCAATAATCGACATAAGACCATTAGAGCTACATGGAATCCGGTGTTCCACTCCCACACCAAAAAGAGAGTGTTAGCAAATGCCAAAGGTGTAATCTTTCGTACATAGCTATCTAGGTGGATCCACTAAGCTAGAGTCTTATGTGGGCACATAGTTATGGGTAAAGAAGATTGTTACTAAAAACCTTAACTTGCTAAATATGTGGATTTCCATCTCATGAGATAATACATATATTGGGAATCCGGACTTGCTAAACGTGAGGAAACCCATGTAGGGATCCGGACTTATTAAACGTGAGACCCCCATCTCATTTACACGCCCTTTCGGTGCTAAGCATCTATTCCATTTAGTAATCATGTTTAGTCATGACATAAGTTCACGCTAGCCATTACTAGACTTTATGTAAACATTTTTATCATTTTAGATCATGGAGTTTCATAAGTGAGAACAATGCTTTCACTTTAGGATCACTAGCAAGTGAGTAAAACTTTCACTTTAACATTACATTATAATTGTGATAACTATCTTTCAAACATATAACAATCATACCATATCATACTTATGTACTTCATAGATAATTCAAGTGTATAGGTTTGAGGATGAGGGGATCTTGTCATCAACACCACAATAACATCTTAGATTTAGCATCATTACTATCTATGTAATTCAATTTTCATACTTGAGTATAAGGATGAACCAATATTCATACCTTCTTTCCCTTCATGGGAATTCATGCTTAAATCACCCAACAATTCATAACCAACACATAATATAAGGCAATCCATGAAGCAATAACGTAACTTACAATAATATAATTAATGGATATTTTCATCATCTTCAATCAACTCATCATATCAAATCCAAGATTTATGAAATTGGGGAGAACATGGGTCCAAGGGAATTCCAAATGAACAACAACAATTATCCATCATTATACACCTAACAACCTTAAGTAATCATAATTCATCATAATTGATTCATAATTTTATTTTTCAAAGAAGACCCATGTGTAGAGAAAAACCCTAGATTTGGGGGATTTTGAAAACATCTTTGGAGAGGCCTCTTGGGGATGGATTACCAAGAGTGAAAGAAAACATACCTTAAGGAAGATTTAGCCACACAATTGAGTTGAATCTCTTGAGAATTGATCCTCTTCTTGGAGCTCCAAAGTTCTTCAATGGAGGTTTGAGGAGAGAGAGAAACTAGAGTAAAAATAGAGAATCTAATTCTTCTCTTTTGATTCTAATTGTGAGTTTGAGTTTTGACTGAGGAATGGGTGGAAAATGGCTAAAAACTATATATATTAGCCCTATCAAAGTACCCTAAACACCCCTACACTAGTTGGAGCTTAAAGCAAAAGTCCAACTTCACTTTTCATCAAATTCCCAATTTTGTCAAATCTGGGAGGTGGGTCCGCGACGCTCTCTGATGCTCAATTTATTTTTTGAAAATGCTTTTTTGAGGTAGAGGATCTCGTGTTAGCTTCATATCGCTGAGCTGAAATATTCAAGAAATCGGACCAGGCGCGCGACACGCCATCACCCTCAAATTCCGACCGTTCAAATTTCTTCTTTGTTTCTCATCTCTAACCCTCTAAAGTTTCACGACTCTTTCCATAAGAACTTAGGACTGTAATTACCCATTTTTAGGTCATAATTCATTGGTTTAGTCTCTAATATAGGTCATACAATTTCCGGAATGTTTTAATACTCCCCCCCATAGGAACATTCATCTCCGAATGACACCTTAAACCTTTTTACGGGAGAAAAAAAGAGAAAGAGACTCAAGACTAGAAGCCCAACAACAAGAAATATAAAAATGATTCACAACGCATAGGAGGAATTCTGAACTCCTTTCAACACATAATCAAAACATCAAAACATAGGAACTTAATCCACAAAAGCTCATCATTTCATATCATGTAAGGAGGAACTACCTTCTCCATTGCAAAATGAGCTCAATATTAATATAATATTAAAGAGTTGACATGATAGTTTCTTCTTAAAAAAACATCAAGTATGCTCCATATAATTCTCATGAGGACAATACAACATAATACATATAAGTGCAAGTCAATCATGAGGAAGATAGTTCATGAAAACTCAATTTAAACATGAATTTCTATAAGAATATGCACATATTAGAATATCATGATGGGTTCAACATTATACAAGATTCTCATTTAATAGAAACTACTAAACTCAACTTTGGTTAGGATTGAGAGGAAAAAGATGAGGATAGCGGGACTTCATGTCGGCCTCGGCCTCCATGTTGCACGCTTAACTAGGTGGTCTCTCCATAGGACTTTTACGGAGGCAACCTCCTTATTCCTCAATTTCTTCACTTGAAGATCTAAGATCTCAACTGTAACCTCTTCATAAGAAAGGTTCTCATTCACCCCTAAACCTTCTAAGGGAACAATAGACATCGGGTCACCTATACATTTCTTGAGTATAGAAACATGGAACACCGGGTGAACCGGGGACAATTCATTTGGCAATTTTAAATCATAAGCCACTTTCCCCACTCGCTTCAAAATTTCATAAGGGCCCACATATAGGGGACTAAATTTCCCCTTTTTACCAAATCCCATTACCCCTTTCATGGGCGAGATATTCAAGTAAACCCAATAACCTACTTCAAACTCAAGGTCCCTTCTTCTATTATAGGCATAAGACTTTTGCCGACTTTGAGCCGTTTTCAACCTATTTATTATGACTTGAAATTTCTCAATGGCTTCATAGACCATCTCGGGACCAAGAAGAGAAAACTCACCTACTTCCAACCACCAAATCGTAGATCGACACCTCCTGCCATAAAGGGCTCCAAATAGAGTCATTGCAATGCTCGAGTGGTAGCTATTATTGTAGGCAAACTCTATCAAAGGTAGATGATCATACCAATTACCCTTGAAGTCAATAACACATTCCCTCAACATGTCTTCTAAGGTTTCGATGGTACGTTCCTCTTGACCATCCATGTGAGGATAAAATGTGGTTCTAACTTTCACCTTTGTACCAAGCCCTTCTGGAAATGCCTTCCAAAAATGAGAAGCAAATTGTTTTCCTCTATCCCAAATGATGGAAAAAGGGACTCCATGTAATACCGTTATCTCTCTAACACACACCTTAGCATAATGCATTGCCGAATAAGTTACCTTCACTGGAAGAAAATGGGATGACTTTGTCAACCTATCCACAATAACCCAAATGGAGTCGTGTTACTGTTTTGTTCGAGGTTAACCTACCACAAAATCCATATTGACCTCCTCCAACTTCCAAGTGTGGATGTCTATTTCCTAATAGAAACTACCCGGCCTTTGATGCTGGATTTTACTTGTTTGCAATTTGGACACTTGGCCACAAAGTCTGCGGTATTTTCTTCATATCGTTCCACCAATATGTCTCTTGCAGATCACGGTACATTTTGGTGGTACCCGGATGAACGGAATATCGGGAAAATGAGCCTCTTCCAAAATTTGCTCCCTTAAGCCATCTATATCCAACAGACACAATCTATCTTGGTACTTAAGTACCCCTATCCTCCCCTTGGGAGGAAGACTCATTAGATTTAATAAGAACTGATTCCTTCAATTCCATCAATAGGGGATCAAGATGTTTCTTAGATTTCACCTCAACCACTAAAAATGACTCATAGTTATGATGAACCATGGAACCCTCCTTTGGAGATTCTTCAAGTAGAACACTGAACCAGGACAACCTGTGCACCTCTTTTACTAACTCCTTCCTATGATCAACAACATGGGTCACACTACCCATGGACATTCGACTCAAAGCATCCGTAACCACATTAGCTTTCCTAGGGTGGTAAAGGACACTTATATGATAATCTATTAAAACCTATAACCACCTTCTTTGGCACAAATTCAAATCATTTTGAGTGAAAACATATTTGAGAGTCTTGTGATCCGTGAACACATCAACATGTATCCCATAGATAAGTGTCTCCAAATTTTCAAAGCAAACACTATGACCGCTAGTTCAAGGTCATGAGTTGGGTAGTTCTTGTCATGAACCTTGAGTTTCATAGAGGTATATGTTATCACATTACCATTTTGCATAAGGACACAACCCAAACCTACTCGAGAAGCGTCAAAATAAACCACAAACCCTTCGTTACCCTCTGGTAAGGTCAACACTGAAGCGGAGGTGAGTTTATCTTTCAATAATTGGAATCTCTTTTTATATGATTCCAACCATTCGAACTTGGACTTCTTTTGGGTTAAGGCCTTTTATGGAGATTTGATAGATAAAAATCCCTCAAAAAACCTCCTATAATTGCAGAAAGGATGATACCACCTCAAGGTAAAACATCTGGAAGTACGCTAAGTGAAAATATACCCACCAATAAGGGCAAGATAAAGAAACCTGCTGCAAGTAATAAGGGAAAAAAGTGTAAAAGAATGGAGTATGCATCGGTTGAAGCAAGTATGACCAATATAGACTCCCGCCTCACGAATCAGAATCGCATAAAAGCATCGGCTTCTCAGATGGAAAGCCCTGAACAAAGATCATCAAACAATGCAAAATCTAATGGACTAAGAAATATTCTTGAAGAAAAATGCTTATCCACAGATGGGGTGATTGACAGATATCAAGAAATTTTGAGCATACTTAGGTATCATCACTTCCATCTTTTCACTATGCCTAATGGACCATATATTCCAAGTTTAGTTTGAGAGTTCAATTCTTCTTATAAATATCTTATACCATTGGGGAGAAAGCGTGCAACAACTTTCAAGATATTGGATTCTGTGGTAGTACGGAGGAAGACAGTGCAGTGCGATCCCGATAATATTTATGCTATCATAGGTCGTCCTAAGAACATTGAAGATGCAGCCCAACACATAACCAGTACTGAAACACTGGAGAACATGAAAAAATGGTTAGATGCCCTAATCTCAAATGATTTTCCAATTGGTAAAAGTTGGTGTTGCAATTGAAAAGAAAAACATCAACGTAGCATCTCGATATTGGTTAAGTTTCGTCAATAACTCGATCATGCCATCTCAAAATGAATCTATCCTACTGCCAGCAAAGGACGCATGCCTAGGTTGTATCATTGATAGAATTCAGCTCAATTTGAGGGATAATCATTGCTTTAGAAATGCTCATGCGTGCAAACAAACATAAAACATCACTTTCATTCACGGTATTGATGACTAAGCTGGACTTCATACGTGAATAGCGGTGTGTGAACATAACCAACGAGCCATTAATGAGATAACAAAATTGAAGGGTTTTGTTGCGCCATTTAAAAATAGAGGTAGTGAAGTCCATCACCATCTCTAACTAGGTAACTAGGCCTGAACTGGAAAATGAGGATACCCTTAAGGACACAACTAACATTGATGGCGACGAACCAATGGAGACGGTCAAAATCTTGATGGGAGCAGTAGTACTAGTTTCAATGATGAAGAGTCCCCATGATGTCTCCAATGAATTCAATACCAGACATATGGAGCAACAACTTGAACAGGATCTTTCCTTTACCCTCCTGACTTATTTACATTACCTTTACTTCCAAATATCATATTAGCTGCATTTGAAGACAAATGCATTTTTTGTGTGGTGGGGTGAGACCCACTTTTTTGTGTTGGGTGTTGTTTGATCTTATTAATATTTGTGTTTTGTGTATATATTTGGGTTTGTTGCTTAAAATTACATTTTAAATGCTTTGCGATTCTTTGAGCTTATTCTCTCTTTTGGTTTAATTGCAAAAATAATTTTGATCCTTCTGAAAAATTTTCATTTTCTAAAATTTCTCCACCTTTTGTGTTGAAAGTGGTTGCTCTTGTACAAAACTCGATTCTCAGTTTCAATCAATACCGATGACTTGAATAGTGCACTCAATCAAAAAAACATGAATGTGCAGCTATGATGAGAACATATGAAGTTGCATAGACAATGTGTGAACTCTTTGCATCTCGATGTGATTAGCTATTTATCGATTTGATTCTTTTGTAATGAACATTGCACACTAGAACAAGTATGTAGTCTTGTTTGGCTTAAGTGTCAACACCTTTTGTGATGAGCTTATTATGAACCTTGCATGAATAAACCTAGATTTTGCCCGGTTAGTCTGATTGATTTAGGAAGGCATCCTGATGAGATGATCTTAGTCATTTTTATAGAGTGTAAGCCATCTTACTTTTATTGAGCTTGAACTTGCATGAGTAACAATTATTGCGAGCTCTAGAATCTTTGGTAATGGTATGTCACAACTTGATTCCTTGAGTATACAATTTAGCTATGCATGAGTAATTTGAGTATTTTTATGTATGTTCATGATTGAATCTTGTGTAGCACTATTTGAGACATCCTATTTGAACTGCTGAACTTGAGTTTTACTTAAGGACAAACAAAAGTGTAAGTTGGGGGTGTGGATGAGTCCTCATATTGGACTCATTTAGGGATTTATGTTAATGTAAATATTGTCCTAAATTGTTCATTTTATCTCAATATCTAATGAAAATTCTTAAGTTTAAGGTATTGGAGTTTTAGTGTAAGCATGGAAACTTTTGCGCAAAGCGAGAACAAAAAGGATGAAAAAGAGATAAAGTTGAAGCCTGAGCATCGCCAAGCATGCTTGACGATCCGCCGAATAGAGACACTTCACCCTTTGTTCTAGCAAGCGAAGCCTTGAAGGAAGTGGATTCAGAAGGCGATGAAAGGAGCAACCGATGCTTCACCGAAAAGTTGGCAAAGTAGAAGTATTACGCCTAATGTCACAATACACATATACGATGAAGGGAAAGAACAAATGGTGATAAGTTGGTATAAGGGTGAATCACCGAATCACTTAGTGATTCACGACTAGATTTGCCGAACAGATTCCCCAGACTAAATCTGAAAACTATAAATACTAGCCTTAGTTATTATTTGTAAAGGGTACGAACATAATTATCAGTTTTCACTTTTAGAACTTTAGTTTTTGTATTTTCTCTCAAGTTTGGAGAAGGTTTTGTGGGAGACCTGAAAAAAGAAGTTCTTCTGTCTCAAATTGGAAATAGGTCTTCTCCATACTTCTTCCTTTGCTCATATTAAGGTTTAATTTCTTAAACCCATTTGATTTCTTTTTCATTTTAGGTTTCTTTGAACGTTGCTTGATGTGTGGCTAAAAATCCCATTCTTGGGGTGTGATTTAACAAATATGTGTTGATATTATTGTTGGGTATTTCTTGATGATAGGATTAGAAGCATTTTTTAATGATTATTTCACCTAGTGGTTGTGGTCTAATTTAATTGGTTTGTTATTGCAAATACAAAAAACCCTTGTGTTTTCTGTTTGATCGTGGAAGAGGTTACGAAACCAAGACCCCTAGATTGATGTTATAAGTAGTGGGGCGACATGAGGCTCAGCCCGAGAGGGTGAGCCCTAGCCTTATAACCAAGCACTCTTCATCGAAAGAGCGGGTGGCGATAAGGCATAGAATGGTCTTTATTAGACGAGTGGGTGTCCGAGAGAAACCCATTTTATATGGGGTTAAGTTACCCGAGAGGGAAATTACTTTGACCTAAAGCTTAGCCTAGTTAACATTATTTTGAAAATTTTCCTATCGAAAACACGTACCTATTGATTTACGTCAACATATATTGTGGTCACACCCCAAGAACTTTTCCCACAGTTGATTTTCCCTTTATTTTAATTGTTTTTACTACTTGTCACAAAACCACCTTTTCGATATTTGACACTTTGATGTCACAAATTGAATTTACTTTGTTTCTATTCAAAATTTCTCAAACTATTACTAACTAGAGCGGAAATTATAGTAGCTACTATTTTTAACTACTGCTCCCTTGGGACAAGACCCCAACCCTTGGTTGGGTTACTATACTCGCTTCGATTCGTAGACACTTCAACTGTAGGCTAGTGTCATTGATTACTATCACAGAAGAAGAAAATAGATTTTCATATTAAAAGGTAGCATGAGTTACGAGATCATGAGCGGTAGTAGTGAAAGTGCCCAAAATTAGAGAAAAGTATGCAGATGTTCAGTAATCTAAAGAAGGGATATAGTGATGAGGCAAACTTTGTTACTATAGCCATGCACCTAGTACGTTACTAATGAAGAGGTTCCATTATGGGTAGACTAAGAAGTGATGAGTAGTGAAGATTTAATCATTGGAGGTAGAGCGTGTTGTAGCTAGAGAGGAGTTGTTGATGAAGTGTCATTGTGTAAGAAATGACCAAGTTGAAGTGTTGAATTTATGAGCAAGAGTATTCATGAGGTGATAGTTCTAAGCTAGGCTTATGATCTTTAAGGGAAAGCCCATAATATTCAATGTCTTATAGAACTAGTTACTCAAGTTGTGAAGGGAAATGTGATAGTAAATTTTAAGTATGAGTACTAAGAAGTGAGGATTTACTACTTGTCATAAGCTCCTAGTGGACGAATGTTTCTAAAATATGTGCATCTGTGGTTAGTTTTTATAGTAGGCGATCAATCATATTGATATTCGGATTTAGTAATAAAGATTAAGCTTGAATTTGAGATGTTCAAGATGAGTGGTACAAGTGAAGAGATCCTAACCTTTTGATAAGAGTAGTGAAGTGTGGCTATGTCAGAAGAGCATTAGGGGTGTACGGGGGGTTCTGTAATCAAAAGTGTTTAAGAGAAACACCTTAGAAAGAGGTCTTAGCACCTGCTTATTGAGAGTTCGATAGTGATGAGATAACTTCTCCCAAATGTTAGAGTAAAAGATGATTGTTCACTATCTTAGACATGATGGAATAGGTCCATAGATTTCGATTGTTAGCGTTAGACCAAAGGGGGAGATAACAAGATTAGAAATCAATTCAAGTTCTTGAGAGTAACATAGTAATGAGTTCCAAATAGCATGATAGATATCCTTTCATAGGTCATTTTTGTAATAGAGTGATGTTAGAAAAAAAGAGGTTGATGTTCTTACCATGACAGTTATGGTGTGATAATTCCATCTAAAGTCATAAAAGAGGAGGATGAGGTTTTACTATGAGAAATAGTTAAATGAGAAAAGTTAGTTGAGTCTCAAAGAGTTGGTTACTAGGAGTCAATGGGGTCGTTAGAGTACTAAGCTTGAATGTGGTGATAAAGAGTAATAGTTTTGGGATGTGATTTCCCATAGAGAGGTATAGAAACAGAAATTAAGGATTTGCATTAAGTTTGAATATAGTGAGATCATGCCATTAGACTAAGGACTTAGTAAGAGTAACCTAATTCCATACCCAGTCTAGCCGTCATTCGAGGATGAATGATTCCAAGGGGGAGATTGTAACGACCCTCCCAATAAAATAGGTAAAACTAGAGCCTATCATGAGTTTTATAAGTTAATAAGGTGTTAAAATGATGAATAATAGTTTTAGACAGTTTGAAGAGTTTGAAAGTCGAACGTCAAAAAACGACCAAGACATTCAGAAACTAGCCTTGTGTGTGTGCTAGTGTGTCCTTGTTTGTTGTGCATGTTTTTGGGTGTTGTATGAATTCCAAAATATGCGGGGATAACTCTAGAACATATAGGGACATACCTAGGGTCAAAACGTCTGGTAACGACTTCCCAAGGACCTACCAAAGGGTTTTTGAGGAGGACCCAAGGTGTGGCATTAAGGCTGCCGAAACAGCCTGTTTCTGACACTGCCTGCGTGTCGCGCAACTGTCACTTAAGGGAATTTTTTTTCCTTGTGACGTGTTCTTGTCACGAAAATATTCTGTCCCGAAATTAATTCTAGCACTAAGATGTGGAGGTGTCTGCGCGACGCGCAACCATGTCCCAGATTTGGTCGCATCGTTTTTAAGTCAAATTAGAAATTATTAAAGGGTCCAATAAGTGTAGGGGTATTTTGGGTACTTTGGGGATTAATTATTGATGGTTATTAAGTCACTTCGAACCCAAATTCACCCATCAAATAAACACAAAAGCTCTACAAAACCCTATCTCTAAAAACCTCCATTGATGAAGCTTTAAAGCTCCAAGGAAGAAGGTAAAAATTCTTCAAGTTTCAAGCCTAATTTCATGGGCTTTATATCAACTAAGGTATGTTATTTCATCCTTGATTGCTCTGTCATTCAAGGATCCAATCCAAAAGCTTTTAAAAAAGGGTTTCAAATTCCAAATTCTTATCTTTTAAATTCTAAGCACTGGTCTTTGCATGAAAATGTTTTAATAGATAGATTATGAACTTTTCAATATAAAGTGATGGTTTTATGATCAAAAACTCAATGGACCCATGTTCATGCAAATTTTCAACTTTTGACTTATGAATTGCGTTTGGTGAATATGATTAGATAGTGTTAGCGTTATGTTTCTTATGTTGTATTGTGAATTACCTACTGCCTTTTTATGCTTTGTTATGATGATTTTATGGAGAATTTAGAAAAGGTTGTAAAGGATTGGATGAAGGGTAAGTTTATTGATTGGATCTTGAGTGGTATGGTCCACTTATGGTGGCGGTGTTTATTTGATGTATGTGAATATATATGAGGATTGTGATTATGACCTTGAAGGCATTGAATGTGAAATAAGGTGATTTTATGATGTATATGCATGAGTTGTCTTATAAAGTTTAGAATGTGTGTCTTGAAGATGCTATATCTAAATGAAGTATAATGTGAATGTAAAACATGATAGTGTGTGAAGTATGTTGAATGTGGTATGATCACGTTTAGAATTCAGTGTTATGAATAATGGTGATTATGTGAAAGGTGTTCTCACATGTACTCACACACACTATGAATAAAAGAATGAAGTTAATGAATGAAAATGGGGGATTGTAGGGTTGACACTAATAGTGAGTAGAGATGATGTGTCTAGTACCATCCCTACTAGTCCTAAGAACTCTAAAGAATAAAAAGGGGAATCTGGGGATGAACACTCTTCGTTAGTTGGGATGAAGTGTTTAGTAGAAACCTCACTATTTCCAAGAGCTTTCCAAAGATAGGTTGGAGGTTGGATACTCTTCGTTAGTTGAGATGTGGTATTCAAAAATAACCTGTAGGTATAGGTACTCTTCGCTAGTTGATATGTAGTACTAAATAACTATCTCTTAACTTATAGTCAATAAATTTAATGAATGTCTAAGACTCTGTGGGGGGTTATGCTTAGCAACAAAAGGATTTGAAGAAAGGATGGATACTCTTCGTGAGTAGAGATGTTGTATCCAATGTACCTCTTGATATGATTGCTCTTCGTTAGTTGAGATGAATTACTTAGAAGAATTCTACTTATTGCTTAACTATGTGCCATCATAGGTCTAGCTATTTGAGATCCATGTATAGGCTAAAAGAGAATGACCCTACCTTAGTCAAGTAGGGATCCCTTATCCGGTAGTGATTAATACCGGGATTCTATGTATAGCTCTCACGGTCTATGCCGGTTAAAATTAGCACCCACAAATGAATGTAAATAAACTAACTATTTTTAAGGGTGTGCTACTTAGGATAGGTGGTGGAATGGGACGCTATCTACCCATTGGACAAGTAGACATTTGGAGGGAGTCTTGATTTATCCTTATATGAAAATGTATGAAAGGGTTACTAAGGAGCACTAAGGTAAGAGTAGTAGTATGGGATGCTACTTTCACATTGCACTAGTGTAACTTGGGGATGTATTGAAGGATGGTTTTTATGTGAAGTTCTTAAATGCATGTTTGGTTGCTCTAGTATCCTTAGTGATGAATTGTTGAATTGTTGAATTCAAATGAAGCATGCTTATCTTTGGCAGTCTTAAGGATCACTTAGATGTGTATTGAAGAGGTTGTATGGGTGGTCTCTTCATGTCTTACCTAGGTGAGTCTTAGGATATTTTTTGATAGGATGTTCTAAAAGATAAATTACTTGATAAATATGACTAAATGTTGAAGTTCATAAAAATATTACGTGTATAATAGATGATGATTTGTATGATACTTTGTAAACTTGATTCATGAATGTTTTACAAATATAGAATGAAAAGTGTATTTCAACAAACAATGTCCTCTTTAAGCATGTTATTGCATAGTGTCATACTTAGTACATTGTCTCTACTAACTCCATACTTTTCTATATTTCTATAAGTATAGGTGGAAGGCAAGTGAATGTTCTTAGCAGGTGAAGCTTGGGAAATTGATTCTCTCGAGACTGGTATGTCCTCATATGTTCGAGGACGTAGACAATGTTTCTTTTAGTTTATTTGTTTTTTAGACATTGTTTAAGACCTAGTATGTTCCTTTCAATGTAAAGGGACATCACCCTATGATGTTAAGACATTTATAAATTGGCTTGTGATGATGAGACTTGTCGCTTAGTTTTATAAAACATTTTCTCATTAATTATGTTGAGAAAACTTTAATTCCATATTACTTTTCATACCTATGTGATGAATGATAGCTAAGAGGTTTGTACACGACCTCCGAGAGGTCAAGTACGCCCAGTAACTTCTAGGTTGTACCCTTGGGTCGTTACAAACTTGGTATCAAAGCATAAGGTTTTGGGAAATAGTTTGGGGTCCAAAGTCTCACAAGCCACGTCTATTAGAGTATTGTTCATCGGTGTGTGTCGCGACAGATCTATGAGCGAGAGTCTATAGGACGATAAAAGTTTCACTCTCTTCATTACTTATGTATCATGCCATAAAGTTAAGTTCAAAAAGTTTCTTTCCTAATATCTTATCTTGTGTTTATACGATATGAATAGAGAGAGAAGTAAGGAGTAGTTAATGAGGATGTTTTTCACGACCCGAGAGTATACCCAGAAGAATGGTATTTTCAAATCGTAACACGGCGTACTTGACCTCTAGGAATTCTTGTACAAGCCCTTTGACATCATTCATTGCATACATGTATGAAAAGTAGTGTGGAATTAAAATTTTCACACGAAATAATAATACTTCCAAATATCTCTGTATAGAAAATCATAAAGAAAGGCTAAGTCTCAAAGTCACTATCTTAGAAACATGAATATATTGGAACACGGCCCATACATCAACAATATAGAAATATCTATGTCTATTACAATGTCTTTAATAAAGAAAACTAAACATAGTGATTTCCTCAAATCCATAAAGACATACCCCAACTTTGCTTAAATGTGTGACGACCCTCAAAATGAACTAAGGTATCTAGAGCCTCACATGTGCCTAAAAAGGTTAATAAAATGTTAATAAAGTGTTTTACAACTTGTATAATTGATTTGAAGAGTTTTGGAGGTCAAATGTCCAAGAACGTCCAAGACATCCAAAAGTTAGTCTTTAGACGTGGTAGTAAGTCCTTGTATGTTTGCCTTGTTTTTATGTGTTATTTGGAGTTGAAAAACAGTGTAGTTGATCCTAGTATCTTAATAGACATGTTAAGGGCTAAGACGTTTGTGTACGACTCCCCGAGGACCACTCTAAGGGCCCCCAAGGAGGACCCAAATGTAGGACAAGGAGGCTGCCCAAGGCAGCGTGCAGTAGCAGGATTGAGGCACCAGCCTCGTGTCGCGTGCCTGGCACTGAGTGTACCTGTGTGACCCGTGCCCAACACGCGGCCTACTGCCTTAAATTATTCTGGGGCAGATTCAGAGGCTGCCTCCGCGATGTGAAGCCACTTCCCAGATCCGATTGCACCGTTTTAAGTCAATTTTGACATGTCTAAAAATCCCAATTAGTATGGGGGTGTTTTTGTAACTTAGGGATGCATTTATGAACTGATTTTAGGACCTTTTTAACCCTTTTCCCAAGTCAAAACCCCAACAACCATTAGGAAATCAAAATCCCAAAACTCTCTTCTCTTCCAAAAACCCCTAAAAGCTCCATTGAAGACCAATCTCAAGAACAAGCTATGGAGGTATGTGTGTGAATTACACTTATGGATTCTAAATGGGTTTACTTAGTATTTGTGGGAGTATGGGACTCCATGTGTACATTCCACAAGTAAGCTTGTGAAGGGGTTACGAGGGTGGTTTACTTATGGTATGAACTAAGTGAGTTTATGACTAAAGTGTAGGAGGTATGATGATTTCTTCCTATGATGTTATGAAGTATGATGAGTCCTTATATGATGCTATGAAGTATGTGGCCTTATTTATAGTTATAAAAGGAAAGTGTTATGACTTGTTATGTATGTTATGCCTAGTCTAGGGTGACTTCTTAGGTACACTTGGTGGAAGTAGTATTATGGGATGCTACTTACACATTGCACTAGTGTGACTTAGGAGTTGTCTTAGGTGATGGTCCTTATGTGAAGTTGATGTCTATAAGGTGCTTAAGACTTATGAATATATGTAGTTTTGTTATGAATCATATCTATAAAAGACTATTATAAGATGACCTCAAGGTGATACATCGTACAGGTACACTTGATGGTTACTTAAGGAAAGAAGTAAGATAAAAGAGATGTAATCTATTGTATGTATTGAATATGGCTCAAAGTATGATAAATAGTTTTATGTGCTAATATGAGTAGTATCCATGTCTATATTATGTATGTGAACTATATTGAGCTTTTATGTGCCAATGTATATGAAGTTTACTACAAATACATGATCTCTAACTTCTAGGGGGTACTTTGGATCATTACAGAATGAATACTAATCCAGACTTCCACTTCAAAGGACTCCTCTCAAATGCCACCTACACCTTTAGAGATAGAAAGAATATATGGAATTAGTACATTAGAATGCACTAAGTATGGTGACATGCAATTAAAACCATGCTAAGAGGACATTTGTATAAAACATGTTCTTTTTCAACAAAAACTCATAAGACAAGTATAAGAGTCACTTACAAGTCAACATAAACACATATAAGTCCCTTACACAATATAGCACATTACCACTTCAAACCATACAAGCGTAAGACTCTCCTACCAAAGGTCCTCCTAAGGCTCACTGGAGTGAGACATGAAACGGCTGCCCATACAACCCCTTCACACACACCTAAGAGATCCTCAAGGAATACTAAGATAATTAGATTATTCACTATATTCAATCAAACTAACATAGACCATACTAGCTAGGCATGGAATCCGGAGTCAAACCCTACTTCGATGGAGGGTGTTCTACTTGCCAAGGGTAGAACTAGGACACATCCCATGTAGGCACATGGTTAAGGAATATCAAGGGTTTATTTGTGCTCTAATATCATGTTAAATAGATCCACTCCCCAAGAATACTCAGTCGATGCTATCCTTTGTTCTCATAGAGTAATTCAATCTAAGGGAGTATGAAGAGGTACCATATAGAAGTTACAACCAAATCATAATACACCTTACCAAAGGGGGTCCACCAGGGCTGCTACACAATGGTCAAATAGGATAGCTCAATGACTTTCTTAAGGATGGTTTCATGCTGTTCCAGCCAACCTATACCTAAGTCCATCATTCACACAAGAAGGATACCATTGCGGCTTTCAACTTCAAGGATATCATAACCTCCTTTCTAGAAGGTTCCAAGTTAATGACTCTCTTAACTATGTTCAAGATCACATTCCAATCACACATTGTCATGACCGGAATCTAGACCCCAGATGAGACCGGCGTCGTTGACCTCTCAGAGGTCGCAGACAAGCCTACTTACGTCATTCTTACTTCATCTAGGTTAATTTTAGCGGAAAATTTGAAACTTTTGTTTCTTAACATACTTATTAAACATTCTCATTAATACATAATTGTTCACCATCAACCATCTAATATTAAGATCATCAAATGAAATAAATAGTTTAATATAGCAATAAAGATGTACTTGCCAAAATGGCACCAATACAATGTCTGAATAAAACAGGAAAGAAACGCTAGTGGAACATGCTCCACTAGCTCAACTCTAAAACTAATCTAGCATATAAATGGCAGCATCCTCGAAAGCATGAGGGCCTACCAAGTCCGGATGAATTCTCAACGTCCGGATAACTTCAGCGTCAACCTGTAGCTCTAACGTCCACCTGTGCCTGCACCTAAAATTATAGAGTTGTATAGGGTTAGTACACACTTGTACTAAGTATGGGTATATGCAAGCACACACCAAGGACATGCATGAGAAAGAATAACTCTTTTCTAACAACATGATTATGCAAAGTCAAGTCAGTGGACTTGCCAAATTTAGATTAGGAAAGTTAGTGAACTTTCCAAATTTGGATTAGGAAAGTCAGTGAGCTTTCCAAATTCGGATTAGGAAAGTCAGTGAGCTTTCCAAATTTGGATTAGGAAAGTCATGCCATGAGAATAACATGCATCATCATACTTTTCATATTGCACACAGCACATAACATCTTACACATAGCACATATCATATTGCATATAACACATAACATATTGCATATAGCACATATTGCATATAGCACATAGCTTCTTTCATATCATTCATTCATATGCCATGGGACCTTGGAATCATGGACTTAACATTAAGACTTCCCAGAAATGAGGGCTCAACATATGGGACCTCAACTAGGGAGTCTTCATTAGCAAACACAGAGTCCGCTATGTTCATTCACACATAATCCATTTTATTTCATTCATGGGCCAGTGTAAATACCAGCTATACCTAGGGTGTAGTTCAAGAGTTTCATTGGGTTTGTTGTGCAATGACCAAGAATGACCTAATGTCATTATTTGAATCTAACTCACCTTTTCATTATCCTTCCCTAACACCTTTGGTATCATTCATTTCATTATGTGCATCATTTGAGGATGGCCTCATTCATTCATTGGGAACTTTAACTTTAACCGACATAGATCATGTGAGCATCATGAAATCCAGTGTCTCCCCCACACCGAAAATAGGTGGAATCACCGGCCAAAGTGACACAAAAACATGCTAGCGTACATGGGAGTTGAACCCCGCCATATCCCTATATTGGCAATATAGCTTCGAAGACTAGGAGATATAAGGAGACCCATACCCGGCATGCCGGACAGTGTCATCTCATGAGAGTTACGTGAACCTCCGCTCTTCCCGAAAAAAGGCATCACCGCTCATAGCTAGTCTATCAGTGCTCAGTAAAAAGTTCCATTTCATTCAACTCATACGTCATTGAAACTGGCTTCTAGTATGAGGACATCATAGCTCATTAGATTATCTCTCATCTCATCATTAGTATTAAGTGTGTTAATCTCAATACTTTCATTAGAGTGTTCATAGAGACTGGTCTCTTCATTATCTTACACTCTCATAGGTGAGTACGTTTTGGTAACATTTACTTAGGCTCATTTGAGATTGCTCTCATCATTTGCATTAGCCTCATATCATGTTGTCACCACATTCATTATCATTAGCACATTTACTCTTCATAGTTACTCACCCCTTATTACGTGAATGTTCATTTCATCATATGCCAATGCACTTGGCCATTTAGTGTGTTTCACACCCTTACTTAACCCTTCTAGGGTTTCATCATTTCATGGTTCATTTCATCATTTCATTGTTCATTTAATCATATGCCAATGTACTTGGCCATTTAGTGTATCTTACACTCGTACTTAACCCTTCTAGGGTTTCATCATTTCATTACATACATCTTAGGTTCACTTACTTTTGAACATATGTTAGACTTATGGGTCTATACATACAAGCCATGAGGCTTCATTCATATTTCATCTATGTGATTCATATTTTCCTAAGATTATGTGATACAAGACTTATGCATCTTGTATGTATGGCAAGATCTCGGTTTCAATCTATGTAGGCAGCATTATGTTAAACATTTATTCACGTATGACTTATGTATCAATACGGAGATTGGGCAAGGGAACCCAATTTCGAATCCCTTGAACAACACTTACATTTTCTTTTTATTTTTATTTCATTTTCGGTCCTTTTAGGACGTTGGGACTCGAGATCGAGTCCCAACAACAACGTTTCTTTTCTCCTAATTTTTCTTCATTTTCTTTCACTCGCTTAGGGCCGAGAGGTTGTGGGATCGAACCCCCACAGCCTCCTTTTTTTTTTTAAATGTTGACTTTTCTGAGTTAACCGTGAGGTTGTGGGATCGAACCCCCACAGCCTCACTTTGTTTTATTTTATTTTTCCCTTTTCCGCCTAGAGGTCGTGGGTTCGATTCCCACGCCTCACATTTCTTTTATTTCCTTTTCTCCTTAGCTGATGACCGAGAGGTTGTGGGTTCGAATCCCACTCCTCTCATTTCTTATTTATTGTTTTATCCCGCCAGCATCAAGGATCAAATCCCCCGACCCCCACTCTTTTCCGCGAATTAATTCAGCACACGGGTGAGGTCACGGGTTCAAATCCTGGTGGCCTCATCCCTTTAACATTCAATTAATTTCCAGATTTTTATTCATCAACATTTAGCCTAAACTAAACTTGTAAGTTGCTGGAAAATTTGGTCATTTTTCAGCTCATGTTCATCAACATTTTACTTGATTCATAGGGTACGTTCATAGACCCTTTTAACACATTTTTAGGTGTTTCTTTCATAGATTCGATTGGCCAAAAGATTGATACTTAATCATCCACATTTCATTACAATGAACATCACGATTTACATAGGTTTTTATGCACTTAAAATAACAACCAAAACTTCACAATCTTGGAGACTAGGCCGAGACACTAGCCACGGTCACAATGCTAGTACACACTTGCACATAATTTCGAACACACACGGGTTGTCATATACACGATTTCACATACACAAACATAATCATATTCAGCACGAAAGCACACATACACCTAAATCTACCAGCAATCATACCCAACCTACATTTCATTGGGAGCTAGTGACAGGAGCATGCAACGGGGAACAACCCTAGTTTTCGGACTGAATATCTGAACCTGAAAGGGTCTCTTGGGAAAGGGACCAAGAGAGAAGAAACCCATACCTTATTTGATATTCAAACGTTGAACTTGCCGCAAAAACCTTCTCCAAAATCACGTCCAATACCGAAAGTTTCAACACCAACTCGACGGAAATCTCCCTTTTGCCTTAACGTTTTTGGTTAGCTTGTTTTCTTAAAACTTTCATGTGTGTTCTTAAAGTGTGAAAAACTTTGATATATTTTCTGTTCTTGTAGTTGTTTAGGCAGAGAGCAAACGTGAAAGAGAATGGACAAACGTGAGAGATGAACGTGATAGAGTGTTCAGCGTGAAAGATAGTTTAGACTTAGGTAAAGACTTAGTCAACTAGGACTCTTTTAAACCTTTAAAAATCTGATTTAATTAGCTTAGTGAAATGACCATAATGCCCTTACAAAATCAGATCATAAACCTCCATTTAATTACACTTAATTTGGTGCTTCCATTGAGGTTCGAACCCGGGTGGAGTGACCATCGCAAAATGGGCCATTTCGGGTCAACCCAACCTGAACCGTCCACTTAATTAAATCAATCAATTAATTAATTAATTCCTTAGGGTAATTACGATATTACCCTTGGCCTGGAAAAGACCATTTTACCCCTGGACCCTCCAAACGTAGGGTTAACCCTTTCAAGTCCGATTTGGACACACTCGGTGTGTAAACTTGTATTTGGGGTCCTAAACTTGTCCAACCTGGTCCCACCTAGCTCAACCAACTCACCAAGTTGATTGGCTAGGGGAGTGCATAGGCCCGGGGACCCGGTTCTACACGCACCAAGTCGTGGGACCATGGCCCCCACACCTAGCCGAGAAGCCTCACCCTCACGGGTTGAGTGCACCCAGTGGTGTGTGGCCTCTGCGGGTACCCCTAGGGTACTAGGGTGGCTGGTTCTAGGGTCCTTAGTACGTTTACTTAGCATATTTGATTTCGGGTTATTACACACATATACATACATGAAAAAAGTGATTTATCCTACTAAGTCAAGGATTCATATTCACATTCTTCATGTATAAAGTAAGGGACATAGGTTTACCAAAACAAGACACACTTCATTATCATCTTATCACATGTACAATATCATTCAAGTAGCACATAGGTCAACTAATTATACTTACAAGTCATCCTACACACTTTTATGGAAACACCACTAATATCCATCACAAGACTCATATAGTCAACTAGGAAGATCCACACTCAAACATCCAGTATACACATAAAAGGCATCCTGATAGCCTATCATGATCACATATAATCACTTAGAATAACACATGATTTGACTTCACATATACACATAAACCATATAGACCCTCACAATAATCACATACAAATTATTACATAATAATATTATAATTAATAAAGTAATTCCGACGAGGCAACATACTTTCATAATTTCATAAAGTAATGCCGACAAGGCCACATTATTCACAATTATATAACATAAGCACCGCCACCATAAGTGGACCATACCAATCATAACAATTCAATACCTATACTACACAATATAGAGAAAGTTAGTTCAACATACCACCAATCCAATCTCAACAACTCCAATCCATATCCAATTAAACCAATTCTATCCACAAAGGCTCTTACCAATAGCCATAGTCACCACTTCAACCCAATAATCACAATATCCAATGGTCCAAGATAATACAATATGAATTTCATCAATTTAGGACAACCTACATACAATTCTAACATGCTTCATACATAATTCTATAGTCTAAATCAAACTACAAAACAAATTAATATAATTGAGACATGATCAAATCACCCATAATATAGTCAAAATAAGGAATTCATGATTTACATGGGTTCATGGAGTTTTTGCTATAAAATTATCAAACTAACATCAATTCAATCATAGTTCATTGATTCAAAATGTTTTATGCAAGAACCCATGGCTAGGTAACAAAATAGGACAATTCATCTTTTGAAAAGATCTTAGAAATGAATTTCAAGATTGGATCCTTGAAGAAAGAAGACTCGAGGATGAAACACCATACCTTAATTGATCATTAGCCACAAAATTTAATTAAAATTGATGGACAAATCAAGCTCCAAGATCCCACCTTGCTTCAAGCTCCAATGGAGTTCTAGAGAGTTCTTCTTTGGGGTTTGGTTTTTCATTTTGAATAATTAACTTAGCTTGGGGTTCTAGACTTATAAATCTACTTAAAATATCCAAAAAATCCCTTTAAATAACCTCCCAAATCATATTCAGAACATTAGGTGAATTTCCCAAATCAACCTTGGCTTGGCTGAGACCCTGCAAAACATTCTGCAGGTCACCATCGATGGACTAGTCGATGCCTCGTTGATCCACCAATGGACCATCCTACTGGTCTGTGGTTTGGATCAAAGGCTCACCAAATTGGAGATTAATCTCCCCACGCTAAGTTTCAACCTACGCCCCAATCGACGTGGTGTTGGTGGACCTATGGTCCATTGATTGCCCTTGTTGGTTGGGACTGTTTTTGACAGTCTTGAACCACAAGTTGGGTCCTCCTCAAGGACCCTTAGGTTGGTCATTTGGGAGTCATGCCCAGACGTTTCAAACCAAAATACACTAGTATAGATGTTATGAACCTCTCACATTAATTTCAACCAAAACAGCAAAAGACCACCTAAACATACAAGCACGTCTCAAGGCAAATTATTTGAACGTCATTGACGTTCTTGGACGTTTGAACTCCTTATATCACCAAACTTTAGATACTGCCTCAAAACACTATTATAGGGCATTTTAGGACTTCATAACCTCATGAAACATATGTTAGTCTCTAGCTTCACCTAATTTGATTTAGAGGTATTGCAGAGTTCTTATACGGGGTGAGCAAGTCTCTGTAGTAAACTTAGATAATGAGAATTAGGAGGTTCCCCCTCAAGTTCCCCAAGATCTTCAAGCTCCCAATGTAGAAGGAGATATGTCTAATGTGGAGATAAGGGCTGCTTTACAAGCTTTGACCCAACTCATCACGACTCAAGCTCAAGTTTTCACTAATCATGTGGTTGCCCAAGCTAACCTAGGAGTTGGAACTCAAGGGAACCTTAATGGAAGTACTCCTGCTTCTAGAATCCAAGACTTTATGAGGATGAATCCTCCTACTTTTCATGGCACTAAGGTGGATGAAGATCCACAAGGCTTTATTGATGAGGTGTTCAAGGTTGTAGATTCTATGGGTGTAAACCCTAGAGCGAAAGCGGAACTAGCCGCTTACCAACTAAAACATGTAGCTCAAGTGTGGATAGAGAAGTGGAGGGATGAGAGACCCGTAAGGGCAAGCTTGGTAGATTGGGTAGCGTTCAAGACAACCTTTCTTGATAGGTTTTTCCCTATAGAGTTTAGGGAGAAAAAAATAGTGGAATTCATGAACCTTCGTCAAAGGGGAATGAGTGTGAAGGAGTATTCTCTCAAGTTCGCCCAACTCTCTAAGTATGATCCAACCTTGGTAGCCAATTCTAAGTCTAGAATGAATAAGTTTGTGATGGGGGTGTCTAGTTTTATTGAAGAAGAGTGTCATACGGCAATGCTCCATCATGATATGTATATCTCTATTCTCATGGTGTATGCCCAACAAATTGATGAGTCCAAGTTTAGGAAGATGAATAGAGATGGGAAGAGGGCTAGGTCGGATGAACCAAGTCAACCTAAGTCTAAGAAGAGGTACAGTAATCAAGATTCTTCCATGGGGATCAAGGATGGGTTCCCAACCAAAAATCTCAAGGAGGGAGTCGAGGTTGCTATACTTATGAGAGACATAAGTGTACTACATGTGGAAAGCAACACTTGGGTATGTTTCTTGTAGGTACGGACTGTTGTTTTGGATGTGGTAATAGGGGTCATAAGATAAAATATTGCCAAGTCATCAAGGCTAAAGGGAAAAAGACCAACCAAGCTCATCATGGCGGCCCAGATCATAATACTCTAAAGAATACCGTATTGATACGATTTAAGCTAGCAAAGAAGCTGATGCGGAATAAAGGCCCCAGTAAGTCATAGTTCCTTATGGTTATTCTTGATTTTTTCCTAGATGGGGTTTCCCTAAGTGGGAGAGAATGAGTTGAGTAGTAAGGTAGTAGATATCCTTATCTTTTCCTTCTATTCATACTCACGCTTGACACCACAATTCTTAGTAGTTTGGTTATGTTTTGGAATCTTGCATGTGAGTATGAGTTGCATATCTCCTTATGTTATGAGTGCCATTTATGATATGATGTTTTGCATGTTCTTGATGATATCATAGTTACATAGGAAGATTGGTAGTTAATCTATATTTCTCATGTCAATGTGTATCTGATGATATTTGCTTAATTGCATTATAAGTCATTATGTTTATATGCCAATGTGTGATTTCAACGTTATAACATGTTGAGCTTTATAATAATATGATGATCATGTCTAAAATTCGAGAAGGTAGTTCCTCCAAATGGAATGAAAATGATGAAGTATGTATGCACTATGAATTGTGGAAATAGTTCCAAATTGCTTATTTTGCTTAGAGTGCATAATGATGTGAATTTGGTGTTCCTTGTATGTTTGGTGCATTAAATATTAATGTTGTATCCATGATAATGTATTTTGTGAGCTGCTAGTTGAGTCTTTTAGTCCATGAAAGTGTTTAGTGTCATTCGAGGACGAATATTTTTGTAAGTGTGGGAGATTCTAATGACCCTCAAAATGAAATAGGCCAAGCTAGAGCCTATCATGAGTTTTATGATTTAATAAGATATTAAAATGATGAATAATAGCTTTAGAAGTCAGTTTGAAGAGTTTTAAAGTCGAATGTCAAAGAACGACCAAGACTTTCAGAAACTAGCCTTGTGTGTGCTAGTGTTCCTTGTTTGTTGTGCATATTTTTGGGTGTTGTATGGAGTCTAAAATCAGTGAGGATGACTCTAGAACCTAGAGGAACATACCTAGGGTCAAAACGTCTGGGAATGATTCCCTAAGGACCAATTAAAAGGTCCTTAGGAGGACCCAAGGTGTGGCATGAAGGTTGCCGAAACAACCTGTTTGTGACACTGCCTGCGCGTCGCGCAACTGTCACTTAAGGGCAAAAATTTTGCCTCGCAACGTGGGCTTGTCACGAAACATTTTGTCCCAAAATTAATTCTAGAACCAAGATGTGGAGGTGTCCCCGCAACGCGCACCAATGTCCAAGATTTGGTCGCGTTGTTTTTAATTAAAATTAGAATTGGTTAAACGGTCCAATAAGCGTAGGGGTATTTTTCGTACTGTGGGAATTATTTATGGACAGATATTAAGACACTTTAAATCCCAATTCACCCATCAAATTAAAACCCTCAAGTTCAAAACAAAAGCCTCCAAAACCCTTTCTCCAAAAACATCCATTGATGAAGCTTTGAATCTCCAAGGAACAAGGTCAAAATTCTTCAAGTTTCAACCCAAATTTCGTGGGTTTTTTATCAACTAAGCTTTAGTTGTTCATCCTTGATTCCTCTCTCATTCAAGGAGCCAATCAAAAGATTTTTCAAAAAGAGTTTCAAATTCCAAATTCTTCTATTTTTAATTCTAAGCATGGATCTTTGCATGAAAAGTATTTAATAGATATATTATGATGTTTTCAATAAGAAGTGTTGGTTTTATGATCAAAAACTCAATGGACCTATGTTCATGCAAATTTTCAACTTTTGACTTACGAATTGGGTTTGATGAATATGACTAGATAATGTTAGAGTTGTGTTATTGTATTGTGAATTACCTACTGACTTTTTATTCTTGGTTATGATGATTTTATGGAGAATTGAGAAAAGGTGGTAAAGGCTTGGATGAAGGGTAAGTTGATCTATCTTGCTTAGTTCTTATTGATTGGATCTTGAGTAGTATGGTACACTTATGGTGGTGGTGTTGATTTGATGTATTTGAATATATATGAGGATTTCGATTATGGACTTGAAGGAATTGAATGTGAAATAAAGTGATTTTATGATGTATATTCATGAGTTGTCTTATGAAGTTTAGAATGTGTGTCTTGAAGATGGTATGTCTAAATGAAGTATAATGTGAATGTAAAGCATGATAGTGTGTGAAATATGATGAATGTACTATGATCATATTTAGAAGTCAATGTTATGAACAATGGTGATTATGTTAAAGGTGTTCTCATATGTACTCACACACACTATGAATGAAAGAATGAAACTAATGAATGAAAATGGGGGATTGTAAGGTAGACACTAAACGTGAGTAGAGATGAAGTGTCTAGTACCATCCCTACTATCCTAATAACTCTAGAGAGTGAAAAGGGGAATTTGGGGTGAACACTCTTCGTTAGTTGAGATGAAGTGTTTAGTAGAAACCTCACTATTCCCAAGAGCTTTCCAAAGATAGATTGGAGGTTGGATACTCTTCGGTAGTTGAGATGTGCTATTCAAAAGTAACCTCTAGGAATAAGTAATCTTCGTTAGTTGAGATGTGGTACTAAATAATTATCCCTTAATTTATAGTCAATGAATAATGAATGTTTAAGACTCCACAGAGGAGTTATGCTTAGCACCGAGAGGATTTGAAGAAGCTGTGGATACTCTTCGTGTGTTTTATCCAATGTACCTCTTGAGATGAGTGCTCTTTGTTAGTTCAGATGAGTTACTTAGAAGAAATCTCCTTATCCCTTAACTATGCGCCCATAGGTCTAGCTATTGGAGATCCATGTAAAGTCTAAAAGAGAATGACCCTACCTTAGGCAAGTAAGTATCCATCATCCGGTAGGGGTTGATACCGAGATTCCATATCTAGCGTTCATGGTCTATATCTGTTAAAGCTATCCCCCACAAAATAATGTAATTGAACTAAGTCTTCATAGGGGTGTACTAATTAAGGTAGGTGGTGGAATGAGACTCTATCTACCCATTACACAAGTAGACATTTGGTAGGAGTCCTTGTGTGTCCTTATATGAAAATGTATGAATGGGTTACTATATGACGTTAATGAAGTAAGTTGATTTTATGTCTAATGTTCATAAAGCATATTGATCTTATGTATAATATGATGAAAGTTATGTAAATGATTGAATGTTATGTTCCAAGTTTAGGGTGGTTCCTAAGGAGCACTAAGGTGGAAGTACTAGTATGGGATGCTACTTTAACATCGCACTAGTGTAACTTGGAGGTTGTCTTGGAGGATGGTCTTTATGTAAATTTCATAAGTGCATATTTGGTTCCTCTAGTATCCTTAGTGATGAATTGTTGACTTGTTGAATTGAAATGAAGCATTCTTATCTTTGGCAGTCTTAATTAAGGATCACTTAGGTGTGTATTGAAGAGGTTGTATGGGAGGTCTCTTCATGTCTTACCTAGTGAATCTTAGGATAACTTCTGATAGGAAGGTCTAAATCATAAATAGGTTACTTGATGAATATGACTAATTGTTGAAGTTCATGAAAATATTACTTTTATGATAAATGATGATTTGTATGATACTTTGTAAACTTGATTCATGAAGATTTTACCAAAATAGCATGAAAAGTGTGTTTCAACTAAAATTTCCTCTTTAATCATATTTTTTGCCATACACTTCTATATTTCTATAAGTATAGGTGGAAGGCAAGTGAAGGTTCTTAGAAGGTGAAGCTTGGGAAGTTGATTCTCTCAAGATTGGTATGTCCTCTATGTTAGAGGACATAGACTATGTTTCTTTTAGTTTCTTTCTTTTTAATACATTTTTTAAGACTTAGTATGTTTCTTTCAATGTAAAGGGTTGTGACCTATGATGTTAAGACATGTCTAAGTTGTCTTGTGATGATGAGACTTGTTCTTTAGTTTTTATAAAAGAGTTTCTTAATAATTATGTTGAGAAATTTTTTAATTCCACACAAGTTTCATACCTATATAATGAATTATAGATAAGAGGTTTATACAAGACCTCTCAAAGGTCAAGTACGCTGTGTAACTTCTAGGGTGTACCCTTGGGTCGTTACAGAGAAAATGTAACACCCTGATATTTTTTTGAGCTAAGACTTGAACTATCCTTGGTGGTGAGTAAGTTTTTGCCAAGAAATTTAAAAAATTATTAGTATTAAAATCATGTCATTATATGTAGCACCTTCATTTCTAAAATAACTAAATTGAAAATAACAAAAATCTCAAATTTGGAAAGCTAAGCTAAGTATGAGTTTTGGACCAACATAAAACGAGCATAAATACTAGAACAGGATTATTTAGGTGTTAGACAAGATACCCTAGGAAATATATTTGAATTATCTTTCAAATTCCACCAATTTTGCTAAGTTTCGAGTTAGGATGAGTGAGATATGACCTTTTGGAGTTAGGTTGTCAAGATAAGGAAAGTTCGCCGAAAATAGTAAGGGGTATTTTAGTTTTTTCCTTATCCAATAAGAATATTTAATTAGTTTTTAGTAATATTTTAGGGTTCTAATATAATTAGGTTCAGTTTTATGATCCTAATATACGACTAGGATTTTAGTTGAGAGTTCAAGAAGAGAAAAGAATAGAAAAAAAGTAAAAAAGAAGAGAGGATCAAGCGTTCGTCGAGATTCTTGCGTCTTGTTGCGGCATTTCTCCATGGGTTTAATATATAAGAGGAATTTAAGCTTCCAGATTGTTGAGTTTTTTCACCCACAAGCCAATCATGTTATTTTCAGCGCAATTTCATTCTTGAAGTTGAAAGATTATAATTCTCGTTAGGTGTTCTTGAAGTTCATTATAAATCTTGTTGTGTTGGGGTTTTGATGATTTATTGGAATGAAGTTTATTTATTTGAGAGTTTCTTTGAGTATATTAGAGCGTAATTATGTTAAGTAATGGATTCCAAGTGATTGGGGAAGAAACCTTTCGATTCTAGGCGAGTTAGTGTGAGAAAACGAGCAAAGAAAGTCATTGAAGTTTTCTGGGTTGGGCTGGCATGTCACGCCAGCCACAGCGCCCCCAAACACTTCTTTGACCTTTAGGGGCTAGCGCCCCGTGCCACTCAGAGCACCAGGGTCTCCTGCCCCCAACTGTTCTTCATCATTTCATCGTTTGATTTCTTCCAAAGGGTACCTTTACTCCACTTTGATTCTAAACACTATCAACTACTTATAAAAACCTAGAAATCATTCATAAAATGAATCATAACCTTGAATTAATAATTCAAACTCAAGGTAGGATTAACATTTAAGTTTTGATAATTGTTTGAACATTATAAGAAAGTCCCTTTGAGTCCTTAGGTGGAGTCTTCTACAATTTCTAGTATCTTGTTTCAAGACTCGAGCAAGTGAGTATTAGAGTGAGGAGAATGTATTATGAGTATAATTTGTCATCGTGAGATCCTTCATATCATGAACCTGAAATTTTTAATTGATAATTCACATTTAAGAGAGAGTTAAGAGTAGAGTTCAAGAAAGTCTTTGAGTTCAATTGTGAATCCTTTGAAATCAACTATCAATTTGAACTATGTTTTGAGGAAGTAAATATGAGAATGATAAGAGTCGTACAATTGAGTTCCTTATTTATATTTTGACCTTTTATTGAAGCGTTCATGCCCATAACTTCCGCATGAACTACATCTGTTGAGTACCTTTGAGAGGAGTAGTATCTTCAAGCTCTAAGTCTTTTGTATTGAGTTCCTAATCCCCTTTGCGCTTATCTTCCTAATCATATAGATATTAAAGGTTACCCATGAATTCCTTGAGTTTAATTATTCATGCCCATAATGCCGAATGAACCCTCTGAGTTGAACATTCTTGAGAATAAGTAGTATCCTGAAGTCCATAAATTGAATAGTTCATGCTCATATTTCTGAATGAACCCTCCGAGTTGAGAATTCTTGAAATGAGTATTATCATGAAGTTCTTTAGTTCCAAGTATTCAGTTCTATTTGTTCTTATTAAAAACCTAGCATTGAGTCATTCACGTCCATCATTCGGCATGAACCTTATTTTAAGAAGTATTTTACAAATGGTTTTACTCTTGTTTAAGACTTAAATTTCAAGTTAAGTAAAGGTAAGATTAAAGTTCATTTCTTCAAAGATTACATGAGAACTAAGTATTTTCAAGAGTAAATATTTTCATATTTAAGATTAGAGGAAACTGAGATTTCCAAAAGATATTGAAAATGTTTTGACATTTGAGCAAGAAAGAGAACATCAATTTCAAGAGAGCTTTTAAGCTATATTTTGAGTAATTATCTCATACAAAAGAAAGAGTTTCATTTTTTACAAACATATGAGCTAAGTACATTTTGGGAGTAGTAGTGAGAACCGATATGGGGAGGCGAGTTCAAATAACTCAAGTATCCATAAACCAATGTTTTCACATTTGAGCAAGAAGAGAACATCTATTCCAAGAGAGCTCTTAAGCTATGTTTTGAGTAATTATCTCAAACAAAATAAAGAGTTTCTTTTTTGACAAACATATGAGATAAGTACATTTTAGGAGTAGTATTGAGAACCGACATGAAGAAGCGAGTTCAAATAACTCAAGTCTCCATAAACCATGTGGTCATCATGGGTAGTAAAGGATAATACTCTTTAGATGAATTCTTAAGCCCTTTTTAGCATTGATTAGTGGATCCACTTAGTGAGTTAGGTTCTATACCTCCGGCAAGGTATCTGATGGTCTTTGGCAGCGTGAGGTAAAATGTTTTATCATCACTTAGGCTTATAGTGATGGTTGTCGGTTAAAGAATCTCCCACATAAACTATATTACTTTATTATATGAGTAAAGTTGAGTTTGTTATTGTGTTTTCTTAACGAACTAAGTTTTTTCCCCACTGTTTTTAAAGTTTCCATTATATTGCCTGTGTATTGTTGATTTATATTGAGTTGAGTATCCAGAGTTGAGTACGCAAAGTTGAGTCGAGTATCTTTGAGTTGAGTATATACTCTTTGAGTTGAGTATCTAATCTTTGGGTTAAGTTATCTTATTTCTTAAGTTGAGAAGACATAAGTATGTTTATTTTTATCAAGTTCAAGCTTATGTTTATGCTTTAAAATTCCCCTTACATGCTCGTACATTCCACGTACTGAGCCATTTCACTTGTATCTTTTGATGATGCAGACACATGTATTCATGATCATTAACAAGATCTTCATTGATATATCCGAGAGTTCGAGTTTCCTTTGCTTCTGCAGGATTTTATTTACTTTTCAGTTTAGTCAGGATGAAACGGGTCTTGTCCGAACTTCCATATTTGTCATTTAGAGGCTTCATAGATAGTTAGTATAATTGAGAAGTTTGTATAATTTATTATATTAAATGTTTTAAAGACTTAACTAGCCTATTTTATGGCGAATTAAATATATTGTTTTTATTTAGAGTTAATCTTTTAAGTTAAAGATTTGTAATTGAGTTATTGATTCTATTCTATTTAAACTTTGTATGCTTGAATTAATTTTTCGCTTGTAGTAAGCCATGATGAGGGTTCACTTGGGGGACCACAATGGTTCTCGAGTGTCGGTCACATCCAGGGTGTAGGCTCGGGTCGTGACATATAATATCACCTAAACTGACAAATATATGGGTTCAACAAAGAAGCACAAACACACAAGCTAAATCAATCCGATAATAGATCAGGTAATGCACATAGGTTTTGACACTTTTGGAGTACAATCTCTGTCATTTTATAGTAATAAAACATCCTTTTATAACACTAGTACTCCTACCAATGCCCATCAAACCACTAGTATTAGACCCCATCGCTCGCCCTACCAATTGTCTATTTCATTTTTAATCTTTAATTAGAAAAAGTTACTTTAACAAAATATTAAAATCTTAACATACCATAATGTCGAACATGTGTCACAAACCTTCAAGATTTTCATATTCCCTTTCGTAAAGCTTATGAATATTCTAAATATATCAGATGTGCAATATTCATAAGCAAGTGAATCCGTAGACATCCATATTACAATAGGTCTAACTTAGGTCCAGAAATCGCCAATTTATAATTAAATTCATAAATATTGTTACCAACTAAATCTTTCAAGTCTCATATGTATTCTTCAATTTTAATCCTAGGCGTAAGTCTCAATGTACAAAAAAAAAAACAAAAATCTAATGGTGTTTACATAATACAATACACTTAATATTTAATTGCCTAACTCAATATGTCAAAAACTAAAGTTATAATATGTCAAATAATTAATGATAATCGAAATTGAAGCCACTGGTTTCATAACTAGTGGCTGCCATGAACAACTACCTTTCAAGCTCCCCTTTTTCTCTAAACCACAATTTATCACATTGCCATCCAATGGTTGGGCCTCTTATCTGGTTGATTTCAACCTTCCAACAAACTTCAATTTTATCCACATCTAAAAAATTACCAGCTGCCCTATCAAATTCTTTCTTTTACCTTTCATTCAATACCAAATACTCACGATTCATATAAACAATCAACCTAAGCATATCGAAGGAATATAGTATGATTGGAATTTGTGATACCTGAAGTCGTTCTTGTCTTGCGGCGTCTCTTTCCCCTCTCTCTTTTCTTTTTGTTACTCAATTAAGATATAAAAATATTAAATCCCACTAACTTATTTCCATACATGCGCCAAGTTATAAAGAGTATTAAATAAACCATGAACTTGCCCCATTATATATAAACTATATTAATTATTTGAAAAATATTCATCAAGTAAATACTTGTATTTACCGGTAGTTTAACATTTATATTTAAAATTTTACGATAAAAGTGAAAATAATACTAGTACACATTTTAACCTTTAATTAGACGTCTAAATGTGTGACTAAAGTTTAATCGATGAGTAATTAATGTCACATGATGTACGTTACTACATGATAATAGCCGGTTTGTATAAGTAGAAATGTACTACAATGAAAAGATAGGATTAAAGCGTCAATTGAAGGTGTAAAATTAAGAATCAACCAGAATTGCTCTTGATAATCCCACGAAAAAATTAAAATATACTTTAAAATCATGCGATAATCACATATGATTGAACTAACCAATCTAGCTCATGATTTGATCCTACTCTGAGAAGACAAAAGTTTAGGCACGGGAGAAGGACTGCAACAAATTAAAACACATTAGATTATAAATTTGAATTACATGTACAATTGTGTGACTAAAGTTTCATCAATGTAGAATTAATCTCACATCATGTATGTTACAACATGATAATAAACGGTTAGCATTATTTAGATGTGTACTAAAATGACAAAATAAGAATAAAGCATAATGTGAAAATTAAAAATTTAAAAGAATTTATTAAGATTTCTCATGATAATCCAATGTCTTCCTTGTGAGGAGATACTAAAAGTCTCAGGCTAATTATTATACACCCAAACAAATTGTGTGAGAAACACTTATAATCCAACTTTACCAATCCAAAAAGGATCATGATTTGAGCCTATTGGGAGAAGACAAAACTTTAGTCATGAGAGGGACATGAAAATATATTCTAAGAAGCCATGAAAATATTGTGAAAATGTTTCCTATGTAGGTTAATGAGCCTCACAATGGGAAGCCCATCACACAAAGACCAACTTTGTAAAGCAAACCACAAATTTGGGCCGTGTTGAGAGAGAATCACTAGGGCTTCCCAAAAATTATTAAGAGAGCCTATTGAAATTGCTTACATCGGCCCGTCTAATCCATTAGAGAACAAAGACCGACAATGAATCCCCCCCCCCCTCACCATGAAAATGTCATTTCTTCTGTTGATGTAGTCTGTGATGCATATGCCTCGTTAACTAACAATTGACCATATATATATTTTTGTTAACTAATCTATATTTACCTTATTAAAAATAACTCATAAGATAAATTGTACAATTGAGATAAAAATCATGTGCCTATAAAAAATTTAAGTCATCCATATTTTACATAATAAAAATAAACAACGATATTAAAAAAATTAATCTCTTTTTAGCTCATTTGATTATCTCTTTCATCCAAAAAAAAATAATTATGCTCCCACAAATTGTTTTTTCTGTAAAAAAATAAGGGCATATTGACTATTTTATTATTTTATTAATTAAACCTACAAAATAAAAGTAAAAAGGGGAAAGAACATTATTTCTAAAAATGGAAGACAAAGGGAGAAAAACCCTATTCTAGATAGAAAAAAATTGTTGTTGTTTTAACAGTGGCCAGTCTGGATCTTTGGGCTGCCGGAGTGAAAGTGTAGATCCAGAGCTTGCAGTTGAAGATCTGATCTTGCTTTTGCATATCCAAGCTTGTCTATAAATCAATTTGATCATCGGTAGTAATTTTTTTCCATATTTTTATGTTGATTAGTTTGAGTCTGATTTGCTGTTTATCCTTTTATTTTGTACCTTTTTGTCAATGTTTTGTTGTGCATTTACTTTTTTTCTGAGCCTTATTCTTACAAGTGTTCCTTTATTTACCATTATAGCTTCAGTGAGCCTTCTTCTTGTGGGTTTAATATGTAGCCCTCAGTTTGATAGTTTTATTTGTTTAATTAAGTTTGTTGTATCAAATGGTTTGCTTGAATAATTGAATTTCTTTAGAAGTGCATCCTACTCATCACTTGCATAATTTTATATTTCTACAAAAGAGAAATTAAATAAAAATTACAAGATTGTTTTGATGAAAGAGGAACAAAAATGAGTTACTGCAATTTGGAGTTAAAGTTGATTGTAAACAACAATTTTTTAGATTCATAAAGATATGGTCTTGTTGTACTTGGTTTCAAGTTTATAACATTATAGTTTTTTATTACCTAACTGGTTAACTTATCTAAAGTTCTTGTATTAACATGAGGCTAGTTTTGTTCAATGATATTACTTGAAATTTGTCCATTTTTTCTATGCACTTTAAATATGCACTTTAAACAAAGATAATCCTATGTTTTGTTATGGCTATGTCACCTCATAGCAGAGTCATACAATCTCTATATTGTTTTTGGTTATATCAGTTCTACGCCTAACATTAGACATTAAACATATTACACTCTAGAGTCGAATATGATATCGAAATATACTAATACCACACATTGAATCAGTTTTATTAATGCATTCTTTATATTAGTGTTTCCTTGTGCGTCCTCAATATCGTTTGTTGTGTTTGGGTCAACATTCCTACCATTAGGTACAAAAAGATTATTTTCAATAGACGTTAGTTAAAAAAATAGAACTTAGTAGAAAACATAAAGGAAATCTTAGTTTTTTAGTGTTTATAAACTGCTATATGTATGTGGATAACATTGTTAAAGAGATATATGTGACAAGCAACATGATAAAATTAATTGAAAATGCACGTGCATATAGGTATATTGTGAGAAGACAAAAGTCCAGCCACAAGAGAAAGACATGTAAAAATATATTAAAATCAATCATGAAAATATTGTGAAAAAACTTACCCAAGGTCAATGGACCTCAAATAGGAAGCACAGCACAAGAAGACCAACTTGGTCAGGCACAAATTTGGGCTTGGGTTGAGAGAATCACTAGAGTTTCCTAATTATTATTACGAGAGACTACTCAAATTGCCTACATCTACATAAATGAAAACCATCACCTTTGAGGTACCCCATTTAATCTAACACAAAGGACATGATAGACAATAATCTCCACCACCATTACCAGAATTCCTTTTCTTATATTGATGTAATAGAAATAGGAAGATTTGGAATTGACGCATGATTTTTAACGATAAAAGCGATTTAGATAAAGAAATGATATAATTATCTCTACCAATTGAGGTATGTTATTACTGATAACTAATTTAATTACAATTCATTTATGCTAGTCATAAGTGAGAAGTTGCCATAAAGTTTGCTAGTCCTAAAATGAATTGTAAATACTTTAGTTATCATCATTAACATACTTTTGCTAACTATTTCCTCTTGATCAAAGAATGTCTAAAGGTTGAAAATCTAATGCGCCAAATCCAAAATTTCTTATCTCTATTACATCAATACAAGAAAAGGCTTCGTGGTTGTGGGGATCGGTGGTGTATTTTTTTATATCATTGTCTATATGGTAGATTAGATTGGGTACTTGAGAGGTGTTGATTTTCTGTTGTTGCATTTGTAAGACATTAGAGTAGGCTCTCTCTTATTTATAGTTAGGAAACCATTGCGATTCTCTCTCGACACGAGCCCAAATTTGGACCTGACCAAGTTGGACTTCTTGTGATGGTTTTAACATTGTGGCCTCTTGACCTGACTGAGTAAGTTTTTTACGATATTTTCATAATTGGTCATAGTATAATTTTCCATGTCCTTCTCTCGTTACTAGACTTTAGTCTTGTCACAACGTGCTTAAATCATGATCTATATGGATACATATATTGGATTTAGCGATTGGCACACGATTTGCTTATGTTTATTATACTTTGACTAGGCACCTGATCATCATGAGCAATCCCGGTAGATATATTTTCATTTTTAATCTCTACATGATGCTTTATTCCTATTTTTTCATTTTAGCACATATCTAAATAATACTTATTATCAATTATCCCGTCGTAACATACATGAAGTGACATTAGTTCTTCATGGATGATACTTTAGCTACACAATTGTTCATGTCATTCAAATTTAAAATGTTATGAGTTTTACATTGCTCTTGTCCTTCTCTAATGCCAAGACTTTTGTCTGCTCATAATAGGATCAAATCATGAGCCGGATTGGTATTGTTGGATTATATGTGATTACTACATGATTTTTTAGGTGAATCATAGTTTTCCTAGGCCTCCATGGGATCATCATGAGTTAACACAGTAGAATCTTTTTAATTTTCAACCTGTACTTCACACTTTACTCCTATTTGGTACTTTTAATTAGTACAGTTCTGAATAATTCTAATCATCTATTATCATGTCGTAACATACATTAGCTGACATTAATTCCTCATTTACAAAACATTAGTAACACAATTGGAAAGGTAATTAAAAATTAAAATATAATTGATTTTACGTTGGTCTTGTCCTCCTCTTGTGCCTAGACTTCGGTCTTCTTACAATGGGCTCAAATCACGAACGTTTTTGGATTGACAATTTTGATTATATGCCATGTTGGTATGCTTTTATTGGGTATTTTATAATTTTCCTAGGTATTTTAATACCTTTTCACGATGAAGAAATTGGATCATCATGACCAATCCCGGTAGAACCTTCACTTCATTATTTATTCCTAATTTTTTATTTTATTTTAGTACACTTATAAATGATACCAACCTTCTATTATTATCCCATAACATAGATCATGTGAGATTAATTCCTCATTTATGACACTTTAGTTACACAATTGGACATGTAGTTCAAATTTAAATTCTAATGAATTTTACATTGCTCTTGTCCTTTGCTCATGACTAGACTTTTTTCTTTTAAAAATAGGGTTAAATCATGATCCTTTTTGGATTGGTAAGGTCGGATTTTATGTGATTCTCACATGATTTTTGAAGTGTGTATGATGTTGCTAGAAGTCTTAATACGTTCTCACATGGAAGACACAGGATCATCATGACCAACCCCGACAGATTCTTTCTATTTTTTAATTTTCACATGATGCTTTATTCCCATTTTGTCATTTTAGTACACATCTAAATAGTACTAACCGTATATTATTATGTCATAACATATATCATGTGAAATTAATTCATTATTGATAAAGCTTCATGGAAATCATAAAGGAAAACTTAATTGTTCAGTGTTTATAAACTACTATATGTATGTAGATAACATTGTGAACTGATATAAGTGAAAAGCAACAAGATAAAATTAAATGAAATTACAAGGCATATAGGTATATTGTGAGAAGACAAAAGTCTAGCTTAGAGAAAAGGACATGTATTAAATCCAATCATGATAATATTGTGAAAAACATACCCAAACAGGTCAATGGACCTCACAATGGGAAGACCATCACAGAAAGACCAACTTGGTCACTAGAGTTTCCTAATTAGTAATAAGATAGAGCCTACTAAAATTGCCTACATCATTCAAAATGAAAACCACCACCTCTGAAGTTCACCGTCTAATCTACCATAGAGGACAATGATAGACAATAAATCCCCACCACCACCACCATCATAACTCCTTTTCTTATGTTTATGTAATAGATATAGGAGATTTAGAATTGACGAATGAGATTTTATACGTTAAAAGAGATTTGGATCAACAAGGATATAATTAGCTCTACTAACTGATGTATTTTATTTATGATAATAGAAATATTTATAGTTCATTTGTGCTAGTCAGAAGTAAGAAGTTTCCATGAAGTTTTCTAGTACTAAGATAAATTGTAAATACTTAGTTATCATAAGTAATGTACCTTAATTAGAAGAACTAATTATTTTGTCTTAATCCAAATATCATTAAAATTTAAAATCTAAAGCGTCAAATCCAAATATTTCTATCTCTATTACATCAACAAAAGAAAAGGAGTTCTGTTGTTGGTGTTGGTATTGGTGGTGGGGTGGGTGGTCGATTTATTTTCTATTATTGTCTATAATTGTCCTCTATGGTAGATGTTCGCAATAAATTTTCGTAGTCGCTGAAAATTAACTGCAAGGAAAATAAATAAAAGAAAAAATGTGATTTTTATTAATGAATCATTGTGAGTACAATTGCGTTATTCTCTTGATTCTCTCTCCTAAGTTTCTCCGCAATTCGAGGGCCTGCAGTAGCGTATTTCCCGAATGGTTGGATGATGTAGACCTCCTTGAGATATTGTCGATCTCGGGGACATCGAAAAGCGCTTCGTCGTTGTAGGTCGATCTCCGGGAAGAACCCCGTTGATTACTCCTTCAAAGAACTATTAATGTTGATGTTGTAGCTTTCTCCAATTTGATGAATGCTTGTTGAAGAGTTTTTCTGCCCCCTTGAATGTCATGTATATCCCCTATTTATAGTTGTAGGGAGTGGACAAGGTTGCTTGTGATTGGCCAAAGGATGTCATTTTGACACTTGGCGCATTTTGATTCGTTCTTGCATTTAACTGGGACCACCACCTCATTTGGACACGTGGCGTCACCTTGTTGGTCTTGGATGCCTAATCACTATGACACGTGGCATGGATTTGGGCTTCAAGGTGAAATGAACCTTGGATTTGAATTTAATAAGATGCACTTATTTAAAGCCCAAATTAATTATTCAGCCCAAATGAACATGAAATAAATTCAAATTTTGTATAAATTTGATCTAATACAATTTATGTGTCTACAAATGCCCCTTAATTCGAGGCTTGTCGATGTAGAGGCTTGCCGAAGTTTGGCGACAAGACTTGAAGTAGTCATGAATGTGTTTTCTCTTTCTTTTTTTTTGAGACTTCTCTGCGTGTAGGTTTGCCGAATTTTAACGACGAAAACTGATGTCTTCATGAGAAATTGCCACGCCGATATGTTGAGGTCAACCTTTACCAAAGTCTTCATGACAACGTTCTCTAATTTGTAAGAGGCGTTTTGACTTTCGGTTGTTTATCAACTCATTTTCGACTTGAAGTGTTTCAAGCTCTTGAAAACTTATCGCTTGACATTTCTTCATAGTGTGGTAATTTCATTTGGGTCATCATTATGAAATGACCACCAATTCAATGAGTAAGGATTGTGTCCACAAGCTTGACTTGGTCATAGAGATCTTGTGGTTTCGACGCAAATTTTAGGCTTTCACTTGAATAGGACGCAAAGAATTCAAATTCTCGTGATGCGAGTCTATTCTCCTTCGGGCATATCTTTTCATGTAGTTTCCGAGAAAACTTTACCATAATTTGGTTTTTTATGGAATTTCCATAATTTGATTCCCATGGAAAATTTCCATAATTTAATTCTTATGAAAACTTACCATAATTTGGTTTCTATGGGATTCCCATAATTTGATTCTCATGGAAAATTTCCATAATTTAATTCTTATGAAAACTTACCATAATTTGGTTTCTATGGGATTCCCATAATTTGATTCTCATGAAAAATTTCCATAATTTAATTCTTATGAAAACTTACCATAATTTGGTTTCTATAGGATTCCTATAATTTGATTCCCATGGAAAATTTCCATAATTTAATTCCTATGAAAACTTACCATAATTTTCATACTTTGTAGGAAATAAATTTTCCATCATTATAATTTTCCATAATTTGTAGGAATCAAATTGGTGTCTCCTTGTTTTGAAAGCTATATATATACCCATATTTGCATTGTCGTATCATCAAGTTCAATTGAGTCCTCTCAAATTCTTTTCTACCTCTTATTTTCGTCACCCCTTTTCAGCTCAGCGCGACTTCGGTAGAAAATTCATATCTCATTGTAGGAATACTCAAATTGTAATCTGTTTGATTTTTCTGAAACTATACTTGCAGTGCTACAAAATATACGAAAATCACGGTCAGAAGATTCTCGAATTTACTCAGGTAATTTTTTAAACTCAGCCTAAAACTCTGAGGAACTGAATGCATCAGCTTTGCGCGACTTCGCAGAAAAATTCATACCTCATCGTAGGAATAACGAAATCACAAGACGTTTGCGGTGTTGGAAAGAAATTTCATAGGGATACATCATGTACGAAAACCACGATTAGATCACCTCTGTGCTGATTCAGTTTTCTATTTGAAATCAGCCTTTCGCCAGTTGCAAAAATTTGAGGTTACCCCCTTTACTTTGGACTTGTTGTTAATCTAAATTTTTCCTTTTTGTTTAATGTTTTCGCAGATACTTGATAGAGAAATACGACTTCAATCCGACAACATGATGCACTTCCGCGACCGAGATTCACCGCATCCTCTTCTTGAAATAGTGGGCGACGACCAACAAAATTCAAATGCCAAAGTTCTACTTCTGAAAGTTCAGCCTCCTGCTATCGGCGTCTTCTCTCTTGTTAGTGGGGCATATGACGAATCTCTTCTCCTTAAAGAATGGTCAAAAATCGATACCAACGACGTTATGAGAAACTTCTCGAGTAAGGCTATTAGCATGAAAGTTCCTTTACTGAAATCCGCAATTCATCATGACGCATCATCTTCCAAATCTTCTCATTCTGATGGAAATTTCAACAATTGGTGTGTTCCCTCTTCTAACTTCGGTAATGTTTACTACACACCTGGCTACTGGGAATGGGTAGAGGACATGCTGCCCCGCCACAAGGAGATTATGGAGCTCATCAAAGTCTATGACGCTGTATATTCTTCTTTGTTCACGTACGACTATGACGACAATGTACTCCATGCTTTTTGTGAACTTTGGCGTCCCTCTACGAATACACTTTCTACTTTCATTGGAGAGATGTCCATATCACTTTGGGATTTACAAGTCATTGCAGGTCTCCCCGTACAAGGGAATTTTTATGATGAATTCGTTCCCTCGGCGAAAGAATTGACACAGACAGATACTCAAAACAAATTGCTTCTTCCCCAAAGTTGTCGCTATTTGTTTTTGTCCTTCTACAGATTAGCAAAAGATGATCTCCAAGAGGTGTCAGTCCATGATTGGGTGAAGTTTTGGTTTAGAGGACCTCATAGATATGCCGATCCTCCGCAAAAGGTGTCAAAGGTACGATCCACAAAGCCAAGATTGAACCACAATCCTTCTGGACACATTGATTCAAACTTCCTGTCTCGGACTGACGAGGAGAATGCCCCTTTTATCGAGTTAGATGTGGAAGAATCGCTTAGATATGAGACAAACTTGGCAGCGTTCTTTGCTTGTTGGCTTTGAAAATTTGTGCTTCCGAATAAGAAAGTCAATCATGTGCGCGCTAGTGTTTTCAAAGTTGCAAGCTTGATGGCTCATGGAAATAAATTCTCCTTAGCAGTCCCTGTTCTTGCAAGCATATATCGCGGCCTGCGAGAAATCTCTACTTCTTCAAACATGAGTGTGGCAAAAATAATTTTCCCCATACATTATGTATACGGTTGGCTTGCGGAATACTTTGGGACTCATCATTGTGCCAATCGTTCACATCGATCGATACCTCTTTGCAAAATTTTGGGCGAGAAGATGGCCAAGTGTTTTGATTTTACTGACGCCCAAAAGTTATTTCAACAGGATGATGCCTGTCGCCTCCATCATTTAGAAATGCTGCAAGGGAGGGATTTGCACCTTACCGATAATGGCAAGCTTTCAAATTCGTGGAACGAATATGTCATAAGCCTTCGTTCAGGTTATGTAACCCTTAGTCATGATTCAAAATTTCATCGTGGAATCCTACAGCCCTGTCAGATTTAGTCGACAATTTGTTTTTTGTCAAGATGTCCCCGGAGATCTTATGGAGCGTCCTTACGATGGTACACTATTAAAATTGGTACAACTTTGGAATCCTTATTTTCGACTCAATACTTTTTCTAAAGTCATGTTCCAACGTGCCCATTGGAGGGTTCTCCTTTAATGACCCGCGAGTATGTAGATTGGTGGCCATCCCAAAGGATGAATACTTCCCAAGGAAACCTCCACATCATTTTGAAGAAGAGAAAGCAAGACTCTGCATCCACTTCATCTCAAGAGGCTTCTGATCAACCAAAGGAAAAGACACTTCTTTCTTCTAAATCTCAAGCGAAGTCAAATGATACATTGCAAGTCGCTAAGACCTCATCAAAGTCCAAAACCTTGAAAGATGGGGATGTACCCGCGAAATCAAAATCGAGACGCCTCACATCAGTCTCAAAGGCGACTTCACTTGCTTCCAAAGTTGGTCATGGTTCTTCTACAACAAATGAACTTCATATATCATCAGACAATGACAATGGCCAAATGTCAAACCTTGAGACGCCTTGTGATGATATTTCTCTTAGGTATGTTTCACCGAATGGTGATGGACGACCCGATGCGTCTTCTAGTCCAACAGATTGTCACTGGAATCGTCCAAAAAGAAAGGCACCGGAGCTAGATGATGCTTGTCGTGGTATCGACATTTTAGATACCATTGTCATCGATGATAACGACTTTGTTGATGAGGATCTGAACTCGGCATCTTTGTTTGACTTAGCAAAACAAGTAAGACCCTCTCCTTTTTTTAAAAATAAAATAAAATCTGATCATCTTTTTATTTCTTATAATTTTTTTTAGTTGTGCCTTCAAGAACTACATGGTGACGACCTTAACAATGGCGCGATTACAGATTTCACAGTAGATCTTAATGATCATGATGCGGCTGCAAAAGACTTTCATCCTTCCATTAATAATGTGATGCCTTCATCGGAATAGTGACATGATGCCATCATTGCAACGCGGTGATCCTACTTTTGAGCCACAAGAAACCATTTACCGTGCCAAATCCTACTTTGTTTCTGAGATGTGGGGCGCATTGTGTGGATGGATAACACAATTTTCCTTAGGTTCTTCAGATGGCTTACAACATTAGAGTCAAGTATCGCTTCAACCCTTGAGGAGATTAGAAAGGTAAACATTGTTGATGTCTCTTCTTTGGAGGATCATGTAGAGAATTTCTTCAAGTCGTATGCAGAGTATGATACTTTAGGATCATCAAAGTTAACTAAAGAATCACATGAGAAGGCTCAATCTGATGCGCAACGTCGTCTTGATGGTGCAAAGTTGGCACATGAAAAGTTGTATATATCCATGGAGAAACTTTAAGCAACTCTAGTAGATGTGGAGAAAGACTTAAAATCCTTATCTTCCAAGAAAAAGAAGGTCACCGAGCTCATTAACAAATATCAAGAGAAGTTGTCCAAAAGTCAAGAGAATGTCACCACTACGGAGGGTGAAATTTATACCATCGAGGCAAATAATGTGATGTCTAACGACGAGGTTGAAAAACTATCCAAGCCAGAAGAGGTAATTGAGAAAAGTCGCCAAGAAATCATAAATTTCAAGCCTTTTCCGTAGTTAGATTTTTTTTTATTTGCTTAGGATTTTCTTACTCGCTCATTAAGGTGTAGTGGTTCTTTTTTTTTTTTGTTAAGCAATAAAATTGTGACAAATTTTCTTCTCTTGAATTTCGAATTTTTGATTGTTTCTTCAGCCCCCTTTCTTCTTTTTTTTTTTTTGACAAAAAAAAGACTGCATATGCTAGCGTTTATTTGAGAATTGCAACAAAACCTTACTTTTTTCAGCTTTCTTCAACTTAGCGCACATGTGGAAGAAAATTCATAGCCTGAAGTACAAGCATCGAAACAACAAGCTTCTTTTTTCGTTGGAAAGACAACTTAGAGATATTCAATCTATGTAAAAATCAAATCCATGAGATACATGGTTTAGTACAGATTTGAGTTAGAAGTTGGCTCACAATCTGCGTGCTTGAATCTTCAGTTTTTTTCAGCTTTGCGCACATGTGGAAGAAAATTCATAGCCTGAAGTAGGAGCATTGAAATAACGAGCTTCTTTTTTCGTTGGAAATACAACTTAGAGATATTCAATCTGTATAAAAATCAAATCCATGAGATTTATGGTTTAGTACAGATTTGGGTTCGAAGTTAGGTCAAAATTTGCATGCTTGAATCTTCAGCTTTTTCAGCTTTGCGCACATGTGGAAGAAAATTCATAGCCTGAAGTATGAACATCGAAATAACGAATTCTTTTTTCATTGGAAAGTCAACTTAGATATCTTCAATCTGTAAAAAAATCAAATCCATGGGATTCATGGTTTAGTACAGATTTTGGTTCGAAGTTGGCTTAAAAGTTTCATTCTTGAATCTTCAGCTTTTTTCAGCTTTGCGCACATGTGGAAGAAAATTCATAGCCTGAAGTAGGAGCATCAGAATAACGAGATTCTTTTATTGTTGGAAAGACAACTTAGAGATATTCAATCAGTATAAAAATCAAATCCATGGGATTTATGGTTTAGTACAGATTTGGGTTCAAAGTTGGCTCAAAATCTGCGTGCTTGAATCTTCAGCTTTGCGCATCTTCTAGAGAAAACCAATAACTCGGCGTAGGATCCTCGAAATGATGTGATTGTCATTCCGTTGGAAGCATACTCATAGACGTGAAACATAAATAAAAATCAAATCCAAAAGATTTCCAGATTAGCGCGGATATCTTTTCAAAGTCAGCTCAAAATTCTGCTTTGCTAAACTTTTTCAGCTTTGCGCAACTTTGGGAGAAAATCAATTACGCGGCGTAGGAGTCTACAAATTTTTCAAGTTGACTATATGCCTAGAATGCCATTTCCTGAACTTTGTGCGCTTTTGACGACAACAAAAGACTGTCTCTTGAACTTGGAGAGTTCAGATCATGATTTTTATTATTATTATTATTATTATTATTATTATTATTATTATTATTATTATTATTATTATTATTATTATTATTATTATTATTTGGCTATGCCATTTCAGCATAGAGCTTTGATCCGAAGGGTATTCCAATTTGATGTTGCAGGTAAAGATGCCCCTAATTTTGAGTAATTTACTGAAGCATCAGTAAATTACACCAAATTATCTACATCATTAGCAAAAACACGAGTAGAATTGCAAGTCTCTTCATCCAATGCCAATGAATTCATCAGTCTTGAACTATCATAGTTGAAGATCCATGACCCAATATAGGAGTTTCCGTTTACGAGTTTCTTCTTATGTTGAGGATATGGCTTCAAAACTCTTCTACTTTGCTCGTTTGTGCCGCATTTGAACTAATTTGCTAGCTACATTTTTTTTAAAGAGCTAGTGTGATGATCACGCAAGACCACCAAACTCCTTTTTTTTTTTACTCATTTGACTGAACTCAGAGTGATTACTCCAAGTGCCTACGTACCTCGGTGAAGAGGATCAAGTCATATCGTAGTTCAAGAGGATGAGTTTTTTTTTCTTTTGTTTTTGGGAGCCGTACACAGTTTATACTCTTGCAGGCCAGGAGTAACATGCAGTTTATGCTCATACCTTAAGTAGCGTAGCCAGCCTTCATGGGAAGTATTGCTTGAGGAATTTGGCATTGATTGGACCAACTCTTACACCATCTTGGTCGATAATTTTATAAGCGCCACTTGAATATGCCTCCTTCACAACATACGGTCCATCCCATTTTGATGTAAACTTGTCACCAATGCGTTTGTTGAGGATTATGGGTCTTTGGACAACTAAGACCAAGTCTCCCACTTGAAATGATCGAGGTCGCACTTTCTTGTTGAATGCTTTTGCAAGTCTAGCTTGATAACACTCCAACCTTTGTTGTGTTTCCAATCTCTTTTCATCCAATGCCTCCAACTCTGCTAGACGAAGTTGAGCGTTGCTTTCAATTGTAAGTCCCTCTTGGACTGCTATTCGCAAGGATGGAATTTTCTTCTCTAATGGAAGGACAACTCATACGCCATACACCAAGGAAAACGGTGTCGCTTGCGTAGCTGTTTTAAAGGTTGTACGATATGCCCACAAAGCTTCACCAACTCTCTCATGCCAGTCTCTTTTATTCTTTGCAACTACTTTCTTCAATAGGTTACCAAGTGTCTTGTTAAAAGCTTCAGCAAGACCATTGGCAGGTGCATTGTACATTGAAGATTTATGTTGCTTAAAATTGAACTTCTCGCACAAACTACTCATGAGTTTATTGTTGAATGGTGTTCCATTATCAGTGACTATACATCTTGGTATTCCATATCTAAAAATTATGTTTGATTTGATAAAATCAACAACATTTTCCTTCTTTACCTCTTTTAATGGTACAACTTCAGCCCATCTAGAGAAATAGTCAGTGGCACCCAAGATATACATTGTCTTTTTGACGACTTTGGAAGAGGTTCAACAATATCAAGTCCTCATGCATCGAAAGGCCACGAGGCTACAGTCGTATGTAGAGCCTCTGGAGATTGATGTATGTAATTAGCGTGGAATTGACACGCTTGACACCTTTTTGCATGTTCTAAGCAGTCCATCACCATTGTTGGCCAATAGTAGCCCATTCTCTTGATGCGAAAATGAAGTTTAGGCCCTGATTGGTGTGATCCACATGTTCCAGAATGTGCCTCCTCCATTGTTTGTTGAGCTTCTTCTTTGTCAAGATACCGCAAGAATAGTCCCTCATAAGAACGACGAAATAACATTTCATCGCGAAAAATGAATCGTGGTGCTCTTCTCTTAATGTCTGCTCTTACTCGTGGATCCTCAGGCAACCTTCCTTGTTCAAGATACTCAATTAGTGGTTTTCTCCAATCTTCTTCATCAACTACTCGAACAGATGTATGATGGCTTTCATTGACTTGAAGATCAAGACAACCAGGAATAACCCATCAATGACATACACACACTTTTGTTGTCTCATTTTCTCCAAGTGTCATTGTTGTAGCCAAGTTAGCCAAAGCATCTGCCATGCAGTTTTCTTCTCTTGGGACATGATTTAAGAACACTTGATCAAATCTTCAAGTAAGAAAATATCATATTGGTGATATGACAAAAGATCTTCCTTCTTTACCTCGTAACTCCCTGAGATTTGATTACTGATTAACTGAGAGTCACCATAGAAATCCAATTGAGGAATTTTCATAACTGATGCCATTTCAAGGCCCACAACCAAAGCTTGGTATTCTGCAGCATTGTTCAAACACGTTTCACCTAGAACAAATGAGAATGGTAAGAGTAGTCATTCTGGAGACATTAATACCACTCCTGCCCCAGCTCCATCTCGGCGTGCATATCCATCAAAGAACATTTTCCATGCCGATAGCTCTTTAGTAAAAAATGCATCTTCATCAGGGAATTCATCTGAAGTTTTCCATTTTCCCGGAAGAGGGTGATCAGCAAGGAAATTAGCAAGTGCTTGCCCCTTCACATCTTTTTGAGGTGTGTATATGATCTCATATTGATTGAACAATATAGACCATCTTGCTAGATGTCCCGAGAGAACTGGCCAAGTCATTACAAACTTCACAGGATCAGCTCGAGAAATTAACTTGATAGTGTATGCTTAAAAATAATGCCTCAATTTTTTATTGCATAGAGTAATGCCAAGCACATATTCTCGATAGGTGTATAATTCAACTCAGACCCTATAAAGTCCGACTGAGATAGTACAGTGCTTGTTCCTTATTAACTTCATTCTCTTGGGCAAGAAGTGCCCCAAGTGATCGCTCTTGCGATGCAATGTATAATAACAATGGCTTTCCAGGAGTTGGTGCCCCTAATACAGGTGCATTCATCAAGTATCTTTTGATGCTTCAAAAGGCGTTCTGACATGATTGGTCCCAGTGGAAAGGAGCATCTTTCTTCATCAAATAGTTGAAGGGTTGACATCGCCCAACCAGGTTAGAAATAAGCCTTCGGATGAATGCCAAATTTCCTTGCAGACTGCAGAGGTCTTTCAAGTTCTTTGGCTCAGACATTTTTTGAATGGCATCAATCTTTGCAGGATAAACTTTAATTCCGCGGTGACGCACAATGATGCCAAGAAACTTTCCTGAGGTGACCCCAAATGCGCATTTGAGTGGGTTCATCTTCAAGTCAAACTTTCTTAACCTTTCAAAAACAATTCGAAGGTCTTCAAGATGGTGTTCCCTTTGTTTCGTCTTTACCACTAAGTCATCGACGTAACATTCCACCCTCTTATGAAGCATGTCATCAAATATGTTTTGAATTGCATGTTGATAGGTGGCCCCAGCATTCTTTAGACCAAAGGGCATCACTTTGTAACAATAAATCCCTTTTGGAGTTCGAAATGCAGTGTATTCTTCATCTTTTGGAGACATTCTGATTTGATTGTATCCAGAAGACCCATCCATGAATGACATAGCTTCATGCCCAGTTATAGTATCAACCATGAGCTCAATGATTGGCAGACGGAAGTCATCTTTTGGACATGCCTTGTTCAAATCTCAAAAATCAACGCAGACGCGTATTTGGCCATTTTTCTTCTTAACAAGTATAATATTTGAGATCCACAAAGGGTATTTCACTTCTCGAATAAATCCAGCTTCGATGAGTTTTTTGACCTCAACTTCAATTTGTGTGACCAACTCTGGACGAAACACTCGTTGTGACTGCTTTATAGGACGTGTTCCCTTTTTTATCCCCAAATGATGAATAGCTATCCTGGGACTAAGGCCCGACATTTCTTTGTACGACCAAGCAAAAACATTCTTGAACTCAACCAATAACTTGAAGTATTTCCTCTCTTCTTCTGGTGGAAGAAGTGCACTAACGAAGATTGGACGTGAATCTTCTAGAGTGCCTAGATTTAGTTCTTGAGGTCATCTACGGTTGATTGTACGCCATCCTCCAATTGAGGGGGAGCCTCTTGGATGTCATCATTTGTATCATCAACGTCTGGACCTTCTTCCACCGTTATATGATAGGATGATTGTGTCAAGTTTGAATCTTCCACGTCATTTCTCATGAAGACTGTGATAGCTTTATCTTTCTCCTTCTTGGTTTCTTCATGAAATTGGTTGGTGACAACAATTGTGCTTCTTTTCACATTGAAAGAACCATCAGTGGTGATTGACAATATAACCTTTCTCTTGATACGTGATGGGAACACACTATGAATTTCCTTGTCGTCAATTACATCACAAGAATCTTGATTTTCATGCTCCAGCAACCTCCTTTTGGATAATGACTTTCTTTTGGTTCCCAAGTGATGAAATACAGAGGCATTTGAGGTGGTGCCATATTCATCTACTTTTTTAGAGGATCCTCTTTCACCCTTGTAGCCTAATCTTTCAAATGCAGAGATACGAGGTGCCAGTCTTCCAATGCGTTCAAACAACGAAGTCTGTCATCGTGTTTTACTCTCTTTAGTTTCCTCTTTCTTTTCTGTAGATGTGTAGTGGGATGAAGTGACTTCTTTCCCCTTCTTAGACGAAATTCGAAGAGGCTCTGGCAAGCTGAATCCTAACCCAAACTTACGAGTTGCGACATGATATCCTTGCTTTCTTAACTGTATTTGAGACTTTGTAAGCCTGTGTATCTTTTCACCAGTGACTTCATCACCGAGTTCTCCTAACTTCGTTGGATTTGAGAATTCATAGCCTAATTTTTCAAACAATGTGAAGACCTTTTGATCAAAGTTTCCTTTTATCTTACCAACTTGGATATTGCCTTCGGAGGGCTCTAAAGCGATACAGGGAATTTGTGCGACTAGGACAGTCATTTTCTCCTTCAAATCTTGGATGGTTATGTGACTAAGTTCCTTCCTCGGTGGCTGGACTTGTTGAGTGCATTCCTCTAGCAGTGATTGTCCCTTTTTTCGACGTTCACGTGGAATATATCAAAAAATTGGTTGCTCATCATTCATATTAGTCTGCATGTTTCCTTTAGATGGTCAAAGCTTGATGGAAACCTCATCCGTTCTCTTCTTAGACATCTTGATAGTAGCCATTGAACCTTACTATCTTCAAAATCAATTGAGTCAGCTTCTTCATGTTTTTCCATATTTGATCTTCCAGAATCTAAGTAGAATTTTGCATCTACAAAATATGACTATGTCTCAGTGAAAGGATTGATGTCTGCATCTATTTTGACGACTTCACCATCTTTCATATACTTCATGCATTGATGCAAAGTAGATGGCACCACTCCATTTTCATGAACCCAAGGACGTCCGAGCAACAAGTTGTAGGATGTTTTGGCATCTATGACATGAATCAAAGTGTTTGATTTTATATCGCCAATGGACAATCCTACACGAATCTTTCCTATGGATCGTTGTCCTTCTTGATTGAAACCTTGGATCGTTAGGTTACTTTTGGACAATTCATCAATAAAGATCCCAAGTTTTTTTAGAATAACTTTTGGCATGATATTGACCGCCAAACCACCATCGATTAGTATGCAATTGAGACGCTGTTCTCGAATAGACCCTACAACAAATAAGGGTCTATTATGTAGCGTAGACCCTAACAACAAGTCATCATCTGTGAAGGATATTGTAGCACAACATGGGGATACTTTTTCATCAGTTTGATGTTCTTGTGTTATTGTTGGATTATGCTCACCTTCGCTTCCTTTTGTTTCCTCTGTGCTGGAAATAACATGTGTTGCATCAATTTGACTACCACAAAAGAATTGTTTAGCAAAGAATTCATCTAATGTAAAGGGACTTCGAACTTCATGCGATGAAGAACCATTGAACTTTCGGCTAGAACAGGGTTTGACGTTTTTTGATGGTTGCAGTTGATTCACATCACTCTTTGTTGCTCTTGTCTTAGGAAGTCGTATACTAAGAACTGCTTGAATTCTCCGCTTTTTACGAGTAACCAAAGTCCAACCATCAACTTCACTTTCATTGTGGTTGTGTATCTCTAGTGAACCCTCACAAGTTTTCCTTGGAATGTCGACTTCAATAGGCGCTAAACTTCCAAATCGCAAGAAGGTGGTGTTTGGAATAGACGATGACCTTGAGCATTTCTTTTAATTTGGTGCTACACTAGCATGATTTGCCTCCGCCGTTTCATCTTGGTCAATGATGATTTTTCCTTCACTTACCAACATCATGATTTTCTCCTTCAAGATAAAGCATTTACTTGTCGGGTGACCAAGGACGTGATGGAACTTGCAATATCTAGGATCACCAACCTTATTCATATCTTCGGGACTCTTTGATTTAGGAAGATCAATAACTTTTTTAGCTAGCGATTCCTCAAGGGTCATAGGTACATCTGCATCTGGAAATGGGTAAACCTTTGCCTCTAGCTCCTTCAAGGTTGGACGTCGCCTCTCCTCTCTTGGATATTGACTTGGGGCTTCCTCCTATTTTAGTTTACTCTTGCTGGTGACATTCACAGAAGTTACTTTCACCGCCATAGATTCCTTAGTATGGATCTTTGAGGTCATGCCTTTCTTGAACTCCTTCTTTTCCTTCGTCAGATCAGCAAAATGAGATGCCTTCCCATGGCTTGCGATGCTCAACTCCATGTTATGTGCTCGTGTAGCAAGTTCCTCAAAAGTTCGCGGCTTGATTCCTTGTAGTATGTATAGAAGTCCCCAATGCATACCCTGAATGCACATTTCTATAGCAGATATTTCAGAAAGACGATCTTTGCAGTTCAAACTTAATGATCTCCATCGATTGATGTAATCCACCACTGGCTCATCCTTTTTTTGCTTAGTGCCGGTCAACTCTATCATTCTTATAGTTCGGCGAGTACTGTAGAAACGATTGAGGAATTCCTTCTCGAGTTGCTCCCACCTATCAATAGACTCGTGTTCCAGGTCGATGTACCAGTCGAATGCATTCCCTTTCAGCGAACGAACAAACTGTTTTACCAGAAGGTCACCTTGTGTTCTAACATTGCTACAAGTTTCAACAAAGTGGGCGATGTGTTGCCTTGGGTTCCCCTTGCCATCAAACTGTTGTAGCTTTGGTGGTTGATAGTTTATCGGCATGGATAGACAGTCAATCCGTCTAGTATATGGCTTAGAGTAATATAAGGAACTTTGTGGTGTTCCACCATATTGAGCCCTGATAGTGTTCGTTATCATGTCTTGCAATTGTTGGACAGATAGTGTAGCAACTGAAGCAGATTGTTTCTCCTTTTGAAATTTGGACTTTGCTAGAGATTTCTCAACGTCCTTATTTCGTTGATCAAAACCAGATGGATAAGTGGGAACGTGACTTCACTCTCCAGGTATAAAGGCCTCCAACTTGTTCATAAGTTGAGCAATATGAAGATTTTTGTCATCAACGGACTTCTTCAAGGCCTTAATGGTTTGCTCCATCATCGCGAACTTCTCGTCTATGTGAGTTGAGTCCGCCATCAAAGCATTGACATTCATTAAAGTTGGAGAATCTATTGAATCTTCGGAATCACCAAAGTTTGAGCTAATTTGAGAAATTCTCCAAAGAATACAGATGCGAGATTTCCCCTAGGTGTTGCACTTACGACCATCGTATGTGAGTTGTTGCTTTTCAGCGCCTCCAAAGAAGTGAAGTATTCAGATCCATCTAGCCCACTATTTTTTAACTTACGCCGAGTCATCGGGCCAACATGGCTGAGACCAGCAGACACAACATTAGTAGAGTCATTGACAGAAAAATCAGAACTCTTTCTGAACACATTGCAGTAGTAGCCTTTGTAGTTTCTGATTTGGAAGAGAAAGAGATGAAGAGCATAATAGGTCCCAATGGGCGTGCCAAATTTGTTCGCAACAAATTTTTGTAGTCGCTGAAAATTAACTGCAAGAAAAATAAATAAAAGAAAAAATGTGTTTTTTATTAATGAATCGTTGTGAGTACAATTCCGTTGTTCTCTTGATTCTCTCTCCTAAGTTTCTCCTCGATTCGAGGGCCTGCAGTAGCGTATTTCCCGAATGGTTGGATGATGTAGACCTCCTTGAGATGTTGTCGATCTAGGGGACGTCGGAAAGCGCTTCGTCATTATAGGTCGATCTCCGGGAAGAACCCCGTTGATTACTCCTTCGAAGAACTATTGATGTTGATGTTGTAGCTTTCTCCAATTTGATGAATGCTTGTTGAAGATTTTTTCTGCCCCCTTGAATGTCATGTATATCCCCTATTTATAGTTGTAGGGAGTGGACAAGGTTGCTTGTGATTGGCCAAAGGATGTCATTTTGACACTTGGTGCATTTTGATTCGTTCTTGCGTTTGACTGGGATTACCACCTCATTTGGACACGTGGCGTCACCTTGTTAGTCTTGGATGCCTAGTCACTATGACATGTGGCATGGATTTGGGCTTCAAGGTGAAATGAACCTTGGATTTAGATTTAATAAGATGAACTTATTTTTTTGTAAAGCCCAAATTAATTATTCAGCCCAAATGAACATGGATTAAATTCAAATTTTGTATGAATTTGATCCAATACAATTTATGTGTCTACAGTAGATAAGATGAGGGGGACCAGTGAGATGGTGACTTTTGTTGTTGCATCTCTAAGCCATTCGAGTATGTTCTCTCTTATTTATAGTTAGGATGGCATTGTGATTCTCTCTCAACACGAGCCAAAATTTGGGTCTGACCAAGTTGGTCTCATTGTGATGGTTTTACCATTGTGAGGCTTATTGACCTGACTGAGTAAGTTTTTCACGATATTTTCATGATTGATCATTATATAATTTATATTTACTTCTCTCTTGAGTAGACTTTAGTCTTCTCACAACAGACTTAAATCATGATCTCTTTGGATATGCAATGTTGGATTTTACGTGATTCTCACACGATTTGTTTAGGTTTATTATACTTTTCCTCGGCCTTTTAAGATATTTTCACAAGGAAAAAACATGATCATCATGAGCAATGCAGTAGATACTTTTTTATTATTTTTCTCCATGTCATGTTTTATTCCTATCTGTCATTTTAGCACATATCTAAGTAATACATACTATATATTATCACAGCTTAACATACATGAAGTGACATTAATTCCTCATTGATGATGACAATGTATTTACGCTATTGTTCACATAATTTAAATTTAAAATCATAAGGGTTTTAGATTTCTCTTGTCCATCTATTATGTCAAAACGTTTGTTTTCTCACAATAGGATCAAATCATGAGCTGGATTGGTAATGTTGGATTATATTCAATTCTGATGTGATTTTTTTAGGTGTATCATAATTTTCCTATGAATTTCATGTGATCAACTTGAGCTATCCCAGTAGAATCTTTTAAAGTTTCAACGTTTACTTAGACACTTTATTCCTATTTGGTACTTTTTGTACACTTCAAAATAATCCTAATTTCATGGGATCAATATAAGTTATCCCAGATGAGATTGCTTAGTTGGCCTACTAGTAATGTAATATCTCAACCACTACCTGATAGGGATAACATTATGAAAGGATGTGAGTTAACTCCATGGTACTCTATAATCCAAGATTGTGCAACCCCTCATAGCAAGTGATATAAATTCATACGCATTATCACAAAAGATACTAATATAGTTCAGGCGTATAATAATCATGATCCCTTCTATCACTTTCTTCACATCAATTGTCATTATAGGCCTAATATCCAAAAGTAGTGCAATACTAATAACGGATCAGATTTAGTAGTGTCTTCTCTTTAGGACTCTATTGTAACTTCTTCCTTATATATAGGTTATAGATAAGTCTTACCTTTTTCTTACTTTATCTCTTTGATGTAGAAGTTGTACAAAATCTATATATACTTAGTTTACAATCAATAAAATGCATCGTTCCTTTCATTCTACTGTCAACTTTATACTTTATATGGTATCAACGATTGTTCTGTTTAATCCTGTCACCCAATCACTAATCAAATTAACAGGAATCCAAAAAATTTTCCTTTGGAAAACAGAAGTGTCTATGCTTATGCATGCTCACAACCTTTTTGGCCATCTCGATGGTTCTCGCCTAGCCCCTGCCCGTATAGTGGCTCAAAATAATCAGGTCGTCGAAAATCATGTTTTTCTTTCATGGTATCACCATGATCAACTAATTCAAAACGCCATCTTAGCCTCAGTTGGTCCAACTCTTGCTTCTAGATTTGTCGCTGCATCCACTTCCCAGCCTGCTTGGGATGCTTTGCACACTGAGTATGCCAACAAATCGCAAACAAGGACCTTTAGTTTGTGTGATCGTCTCGCTCGTCTCGCAAAAGAAACCCTTCCCGTCGCTGATTATCTATACCAAGTTCGATCTTTCTGTGATAAACTTGCTACTTTTGGAGCTCCTGTGTCAAATGAGGAACTGATTGTCAAAATTCTCACTGGAATTGGACCTGAATTTCGTGAAATATCAGCCGCTATCAGTGCAAGAGATTCTACTATCTCTAATCCAGAACTTTGCGAGAAGTTACTTCACCACGAACTTTTCATCATGCATGAAGAAGAAAAAAATCCACTCTCCACACCCATTACAACTGCTATTGCACAACAAACAACCATGCATCCTCACCAAGGAAACACCTCTAATAGGTGTTCAAATGCAAATTCTCCCAACACCAACTAGTCAAGGTGTGCCCAACCATGGTGTGTTGGCAACAATAATCAACTGTAGTGTTATGACCACACTCTGAAGTACCAATTGTGTGAGTGTCCTGGTCATTCTGCTAAGGTTTACATATCACAATCACAGAATCACCTACAAGCCCGGGGAAACTATGTTGCTCGATTTCCAACTCAACAGGCTCCTTGGATTGTTGATACAAGCGCCACTCATCATATGGCCTCCAATGTGCAAAACTTCACTAATGTGCACACCTACCATAGTCCAGAGGAGATAGCAACGGGGGACGTTAACACCATTCCAATATCTTATACTGCTAAAACTAACTTAAGTGCATCGAATCAGCAATTTAAGCTTCTTAATACTTTATGTTTTCATTCTATAAAAATAATCTTCTTTCTGTTTCCAAATTATTTCCGTGATAACCATACGTCCATTGAATTCTTTCATTTTGTGTGAAGAATCTGAGTACGGGGGCGCCTCTGTTTCGCACTTAGAATCGAGATGGGCTATATGAGTGGCAATCAAGCAGTGCACATCACACCCTTCAAGGCAATGTTGTCGTTCCTCTACACTTGTGGCATTGTCGTTTAGGCCATCCTAATCACCATAATGTTAACATGATTTTACATTAGTTTTCTCTTCCAGTTTCACATTATGGAATTACTTTCATTTGTAATTCGTGTTATTCTAATAAAATTCATAGGTTACCCTTTTCCTGAAAATTCATTAAAGAGTCAACGACCATTGCAAATAATTTTTACTTATTTATGGGGGCCATATCCTTTTTTGTCAAATGATAACAAGATATATTATGTTTTATTTGTTGAACATTAGTCGAAATACATCTGGTTGTTCACTATAAAATCAAAAAATGAAGCTCTTGATGTCTTTCAAGCTTTACATCCCTTACTTTAGCGTCGGTTTCAAACCAAAATTATGTCTCTCTATAGTAATGGTGGTGGTGAGTTCCAAGGTTTATCCTCATATATCAAAACTCATGGTATTAAACACTTATTGACACCACCATACACGCCTCAAATAGTGGCATCAGTTTAACGGAAACATAGACATGTTGTTGAGACTTTCAAAACCTTGTTTAATCAAGCCTCCTTGCCCTCATCTTTTTGGAGTTTTACCTGTCACCAAGCAATCTACCTCATAAACCGTCTAACCACTCCAGATTTACAAAATAAATGTCCTTATGAAATTTTAGTTCACGAGGCTAGAAAGTATAAATCGCGTAGATTTTATGGTTCTTTATGTTACTCGTAGCTTAAACTAAATTCCAAAAATAAGTTAGAGCCAAAATTGGTTCCTTGTTTATATTTAGGATTTTTTAATACACACTACTTCCACCAATGTTTTTGATCCCGTCAAAAACAAATTGTACTCATCTAGGGATGTTCAGTTTTTGGAAGACACCTTTCCTTTTTATAATATTTTTTCGAATCTAAAAATACAACGGAGAACTGATATCACTTGGGAAATTTGTTCTGATGTTCTACATTTGACTAATAAACCATCAAGTTTTGATTCTTGTCATCCCCTTCCAGATGATCTGCCCTTGCATTCTCCACCGCCTAATTTAATGCATGCCAGATCAAAAGGTGTTTCCGTTGCATCAGGTAATTTTCAGATTTTATCAGCTTCTTCATTGCCACACACCATTAAACCACCACTAGATAATACTCAGCCCCCACTGTCACCTAGACCATTTATCACCTATCAACACAAATATTACCAACAACTAAGTACCTCACTGTTACCACTCCCTTCCCCTATACCTCCCACCACCCTACCTTCTCAGTCATCTTCTAATCACCCTTCCCAACCTGGACTTGTGTTGACTAGTTCACCCGTGGTGACAACTGCAAGTCATCCCATGGTCACACGCTCCAAAACAAATAGCCTCAAACCCAAGCAGTTCAGTGTCAGAGTTAAACCCTCCCCGTCCTTTGTTTCTCATACATACAAATAAGCATTTCCTCACCCTCACTAGAGAGAAGCAATACAAGCTGAATTTGATGCACTTGTTAGGAATCAGAGATGGGATTTGGTTCCAGTTACTCTTTTGAGAAATGTTGTTGAGTGCAAGTGGTTGTTTCGTATAAAACATAAACCTGATGGTTCCATTGATATGTATAAAGCTTGTCTTGTTGCAAAGGGACTTACCCAGCATCCAGGCTTAGACTTCCATTCCACATTCAACACGATAGTCAAAATTGTTCGATAGGTGCTTACCATTGTGACGCAGTAACACTGGCCAATGCATCAGATTGATGTCAATAATGCATTCTTACAACGACGCCTTGAGGAAGAAGTTTATATGAGCAGCCACCACGATTTGAACATCAAAGTCTCTCCACCCTAGTATGTAAGTTGAGTAGAGCACTCTATGGCTTTAAACAAGCGCACCGAGCTTGGTACAATAAGCTCAAAAGTTATTTGCTAACTGTTGGGTTTGTTAAGTCCCAATTTGATTCTTCTTTATTTTGTTTACATAATATTTGATTCAGTGTTTATGTTCTTATCTATGAGGATGATATAATCATCACTGGCAATCATATTCATGGGATTCGTCATATAACCAATGGTCTTTCCACTCGTTTCTCCTTGAAAGACCTTGGACATCTCCATTATTTTTTGGGTGTTGAAGTTATCTCTTCGACTGCTGGTCCTTTTTTGTCACAACACAAGTATATCATGGATCTTTTAGAGGATGTTGGCATGCTAGACAGGGGCGGATGTACCTTGAACCAAGGGGGTTCATCCGAACCCCCATCGTCGAAAAATTACACTATATATACATGATTAAATTTTAAATATATGTGTATATATATATCATTGAACCCCCTGAACATACACCAAAGGCATAGCTCAGTGGTGTTGGGGGTTCAAGAATTTGCTTTGAGGCACGCAAGGTTGCAAGTTAGAACCCAGATGGAGGCAATTTTTTATCAGCTTACATTTTATGCGTTTTAATTGTTTGTTTAAATAATAATGGAATCAGAAATTGCTTTTTTAAAATAATAATGGAATCAGAAAACAATTTTAGTTCCAAAAACTTAAAACCATGATAGGAAATTTAGGATTTATTAGTTTAATTCCTAATTACAAAGTTAAATATTAAAAACCCTTTTCTTCTTTTAGGATTTTTCCACGCTTTATTTTTCATCGTCTCATCTTCCTGCCGTTGCCCGTTGGGCGCCGGCTGCTGCTTGTTGCTTCTGTTGGATCATTTGTTAATGCACAGTTGATCAATTTAAGTTTTTAGATATATTAATTTTTTTATCCGATCCATTTATATCCAATCCGACCCATTTGTTTGTGGATATTATTTATGTGATTAATTTATTTATTTTGAACCCCCTTGATGAAAATCCTCCCTCCGCCACTGATGCTAGACAGTAAAGGAGCTCCTACATGTACCTATGGCATCAACTACCATTATGACAACTTCAGTGAATGATCCTCCAGCTGATGGTACTCTTTATAGGCGAGTAATTGGAAAGTTGCACTACTTATCCTTTACACATCCTGATATTGCCTACAAAGCAAACTCTCTGAACACATGCACAATCCACGCCACTCACACTGGAAAGTAGTCAATCGATTACTTTGTTATCTTCGTTACACCCTCTCAACATGGCATACAAATCACCAGAACTTCATATTCTCGTTTCGTTTTTTATTCAGATTCAGATTAGGCTTGTGATCGAAATGATCGCACTACAACAAATAACTCACGGCGTGACTGCCTCTATACATCATCAACTATACTTATAATATGCAAGTGTATAGAGATGTAATATAACATAATTCAAACTATAAGATTCCTACAAGTATTAGACTAGGAATATTGGACTAGGATTCCTAATATGTGCCCTCAATATGGACGATATTACATTACGGACAGATTGTAACGAAAAAATCAAAATTGAGATGAGGGTAAGCCCTTTGTAAAGACATCAACTGATTGCAACCGAGAAGGAACATACTGGACAACGAAATCCCCTTGAGCTACTTTATCACGAACATAATGAAAATTAACATCAATGTGTTTGGGGCAATCATGGAACATTGGATTACGAGATATGAATGTTGAGAGAACATTGTCTCAAAGCACTCGAAGTTGTTTGCAAAGATAAAGACCAAGCTCTCAAACAATATGACGAATCCAAGAAGTTTCAGCTAGAATATAAGCAATAGCCCTATTCGCGACCTCTGTAGATGATGTTGAGACTGTTGGTTGTTTCTTTGCATGCCATGAAATAAGATTGGAACCAAAGAAGACAACAAACCTAGTAGTAGAACACCGACCATCGGGACAACCGACTGAATCAGCATTACAGTAAGCAACTACCATTGAAATTGAAGAAGAGGCACGCAATAACAGAACATAGTTAAGAGTACCCTATAAATACGCTTCACACAATGCAAATGAGTAGTACGAGGGGCATGCATGAACTGATATACAACATTGACAACATAGGCAATATCCAGATGAGTAATCATCATATATTGACGAGCACCCACCATGCTCGTATATTCACTAGGATAGGAAAGTAATTCACCATCCATGAGAGAAACAGAAGTATAAGAAACAATAGGGGTACGAACAAGATTACATGTATGCATGTGAAACTTAAGAAGCAAATCAATGATGTACTTTTTCTGCTATAAATGGAGACCATGAGATGAACGAACAACTTGAACACCGAGAAAATAATGGAGATGACCTAAGTCTTTCATTGCAAACTGATGGAAAGGAGTCTAATGAACTGATTAAAGAGGGATGAATGATTGTCGGTGAGAATAATATCATCAACATAAAGTAATAAAATAAGAATACCTGATGTGGATCGGTGAATAAACATACAAGCATCATATTTACTATAAATAAAACCATGAGAAAGAAGAAATCCACGAAAGCGATGAAACTGTTGGAGTTTATGTAGTTTTAATGATTGACAATGAAAGACGAAACACGTCAGTCGACATGGTCAAAAGGTGCACTGTCGCGAGCAATTTGATTGGAGAAAGCTTTTAGAATGAAAAATGAGAAGAGTGCATAAATAAAGGCTTCGTGAGAAAACCGTAGGAAATAAATATCTGATGAATTGAAGAGAAAAAATCAATGAGTTTGATTTGAAGAAGGAGTTTAAAGAGTCAAAGAGTTTTAATTGAAGAAGGAGTCTCACTTTAAGTACAACTCTTCAAGTTACTTCTGAATTGAAGTTTTGGAGTTGGACTACAATACAAAAGAAAAAATTAATGTAATTTGAAGAAGAAGTCCAAAGTAGCTAGGAATTCGAATTGAAGTATGAGTCTTACTTGAAGTAGAACTCTAAGTTAAGAGAGTTCATGTCAATGAGGTGTTTGAAGTGAACAATAACTCTATGAAGAATTGTGCATAAATAGAGGAGAAGTCGTTTAGAATAGGTGTGCACTTACATAGCAAAAAGAGAAATTGAGAAATTGACTTCGCAAGTGCTACCAACAAACTGAAGGAACACATAAAAGTAAAACATTGAAGAACCTAATCCTTTTACAGAGTTTATGTGTTAGGAGTTTTTCTTTGTGAGTGTGTCCTTATGTAATCTTAGTTCAGTGAGTTATAAACTGAATTTGGAGTGTTATCTTGACGAGTGAATCCATGAGGCTTTTTCATAAAGACTTCCTCAGAAAGAAGACCATACAAAAAGGAATTTTTTAAATCTAACTAACGAATAGGGAAAGAAAAAGAAATAGCCAAAGAAAGTACACTGCGAACAATAGTAGCACGAACAACAGGACAAAATGTCTCGTGGTAATCAATTCCAGGTTTCTTATGAAATCCCTATGCTACAAGCCGAGCTTTGTATCAACGAATAGACCTATTAGAATTATATTTTAATAGAACAAACCCACTTACAACCGACCACGTTCGTGTGAGGTCGAAGAGGAACAAGAACCCAAGTTTTATTCGTCAAAAGAGCATTAAAATCGTCTGCCATAGCTTGTTGCCACTTGGGATTTTTCACTATGAGGAACAAGAGGGATCGATATCATGAAAATTAGCACTCAAGGACAACATTTTATTAGGCTTAGAAATTCAAGATTTTGAGCGAGTTTGCATCGCATCAAATGTATTAGCGGAAGTGGAAGTAGAAGAAGTAGTAGTGGGCAAAAAGAGAGATATAGATGGTGAAGATCTTCAGAGTGTGACTCACCAATTGGATCAACAGATGGTTGTCAATGCTTACCAAATATGTCATCTCGAGTATCTAACAAGCTCCTTCCCCATTCAATCTATTCTATTTTCTTTGGGTATGCTTCCAACTCTAAATGGTATTGTTGTAAAGATCCTAAAACAGGTCTTGTGTATGCAAGTCGACACGCTGTCTTTCATGAGTTAGTTTCCCCATATGCCACGTTGTGTTTTCCCTTGCAAATATCACAATCCTCCACCTCTTTTGATTTTCATGTGGTTACATCATCTAAGAAATAACTCATTGTATGATCGTAGGTATACAACATCAACTACATTTATATTGTACAAGAGCATATAGAAGTAATATAACATAACTCAAACTATAAGACTCCTACAAGTACTAGACCAGGAATATTGGAATAGGAGTCCTAATAAGCATTTCTACATTTAGCTATATCACTTTCATGGGCCTCCAAGAAACAACGATCCATATCTAGGTCCTCTACAGAAGCTGAGTATAGAGTTGTGGCTGCTATTTTAGAAACCAGCTGGATCAAAATCTTCTTCATGAACTCCGACTTTAACTTAATGGAGTTCCAAAGGTTTTATGTGACAACATCAATACATTCGTTCCAATCCGGTCTTTCATAGTAGGATGAAGCATGTCGCCATTGATCTTCTATTTGTTCGTGAACAAGTTTAGAACAACAATATTGAAGTTCACCACCTTTGGCTCAGCTGATCAAGTGACTAACATACTCAAAAACCTCTTCCCAAGGCTTCTTTTGTCTAGCAACTTTCAAAGTTGGGTGTTGTTGACACCACCAACTTGCGGGGGCGTAATAACAGAAAAGATTTAGTAGTGACTTCTCTTTAGGACTATGTTGTAACTTCCTCCTTATATATTGGTTATATATAAGTCTTACCTTTTTCTTAGTTTATCTATTTGTTGTAGATGTTGTACCGAATCTGTATATACATAGTTTACAATAAAAAAATGCATCGTTCCTTTCTTTCGACCAGAAACTTTATACTCCCTCCGTCCCATTTTATATGGAAACACTTGACCGGGCACAAAGTTTAAGGAATACTGAATATTTTGAAATGTTTATCAAATTGCCCTTCGAAAAGTAAATTCACTCTTCTCTCTCCTTATAAATGTATTAGGTACAATCTTTAAAATTAAGTGGAACCAATAAGGGTTAAAAAAGGAATTGTATCTTTAAATACTTACCATATAAGGAAATGTGACATTCTTTTTGGGATTGGCCAAAAAGGAAATGGTGCCACATAAAATGGGACGGAGGGAGTACTTTATAAATATAGCCTCTAACGTAACCTCACCCATGCAACTACCTAATTCAATAAACCTATTGATGAGTGTGGGTACAAGTTCTTGATCTTTGATCATGAATGCACGAGTCCTCATCATTTGTGAGAGAAGAAGACAACAAGAATAGAATTTTATCAAAGTCAAGTACGCGCGATAAGGAATGAAAGAATAGAAGTTTCCTAAATATCTTATAGCCTCTCAAAGATAAGTATGGACGTCATCATACCGATCCGCAAGACTCTACTAGACATTACTCTTTTACTTGTGAAACAAATTTACCTTTGGCACTGATATAAAATTATCACGACCTAAATTCACATGTCATGATGGAACTTAAGTTTCAAACCGATAGGTAAGATAACCCACCAATTTTACCATATAAATTAAATAAATAAAGTGAAAATAATAAAAAAAAAAATAAACAACAAGTGGAATATGTCAAACTCTGAGTCTTTAATAAGTAAGAAGTGATGAAAATTAAATACCACCCAAGATTTGTGTCATAAGTACAAGAGCGTCTAAAATATAGTGCAAGTTTGACACTATATGTCAAGCCTATATGTAAGAAATATCATATCTGAATGCAAAATAACAACATAAATAAAAATATGATGGATGTGTGGGATGTGGAACAACCAAGTAGCTCATCATAACTCCAAAATAATCCAAACCCAAACTCAAAAAGCTCCACGAGATGCGCTCGTATTTGCAATTAGATTTACACCACAAAAAGGTGCAAAAAGTATAGTATTAGTACGAAACCATGTGTACCCAGTAAGTCTCATAGGCCAACGACGAGAAAGTAGTAACATGAGTTCATAAAAATCATTCTTTTATTTTACAAGTCTACATTATACTAAACTGTCAAATTTCATCAATTAGGAATAATCATATATCACGTAATGTCCAACAAACCAATAAACACACAATCAAATAAAAATGAAGGATGTAATGATATTCAATATAATGAACACCATTAAATGATATACCTCAGGTACCAAGTAGTCTCTCATCCGTGTGTACATGATACTTCTCAAAAGTACATGGATAGTAGTTTACCCATAGGGGGACTCGCGAGGTCCATATATATACCAACACAGAAAAGCTTCACGTATCTGTGTGGTATATATCAACTCACTATGATAAAATAAAATAATCCCCATCACAAATGATCTGCACGTCCCCAACTTATAATCATAACATCTCAGAATCTCTCGCACGAGTGATCACCACATCTCCAACTTATACTCTATCTCATGTCAATGCATATGCAAAGTATAATATAACCTCAAATATTGCAAATATATAGATTTAATTAAAATCACGATCACACAAAATAAATCAATTCAATAATACATCAGGTATTCCCACAGGCTTTGACATTCTCAGAGTACAATATGTCATTATATAGTTATAAAATTTCCCTTTAAAACACTGGCACACCTTCCAATGCCCATCAAACCACTAGTATGAGACTCCATCTCTCGCCCTTACCCATTGTATATTTTATTTTTAATCTTTAATTAGAAAAATTTACTTTAACAAATTTTGAAAATCTTAACACGTCTTATATGCCAAACAAGTGTCACGAACCTTCAATATTTCGCTATTCCTTTTCGCAAAGCTTCTGAATATTTTGAATCTATCAAATATACAATATTCATAAGCAAGTGAATCCATAGACATCCTTATTACTATAGGTATAACGTAGCTCCAAAAAAATCATTTAAGTCTCATATTATTCTTCAATTTTAAACCTAGGATTAAGTCTCAATTTACAAAAATATCATAAATCTAGTGGTACTATATAATATAATACACCTAATATTTAATTATCTAACTTAATATCAAAAACTAAATTTATAATATGACAAATAATTAATGATAACAGAAATTTAAGCCAGTGGTTTCATAACCAGTGGCTGCCATGAACAACTTCAAGTCAAGCTCCCCTTCTTCTTTAATGCCCAAATTATCACATCGCCTTCCAATGGTTGCCCCCTTTTCTTGTTGATTTCAACCTTCCATCAAACTTTAATTTTATCCACATCTAAAAAATTACCGGCCGCCCTATCAAATTTGTTATTTTATCTTTCATTCAATACCAAATACTCAATATTCATATAAACAATCAACATAAGCATATCGAAGGAATATAGTATGATTGGAATTGGTGTTGCCTAAAGTCTTGCTCGTCTAGTGGCATCTCCTTTCCCCTCTCTCTTTTCTTTTTCTTACTCAAATTAAGATAGAAAAAATTTAAATCCCAATAAATTATTTGAATATATGCGCCAACTTATAAAGAGTATTAAATAAACCATGAACTTGGCATATTAAATATCAATTATAATAATTATTTCAAAAATGGTAGTTACCGATAGTTTAAAATTTATATTTAAAATTTTACGATGGGAGTCAAATAGTACTAGTACACATTTTAAAATTTAAGTATATGTCTAATTGTGTGAATAAAGTTAAATCGATGAGCAATTAATGTCACATGATGTACGTTACTACATGATAATAGATGGTTTGTATTAGTAGAAATGTATGAACTACAAGGTTTAAAATTAAAAATGAATCAGCCAGAATTGCTCTTAATGATCCCATGAACAAATTAGAATATATATTGAAAAATCATGTGAGAATCACATATGATTGACGTAACCAATCTAGCACATGATTTGATCCTCGTGTGAGAAGTCAAAAGTCTAGGTACAAGAGAAGGACTAGAGCAATGTAAAACACATTAGATTTTGAATTTGAATTACATGTACAATTGTGTGACTATAGTGTGATCACTGAGGAATTAATGTCACAGAATAGATGTTACAACATGATGATTGTAATGCCCAGAGCTACCCCCGAGATGCCGACATGGGACCTAGGATCACGAGTGACTCCAAACTAACCCTGCAGGCGTAATCATTAGCATACTAAAGATAAACTGAGCAATAAAATTGTGCGGAAGATAAATAATAATGAAACTCTGAAGTGATGGGGAAAACCCATATATTAAAACTGAATATCAATTATGAGAGTTAATACAAGAGAAATATAAAACTCAAATACTAAGCTGAATCTAACTATGTCTTAAAACAGCCTCTAACTGACTACAAAAGGTTGGATATGCCCCAACTATGTCTAGCAAAACTGAAACTAAAAGAATCAAAAGATAACACGATTTTTGTCCTCGAAGAATCAGGGCTCACCACTGATACTGCTTAACTGGAGATCAGGAACTGATCTGAGTATGATCTGGATGTTGAGAACTTTATCCTACATCATGAGAAGATATAGCGCGGAGTATGCATCAATACTTAAAAGGTACTGAGCATGTAGGATATAGCAAGTCTTAAAAAACATATGACTGAAATGAGCAATAAAGAAAGTATATAATTTGAACATGATGTAGATACTGAATACTGAGATTATTGAATGCAATGACCAAATTTATAACATGCTTAGACTAAATATTATTTGTACTGTAAATTTTAACAGTGCAATAGAATCTGACTGAACTGTGGGAGATACTAATAACCGACAATGAAACCACATGAATTAAATGTGGAGTTCGATGTATACGCCCCAATCGAGAGGACCCAATATACCCGGCCAAAGATATAGATGCATGCTGGTGTGATCACAAATAGTGCCCACAGAGGGGACTTACAACTTACGTGGCTAATAGTTCTGGGACTATTTGGGTACGTTGAACCCTAGTACAACTCTGTATTATGCTACACCCAATTGATTATGTAATTTACATATTATGAATGAGTTTCTGTAGTACACTTGATAGCTCAAAACTGAACATGCAAACTGATAATGCGACAATTAATCACATAATGATGCATTCATAACTGAGGCATGCATAACTGAATAACTGAAATATATGTCCTAGCATGTGTAATTAAAGAACTATAGAAATACATAGCTAGGGTTCAGAAATTCATGCAAGAAACAAAGTAATACATGATAATATGATTTAGAACATGTAAATAAACTGATTCATGATAATTTCCTTGAGCTTTAGAAACCCTATGTCTAGTTGATAATAGAGGATAAACAATCTGGTTGAAATCTTTTGACCTAATGGGTAAAAGGAACCCACTAGTGAAATGTCACATACATGGTATTGAATTCTACGGAAATATATTTCAATTTTTGGGCTGGAATTGATGGAATCTTATTGTTTTCTTGAACTAGGGTTCTTGAATTGTTTCTCCTCTTGCGTTCTAATTTTTCTAAGATTCCTGAATGATCTGACTTCGGTAAGTTCTAGCTGGATTCTAGGCTAAAACAACGAAATTTTGGGTAAAACAACGAGGTTTAAAGGTCCAACAAAATAGAAAAGACCAAAACACCCCTAACTTAGAGCTGCAGATGGGCTGACCATGGCCATCTTCATAGACCGTGAAAGGGACCACGGACTATGAAGTCGGTCATGGTTTTGACTTGGTCAAGGAGCTGGGAGTTTTGGGCTCTGGCCCACGAACCCCTAGCATGGCCCATCTAAAGGACCCCAGACCGTGATGGTCCCCGTGGTCTTCATTTGGGTTGAGATATGGATGTTCAACTCTACGGGGCTAATGATTATGCTGTACGGACACCCCATACGACCCGTCTTCACGACCACAGACTGTGAAGGTCCTCGTGGTCCTTACCTGCGCTAGGGGTGTTTAGGGACTAGCATAGGAGTCTGCTGGGTAATCCTCACGGACACTCCCATGGGCCGTCACGAATACCACAGACCATGAAGGCCCTCGTGGTTCTCACTTGGGCGTGGGCGTCTGAGGGGTTTGCCAAGGGAGGCTACTACCTAAATTCCAAGGGCGTCACAAGGTCCCATCATCAAGACAACGGATAATGAAGGTGCTCTGTGATTTCCAAGTCATGGCAACGGGCAAGTAATCGGACCATGTACCGTATCATGGTCCGTGAACCCTGTCGTGGTTCATTGCTTCAGGTAAATTTCTACATGTATATTTCTAGATCTGATTTTTGAGGTGTTACAATATTTCCCTCATGGGATCATCATCCTCGAATGAAGAATAAACTAGTTAAAATGGAGGGGAAAGAGATACAACCTTACCACTAAACACTGAAGACTGATTTTTGACTAAACTGAGTAAAAACAACATGCAAATATAATGAAAATGCAATTACAAAGTAAAGAAACATGATGCTAAGACCAATTTTTCTCATGAATGACTGAAAAGTTGAAGAAGAATTATTACCTCAAGCTCGAGTGCAATCAGAAGGAAAGAGATGAGGATACTTGGCCTTCATGGCAGCTTCTGCTTCCCAATATCTCCCTCAACAGACTAACTCCTCCATAAAACCTTGGCTGAAGCGATTTCTTTATTTCTCAACTTTCTAAGTTGACGACCAAAAATCTCAACTTGTACATCCTCATAAGAAAGACTATATTTCACAACCACTCTCAAATGGCACTACAGATGTTGGATCACCCACTTATTTTGTCAATAATAAAAAATGGAAGACTAGATACAATGCTGCTAATTCATCTAGAAACTCTGACTCATAAGCCAATCTACCTATTCTTCTCAAGATCTAGTAAGGTCCTACATATCTGGGATTGAGCTTCCCTTTTTTGCCAAATCTCATCACCCCTTTCATAGGTTACACTTTCAAGAAAACCCAATCATCAACTTGGAACTCTAGTTCCCTTCTCCTTACACATGCATTAGACTTCTAGCGACTATGGTTTGTCTTGAGTGTGTATGTAATGAGTTTCACTTTCTCGATAGTACAATGGACTAAATCTGGCCCTATCAAGGATGCTTCACCCACTTTAAACCAACCAAATGGAGATATGCATCTACGCCCATATAATGTCTCATAAGAGACTATTTAAATGCTGGAACGATAGCATTATTATAGGCAAACTCTATGAGAGGAAGGTAATCATCTGAACTACCATTGAAGTCGACCACACAAACTCTCAACATATCTTCTAAGGTCTGAATAGTGTGGATAAAATGTTGTGATACGATTAACTAAGTACCAATACCATTCTAAAATGACTCCCAAAATTGAGAGGTAAACTGAGGACCTCTATCTGAAATGATAGATAAAAGAATCTTATGCAACCTAACTATCTCATTGATGTAAAGCTTGGCGTAGTCCTCTGCCAAATCTGTAGTCTTGACTGCCAAAAAGTGTGAAGACTTAGTAACTCTATCAACTATTACCCAAATGTAGTCATATTTTCTGCGAGTACGAGGTAAGCCTATAATAAAATCCATGTTGACAACGTCCCACTTTTAAGTAGGAATGTCGATCTCTTGAGTCATACATCCAGATTTCTGATGTTCAACCATCACTTGCTGACAATTGGGGCACTTAACCACAAAATCTGCTATATCCCTCTTAATGCCATTCCACCAAAAGACTTCCCGCACACCATGGTACATCATAGTGACGCCTAGATGAATAAAATACCTAGAGTTATGGGATTCTGCGAGAACATTCTTTCTTAACTTTCCCACCTCAAGAAAACATAATCGACTCTAATAGCGAAGCACACCATATCCCCTTGGGGAGAAAACCTCAAATTTGTGTTGCTGGACTGCACCCTTGAGTTCGAGCAATATTGGATCACTGTCTTGCTTTTCCTTAGACTTCTCTAGTAATTTTGATTCAGATACATTGTGAACTGTTATACCACCATCTGATATGCTCAAATGAAGCTTGTGAACATACTTTGCTAGCTATTTTCTTTCTCTCTTAACATTTGCTACATTACCAATAGATAGTCTTCTAAGGGAATTTGCTACAACATTGTCCTTACCATGATGGTTATTCACGCTCATATCATAATCCTTACAGAACTCAAGCCATCTCTAATGAAGATTCAACTCTTTCGGGGTGAACACATAATGATGTCTTTTATGGTCAGTAAACATATATATGTGAATACCATACAAGTTGTGTCTGCATATCTTTAGTGAAAACACAGCTAGTGCAAACTCAAGGTCATGACACAGATAGTTTTTCTCATGCACCTTAAGTTGTCTGGAAGAATAAGTTATAACCTTACTTTGCTGTATCTACACACCACCTAGGACGACTCTGGATGCATCAAAATAAATCACATAACCATTTGAACCCTCAGGTAGAGTCAAAGTAGGAGTTGTAGTTAACCTAGTTTTCAGTTCTGCAAAGCTTTTCTCATAATCATCTGATCACTGAAACTTGACATTCTTCTAAGTCAACTTAGTTAATTGAGAGGCTATGGATGAAAATTTGTAACACCCCGTTTCCAAAATTGACCAAAAATCAGCTTTTCAGAAATCTGCAGGTGCAATCGACGGTTACCATCGACGACCGTAGCCTAACCCACGGCCCGTGCTGCATATCCGTCGATTGCAACTGAAACTCCCCCAAAACCTCAGCCCAGAAAATTTGATGAAGTGTCGAACGACGGACGGACCTACAGTTCATAGGTCAGACTACGGTCCGTAGTCTATGTCCGTCTATCAACACCCTATTTACCCATTTTCTACCAAGAACCACGATTGACCAGCATGGCCCGTAGATGGACCCACGGATCATAGGTATGACCGTGGGTAGAAATGAGCAGACAGTTAGGGGAAAATTGAAGTTGGGTCAAGTTACAATGATCATTACTCTTAGCAAAAAATGAATTAGGTGTCCCGTGACATACCAAAAGATATATGATTGAATTATCTTTCCATAGCCACCGACCTTGGTAAAATCAGACCTCCAAGTAAAATGTTATGCCCGTTTTAGTGAAGGCCTTCCGAACATACCCAAAACGACGGACCGTCAGTCCAGGTCATCGTTTGGTACGACAAAAACTAACTCATGGGTTTTTTGGTCTTTTCCCACTTCGTTTACACCCTAAGATACGTTGTTTTGACCCTCAATCATCTGATTATAGTCAGTTTAAGCCTAGAAACATAAAAAGAACTTACCTAATTCAAACATTAATTAAAACTTAGAAAATTAGAAGCAAGAAAGGAGAAAGAGTTCAAGAACCCTAGTTCAAAAACGCAATAAGGTTCCAGCAGTTCCAGCCCCGAGATCTAAGTGTTTCTCTGTGAATTTCATCACCGGGTATGTGGGATTTCACTAGTGGGTTCCTTTCACCCATTGGGTCCCTAGTTTTCAGTCAGTTCTTGATTATCTTATCATGATTTAACTAGGGTTTCTAGAATTACAGCAGAACTTCATGACTTAGTTAAAATATGTGTTCCAAATCAGATCATCATGTTATTACTCAATTTATCGCATGATTTTCAGAACCCTAGCTATGTATTTCCTTAGTTCTTGAATTACACATGCTAGGTCAGATATTTCAGTAATTCAGTTGTACATACCTCAGTTATTAATGCATCATTATCAGATTAAATGTTTCATTCTCAATTTGCATGTTCAGTTTTGAGGTATCCAGTATTTTACAAAAATTCACACATAATCAGTTAACTACATAAATCAATGGGAGTAGCATAATACTGAGTTGGACTAGGGATCAGCGTACCCACTTAGTTCGAGAACTACTAGCAAAGAAGGTTGTAAGTCCTCTCTGTGGACAATCAATTTAGTCATCACACCAGCATGCCTTTATACCTCTGAAAGGGTATATTGGGTCCTCTCGATGGGGCGTATACATCGGACTCCACATTTAGCGCATGTGGTTTTATTATCGGTTATTAGTAGCTCCCACAGTTCAGTCAGACTCTTTTGCATTGACCAATTATCAGTATATTCAGTATTCAGTTTCAGCATGTTATAAATTGGTCATTGCATTCAGTTATCTCAGCATTCAATATATCATGTTCAGATTTCTATATGTGCTTTTGTGCTGCTTGTTCAATTATGTTTTATTTCAGCTTTACTCTATCCTACATGCTCAGTACCTTCAAGTACTGATACATACGTGCGCTACATTTTCTCGTGATATAGGTTTAGGTTTTCAGCATCCAGATCACGCATAGATCAATTCCCGATCACGCATAGATCGATTCTCGATCTCCAGTTCAGCAGATTCAGTGGTGACTCCTCATTCTCCGAGGATAATAGTCATGAGTTTCTTTTCAGTACTTAGTCCTTTAGTTTGAGTTTTTGCTAGACTTAGGTGGGGCTTGTCCTAGTATTTCTAATCAAGTTTAGAGGCTATTTTCAGACATAGTTAGTTTCAGCATAGCGTTGAGTTAATATTTTCTTTATATTAAACTCATCAATTTTCATATATCTCAGTTTTAGCATATAGGTATTCCCCATATTTTCATTTTAAGTATGATTTATCTTCCGCAACAGTTTATATTCTTTAGTATGCTCATAAACATGCCAGCAGGGTTAACTTGGGATCACTTGTGGTCCTAGGTCCCGTGTTCGCGTCTCTGGGGTAGCTTGGGGCGTGACAAACTTGGTATTTGAGCACTAGGTTCAAGAGTCCTAGGATGTATGAAAAGCCGCATTAAGTAGAGTCCTCTTAATGGATGTGAAGTGCACCACATCTAATGAGAGGTAGGCTACAACGTGTTTTAGGAAAACTACACTTTATTATTACTCTTATCATGCGTAAGGTATGATCTTATTTCACTCTAACTTGACGTTCTACGTTTCACATCATGCCTCCTCGTAGAGATAATGCTAGGAATGGGAATGCAAACGCAGCTCCTCCAGTCCTAGATCAGGAAGTCTCCAATGTTGAAATCAGAAATGTTATACATATGTTGGCTCAGAGTATGAACGACCAGAACAATCGGGTTCATGCTATTGTGAATGCAAATGGTGGATCAGCAGCAGCAAGGGTCCGTGACTTTGTTAGGATGAATCCGCCTAGTTCTTAGGATCACAAACTAATGACGATCTGTAGAATTTCTTCGATGAGATAAAGAAAATATTTGAGGTAATGCAAGTCACTGGGAATGATCGGGTTTAGTTGGCATTATACCAGTTGAAGGATGTTGCTCATATCTGGTACACTCAGTGAAAGGAAAAAAGGGGTACAGATGCAGCTCCTATCACTTGTGATTGCTTTAGAGAGACCTTTCTGGACAGGTTTTTCCCAATAGAGTTTAGAGAAGAAAAAGCCCAGGAATTCATGAACTTAAGGCAGGGTAACATGACAGTCCAAGAGTGTGGACTCAAGTTTAACCAACTCTCCAGTAATGCTCCTCACATGGTTGCTGACTCCAGGGCCCACATGAATAAGTTATTGTATGGAGTGTCAGATTTGGTGAAACCTGAGTGCAGAAATGCTATGTTACTGGGAGATATGAACATTTCTAGGCTTATGACTCATGCTCAGCATGTTGATGGGGATAAGCTTAGGGAAGATGCCTAGGAGAATAAGAAGGCTAGGACTGGAACTATGACTGTTTTCTGTAGAAATCGGGTGGTGGAAATCGCTCGCGAAGTCAACAGAAGTTTTCAGCCCCAACCCCTTCATCAACTAGTGTTCCATCCTCCAAGAAAAAGATTGACCAGAAGTTTAGAGCACCAGGCTCTAAGTCTCAAGAAAGTGTTTCAGGCACCAAGACTTACCCCACTTGCCCTAAGTGTGGTAAGAACCATCCGTACGAGTGTCTGGCATGAAAAGAAGGATGCTTTGGGTGTGGTGAGTCTGGGCAGAGGTTGAGGGATTGTCCTTCTAGACAGGGTCAAGGATGTGGAAATGGTAGAGCTCAATCTACTACTTCATCAGAACCAGCAAGTCGCCCAGCTTAGCAGGGTAACTCATCTAGTACTGGTGGCGATCAGCGCCAGAACAGGTTGTATGATTTTCAGGCTCGCCAGGATCAGGAAGGTTCTCCTGATGTAGTCACTGGTATGTTACGAGTATTTGACCTTCATGTTTATGCGTTGTTAAATCCAGGGGCTACTCTTTCTTTTGTAACTCCTTACATAGAAGTCCAATTAAGTGTAAGTCCAGAAACTCTCTCAGAACCTTTCTCAGTCTCTACTCCAGTCGGTGACCCAGTTATAGCTAGACGGGTATACAGAATTTGCCCTGTCACAGTCTCTTAGAAAGTCACCTCATCAAATCTTGTAGAGTTAGAAATGGTAGACTTCGATGTCATTCTAGGCATGGATTGGTTACATTCATTTTATGCCTCATTAGACTGTAGAACTAGAATTGTTCATTTTCAGTTTCCAGATGAACCAATCTTAGAATGGAAAGGTAGTAGCTTAGCGCCTATAGGTCGATTTATTTCTTACCTTATGGCTAGAAAGATGATCTTTACGAGTTATATATATCATCTAGTTCGGGTTAATAATTCTAGCTCTAAAACCCCAACTCTTGAGTCAGTTCCAGTAGTCAGTGAGTTTCTAGAAGTATTTCTAGAAGATCTTCCCAGAGTTCCTCCCGAAAGGGAAATCGACTTTGGAATTTATCTCCTTCCAGATACCCAGCCTATTTCTATTCCTCATTATAGAATAGCCCCAGCAGATCTTAAGGAATTAAAGGAGCAGTTGAAAGACCTTCTATATAAGGGTTTCATCAGACCTAGTATTTCACCATAGGGTGTACCAGTGTTGTTCGTAAAGAAGAAAGATGGTTCTCTCAAAATGTGCATTGACTATAGACAGTTGAACAAGGTCACAATCAAGAAAAAGTATCCCATCCCCAGGATTGATGACTTGTTTGACCAACTTCAGTGTACTAGCCATTTATCAAAGATAGACCTCAGATCGGGTTATCATCAGCTCAGAGTCATAGATAGTGACATTCTGAAAACAACCTTCAGAACTCAGTATGGTCATTATGAATTTGTAGTTATGTCATTTGTACTAACCAATGCTCCTACAGCTTTCATGGATTTGATTAAAAGAGTGTTCAAACAGTACTTGGACTTATTCATTATCGTCTTTATTGATGATATCCCCATTTACTCTAAAAATGAGAAAGAACATGCAAGTCATTTGATAATTGTTCTGCAGACTCTCAAAGATTGCCACTTATTCGCTAAGTTTATCAAATGTGAGTTCTGGTTGCAATTCGTTGCTTTTCTTGGTCATATTGTATCTAGCGAGGGGATCCGAGTGGATTCGCAGAAGATAGAAGCAGTGAAACAATGGCCTAGACCTACCTCTGCTACAAATATCAGAAGTTTCTTAGGTCTAAAGGGTTATTACAGAAGGTTCGTGGAAGGATTTTCATCCATAGACTCACCATTGACTAGGTTGACTCAAAAAATGGTCAAGTTTCAATGGTTAGATGATTGTTGGAAAAGCTTTGCAGAATTGAAAACTAGATTGACTACACCTCCTGTCTTGACACTACCAGAGGGTTCAGATGGTTATTTGATCTATTGTGATGCATCCAGAGTGAGACTAGGTTGTGTGTTGATGCAGCGAGATAAGGTTATAGATTATGCTTCTATACAGCTTAAGGTGCATGAGAAGAACTATCCAACTCATGACCTCGAGCTTGCAGCAGTGGTGTTTGCACTCAATATCTGGAGACACTACTTGTATGGTGTTCATGTAGATGTGTTCACTGACCATAAGAGCCTTTAGTATGTGTTCACCCAGAAAGAATTGAATCTTCGCCAGCGGAGATGGCTTGAGTTCCTTAAGGATTATGAAATGAGTATGCATTACCATCCTGGTAAGGACGAATGTAGTAGCAGATTCTCTTAGTAGATTATCTATGGGTAGTATAGCCCAAGTTGAGGAAGAAAGGACTCATTCTTGCCTGATTTTTCTTCCTAAACAGAGCATCCTAATAAGCTGAAAGACGATAGACCTATCAGTCTTAGTAATATCTCTAATATAATCATTTCTAAGATCATGAGTAATAGATTAGCTTCTATTTTACCTAATCTTATTTCACTTAATCAATATGTTTTTGTAAAGGGTAGGAGTATTTATGAAAATATAATGTTGGCTCAAGAGATCATTCATGGTATTAAACAACCAAGCTAGTGAAGGATGTTTACAGACTTGCTCGCTTAGGAGTTTGCCTTATGAGCATATCAGACAGTGGTGTAACAATTCAGAATAGGGCAGAATCTTCTTTGGTAGTGGAGGTTAAGGAAAAGCAAGACAGTTATCCCACCTTGCTTGAACTTAAGGGTGCAGTCCATAATCAGAGAGTGAAGGTTTTCTCAAAAGGGGGAGATGGTGTACTTCGCAACCAAGGTAGATTGTGTGTTTCTGATGTGGGCGAGTTGAGACAACATATTTTTGCAGAATCCCATAACTCCAGATATTCTATTCATCCAGGTGTCAATAAGATGTACCGCGCTCTGCGGGAAGTCTATTGGTGGAATGGCATGAAGACGGATATAGCAGACTTTGTGAGTAAGTGCCCCAATTGTCAGCAAGTCAAGGTAGAACATCAGAAACCAGGGGGTATGACTCTAGAGATCGACATTCCTACTTGGAAGTGGGAAGTTATCAATATGGATTTCATCATAGGGTTACCGCATACTCGGAGACAACATGACTCCATTTGGGTGATAGTTGATAGGATGACTAAGTCTTCTCGCTTTTTGGTGGTCAAGACTATAGATTCGGCAGAGGACTATGTCAAGCTTTACATTAATGAAATTTTGAGGTTGCATGGGGTTCATTTGTCTATCATCTCAGATAGATGTCCTCAGTTTACCTCTCATTTTTGGAAGTCGTTTTAGAAGGGTCTTGGTACTCAAGTTAACCTTAGTACAACATTTCATCTGCAGATGGACGGACAGGCAGAGCATCAAATTCAGACCCTAGAGGATATGTTGAGAGATTGTGTGATTGATTTCAAGGGTAGTTGGGATGATCACCTTCCTCTTATTGAGTTCGCCTACAACAATAACTACTATTCCAGCATTCAGATGGCCCCTTATGAGACTTTGTATGGACGTAGATGTAGATCTCCTGTTGGTTGGTTTTAAGTAGGTGAAACAGCTTTGATAGGGCAAGATTCATTCCTTTATTCTATGAAGAAAGTGCAACTCATTAGAGATAGACTTAGGACATCCCAGAGTCATTAGAAATCTTATACAGATGTAAGGAGGAGGGAACTAGAGTTCCAAATTGATGATTGGGTTTTTCTTAAAGTGTTACCTATGAAAGAGGTGATGAGATTTGGCAAGAAAGCGAAGATCAGTCCTAGATATGTGGGCCCTTACAAGATCTTGAAAAGGATTGGCAAGGTGGCATATCAGTTAGAGTTGCCAGCAGAATTAGTTGCAGTGCATCCAGTCTTCCACATCTCACTCTTGAAGAAGTGTGTGGGTGACCCAGCCTCTGTAGTGCCATTAGAGTGTGTAGCGGTGAAAGATAGTCTTTTATATGAGGATATACCAGTTGAGATTCTTGACCGTCAGGTTAGAAGGTTGAGAAATAAAGAAGTCGCTTTCGTCAAGGTTTTGTGGAGGAGTCTATTCATAGAGGGAGCTACTAGGGAAGTAGAAGCAGCCATGAAAGCCAAGTACCCTCACCTCTTTCCTTCCGATTCCACTCCAGCTTGAGGTAATGGTTCCTCTTCAGTTTTTCAGTCATTCATGTGTGAATTCAGCCTTAGAATCATGTTGCCTCAGTTTGTAGTTGCATTTTCAGTGTATTGGAATATTGCTGGAACTCAATTCAATCAGAAACTCAGTTCTCAGTGTTTAGTAGTAGGGACTGCAGCTCTCCCCCTCTATTTCAGCTAGTTTTGTCTTCATTCGAGGACTAATTTTCCCAAGGGGGAAATAATGTAACACCCCGTATCCAAAACAGACCAAAAATCAGCTTTTCAGAAATCTGCAGGTGCAATCAACGGACCGTAGCCTGACCCACGGCCCGTGCTGCACATCTGTCGATTGCAACTTAAACAGACCTAAAAACTCAACCCAGAAAATTTGACTAAGTGTCGAACGACGGACGGACCTGCGGTCCGTAGTCTGTGTCTGTCGATCAACATCCCATTTACCCATTCTCTGACAAGAACCACAATTGACCAGCATGGCCCGTAGATGGACCCACGGACTGTAGGCATGACCGTGGGTGGAAATTAGCAGATAGTTAGGGGGAAATTGCAATTGGGTCAACTTAATATGATCATTACTCTTAGAACAAAATGAGTTAGGTGTCCCATGACATACCAAAATATATATAATTTAATTATCTTTCCATATCCACCGACCTTGCTAAAATCAGACCTCCGAGTAAAATGTTATGCCCGTTTTAGTAAAGTCCTGTCGAACACACCCAACTTGCGGACCAAAATGACGGACCGTCAGTCCAGGTCGTTGTTTGGTCCGACAGCAACTAACTCAGGGGTCTTTGGTCTTTTCCCACTTGGTTTAAACCCTAAGATACGTCATTTTGACCCTAAAACGTCAGATTTTAGTCAGTTTAAGCCTATAAACATAACAAGAACTTACCTAAGTCAAATCATTAATTAAAACTTAGAAAATTAGAAGCAAGAAAGAAGAAAGAGGTCAAGAACCCTAGTTCAAGAACGCAACAAGGTTCTAGCAGTTCCAGCCCCGAAATCTAAGTATTTTCTGTGAATTTCATCAACAGGTATGTGGGATTTCACTACTTGGTTCCTTTCTCCCATTGGGTTCCTAGTTTTCAGTTAGTTCTTGATTCTCTTATCATTATTTAACCTAGGGTTTCTAGAATTACAGAAGAACTTCATGACTTAGTTAAAATATATGTTCCAAATCAGATCAAGATGTTATTACTCAGTTTATCGCATGAATTTCAGAACCCTAGCTATGTATTTCTTTAGTTCTTGAATTACACATGCTAGGTTAGATATTTCAGTTATTCAGTTATACATGCCTCAAATATTAATGTATCATTATCAGATTGAATGTTGCATTCTGAGTTTGCATGTTCAGTTTTGAGCTATCCAGTATTTTACAGAAATTTACACATAATCAGTTGACTACATAAGTCAATGGGAGTAGCATAATACCGAGTTGGACTAGGGTTCAGCGTACCCAAATAGTTCGAGAACTACTAGCCAAGTAGGTTGTAGGTCCTCTCTGTGGGCAATTAGTTTAGTGATCACGCCAGCATGCCTTTATACCTCTGGCAGGGTATATTGGGTCCTCTCGATGGGGCATATACATCTGACTCCACATTTAGCTCATATGGTTTTATTATCGGTTATTCGTAGCTCCCACAGTTAAGTCAGACTCTATTGCATTGACCATTTATCAATATATTCAGTATTCAGTTTCAGCATGTTATCAATTGGTCATTGCATTCAGTTATCTCAGCATTCAGTATATCATGTTCAGATTTCTATACTTGCTTTTGTGCTTGTTCAGTTATGTTTTATTTTAGCTTTACTCTATCCTACATGCTCAGTACCTTCAAGTACTGACGCATACGTGCGCTACATCTTCCCGTGATGTTGGTTTAGGTTCTCAGCATCCATATAACGCATAGATCGATTCTCGATCTCCAGCTCAGCAGATTCAGTGGTGAGTCCTCATTCTCAGAGGACAATAGTCATGAGTTTCTTTTCAGTACTTAGTCCTTTAGTTTCTGTTTTTGCTAGACACTTCCCAAAGTGCTTCTTCCCCCAAGTAGATCAAGTAACCTTAACACCTTGAGAACCACAACCACTCTAAAGCTTGACCTTAGGAGCATTAGACCCGTCTTGACTTGGAGCCCTCTTGTTAAACCTAGGTTGATTTTGCTCATCGGATCTACCCCTTTTCAAATTACTTTGAGATCCTACTAAGTTTAGACTCTTCAATGGATTGTGCATACACCATAAGTCTAGACAAGTTGATGTCATTGTAGAGCATGGTCGTACGACACTCTTCTTTCACAAGGTCGGCAACACCGGTCACAAACTTACTCATCTTCTTCCTAGGTTTAGACACCAAGAATGGAGCATACCTAGACAAGAGAGTAAATTTCAAAGAATACTCTTCCACACTCATATTGCCTTGCCTAAGGTTAATGAACTTCTCAACCTTTACCTCCTTCCTTTCCTGGGGAAAGTACGTAATTTCCTAAGAAAGCTCCCTTAAACTCCTCCCACTCTATAGGACCCGACTCAACCAGCCTATTGTCATTCCATTGAGTGTACCATACTTGAGCGACTTCCCTCAATTGGTATGAAGACAACTCGGCCTTCTCCCTATAAGTCACCCCCATAGCACTCAAAACCTTGTACATACAATCAAGAAACTCTTGGGGATCTTCTCCCACCTTAGAGCCAAGGAAGATAGGAGAATTCATCCTCACAAAGTCCCTCTATCTATAGGTCATGGTACTTTCCAAAAGATTCACCCTATGCTCAACACCCCTATTTACATGAGTTGCCATGACTTGTGCTAAGGCAAGAAGAGCCCCTCTAATATCCCCAATAGTCATGTCCGGGGGAACCACCGAAACCTCTTTACCTTCTACAACAATAAAGACTTGATTACCTTGGAGAACATGAACTCCTTGTGAAACTTTTTCAACTCGGAGAGGAACTTACTCATTCACCCCTTCCTCTTGCAACCTTCTTGCAGCCATCCTTCTAGTAGTCATCTCCTATAAGCACAAAAGAATATAGTGGAATATACACTTATAACTTCAACTCTACGGCACGACACAAGAGTAATGAAGAAAGTGAAACTCTATCGTCCTATAGACTCTCGCTCATATATATGTCGCGACTCACATTGATGAAAAAGACTCTACTAGACGTGGCATTAAAGAGACTTTGGATTCCTAAAGACTACTTCATAACCTTATGCTCTCATACAAAGTTTGTCACGACCCGAGAGTATACCCAAAAAGAAATGGTACTTTCAAATCGTTGCACAATGTACTCGACCTCTCAGAGGTCTTGCACAAGACCTTTGACATCATTCATCGCATATGTATACATGAAAAGTAGTATGGAATTTAAACTTTTCACAACAAATGAACAATAGTTCAAAATCACTTTCATAGAAAAACATAGGAAAAGGCTAAGTCTCTTGTATCCATCTTAGACACACGAATATCTTGGGTCACAACCCATACATCTACAAAATAGAAAATATCAAAGTCGAATACAATGTCTTATGACAAGAAAATCTAAACATGACTATGTCCTCGAATTAATTAAGGACGTATCACAACATACTTGAATGGATGCTAAATCCAAGCTTCACTTCAAATGACTCCCCTCAATTGCCTCCTACACCATTAGAGATAAAAACAATATATGGAATTAGTACATTAGAATGCACTAAGTGTGGTGACATGCAATTAAACCCATACTTAAAGGACATTTGCTTTAAAGCATGTTTTCCTACTCTTTTTTGATAGAAAACATAATAAAACAGAAGTATAAGAATCACTCTCAAATAAATATATACATATAAGACATATTCCAAGTAATCCACAACATACTACTTTCAACACTTAAAAACCACATAAGCACATATACCTCCTACCAAAGGTCCTCCTAAGGCTTACTTAAGTAAGATATGAAGTCGCCGTCCATACAACCCCTTCATACACACCTAAGTGATCCTCAAGATTTCGTAAAGTAAATTATTCACCTTATTTAATTAAACCACCTACCTAAAGTTACTCTAAGACTTACCTAAGTAAGACATGAAGAGACCGCCCATATACCCTCTTCAACCCTATCTAAGAAATCCTTAAATCTGCTCAAGATAAGTACTTTTTTGTTCACATGCATTAGATTAAGTCAATCAATATTCATTAACACACTTAATAAGCATTCACATTTAAGAGACTTCACATAATGGTCTTAGAAGACCTAGGGAAACAACATACTAGCACTTTCAATGCCTACTCATGCAATATATAAATATCTTCCCATTCCACTACCTATTTGTAGAACTTATCAAATACTAGAATGCATACCACATGATGAGAATAGGCATTTACCGACATAGAATATACTAGATAGGCATGGAATCCGAAGTCTAGCTAGGCATGGTTAAGGAATATCAAGGATTTCTTTGTAATCTAGTCTCTACTAAGTAGAGTCACTCCCCAAGCATATTCAATCGGTGATAGCCATGTTCTCATAGAGTAAGTTCAATCACATAAGAAGAATATGAAAAGGTACCATATTTTAGTCATTACTTAATCATAACACTCCTACCAAGGATGGGTCCACTAGAGCGGCCACGCAATGCTTACAAGGATAGCTCAATGACTTCCTTATAGATGGTTTCATGCCGTTCCAGCCAACCTATCACTAAGTCCATCATTCACACAAGAAGGATACTATTATGACTTCCAACTTCAAGTATATCATCACCTTCTTTCTAGTTTTAAAGTTCCAAGTTAACGACCCTTTTAACCATGTTCAAGACCATATTTCAATCATACACATACATACATGACAAAGGTACTTAAGCGTACTAAGTCAAGAGTTTATATTCACATTCTTCATGTATTAAGTAGAGGGACATAGGTCTACCAAACAAGACACATTCATTTTCATCTTATCACATATACAACAATATTCAAGTATCACATAGGGTCAACTAAGTTTACTACAAGTCACCCTATCCATTTCTATAGAAACATCAACATAATACATCATAGGTCTCATATAGTCAATTAGAGAGAAGCATACTTTAACATCAAGTATACACATATAAGGCATCAGTTTAGCCTATCATGATCACTTATAATCAATTAGGAGAAGTCATGTTTTCACTTCACTCATACACATAAGCCATGTAAACCTTCACAATGATCACTTATACAAGCTATCACATAATAATATCACAATTCATACAATTATGCCGACAAGGCCACATTCTTCATAATTATAACACATGCACCGCGAACATAAGTGCACCATACCAATCAACACAATTGAATACCTATACTACACAGTATACAAGAGATTAGGTCATTTTACCACCATTCCATCATCAACATCACAAATCCTTAGCCTTCTCAATCAATTAACTTCACAAAGGCTCATACCAATAGCCATACACACCATTATAAACCAACAATCCAACCATACAATGATCCAACAAGATACAATATGAAAATCATTAAATTAAGGCAGCCTATATACAATTCTATCATGATCTTTACATAATTCAATAGCTCAAAGTAATCTAAACAAGAATTCAACACAATAAAGGTACGGTCAAATCACCCACATTATAGCCAAAATTAGGATTTCATGAATTTCATGGGTTCATAGGAATTTTGATATAAAATTATTCAACTAACATCAATTATCACATAAATCATTGATTAAAATCATTTTATGCAAGAACTCATGGCTAGAAATTGAAATAGGTAATTCTATGTTTTTTTATCATCTTTGAAAACCATTGAAATTGACTCCTTGAATGGAAGAGAATCCAAGGATGAAACACAATACCTTATGTGAATAAAAGCCCACAAAATTGATGGAAATACTTGGAAAATTTGTCTTCTTCCTTGGAGCTTTAAAGCTTCATCAATGGAGGTTTTGGAGAGAAGGAATGGAGAGATTTTGTTTTGTTTTGAGGGTTTTGCTTAATTGGAGACTTTTTTGGGTTTAAAAAGACTCAATAACCATCAATAATTAGTCCCCAAAAGACCCCTGCATTTAATGGACATTTTAGCAAATTCAAATTTGACTAAAAAATATCGCGAACAAATCTGAGAGGTCACTGCGCGTCGCGGAGTCACCTCTAGTTTTTAGTTCTAGAACTTCATTTGAGACAGAATGGTTTGCGTTGGCCCCGCGTCACAGGGAAAAGTTTACCCTGTAAGTGTAGGCTCCGCGACGCGCACGCACTGCCAATTCTTGGTTTCCCGGCAGCTTCTTTGGCCCATGTTTGGGCCCTCCTCAAGGACCCTTTGGCTGGTCCTTGGGGCGTATTTCTTGGACGTTTAGACCCTATAGATGTAAATATATGTGTAGGATCCTCACACCATACCCCAAAACTCCACTACAAAACACTACAACACACTAGTTCGACTTAGTCTAGTTTTTGGACGTCTTGGACGTTATTCGACGTTTCACTTCCAAACCCCTCAAACTAAATTTTAACACTTATATTCATAATTTTAAGACATTATTAACTCATGAAACACATGTTAGGCTCTAGTTTAACTTAGGTCATTTTTAGGGTGTTATATTCTCCCCTACTTCGACAATGTTCGTCCTCGAATGACACTTGCTACACTTTAAACACCATGAACAGATAAAGACTCAAGACTAACAGATGATAACTATACAAAACCATATACAATACACAGATAGGAAGAACATCAACTCCACATAATCAAGAGTCTTAAAACATCTACAACTTATCTTGCAATAAGACTCTACATTTCCATTTCACATGTAGGATAAACTCCCTTCTCCACATATTATCATGCTCATATACATCATTTATAAGAACATTATAACCATTTCTCATGAATGCACAATTTAGCAATAATTTCAGATACCTTACTGTAAAACATGCATCACTTGTTCACTAATGCAACTTTTAAACAATTTATTATAAAGGTCTGACAATATGAGAGAAAAATCATATAAACTCATTTAACCACATAAACATAACCTCATGAAATGCACAATGTAAGGAGATCAATTAAATTCATTTTCACTTAGACTCATAGACAACAGGCAACATGCTACTATAACATTCTAACTCTCAAGCTTGAATAGAAGAGAAGAGAAGAGACAACAATCCACAACCCAACTACTCACCATACTCCTCCACTTAAAAGGAACCCATCACAACTTAAGAGAGAAAACTATATCTTACCGGCATCTTCACCAAAATTTGCCTTAGCTAGGAGAACATAGAAGTGATTCATCTTTGGTGCACCAACATCCATAGCATTATGAGGAACTTTCTTGGCCTCTATTCCTCTAGACGCAATAGTAGTATAATCTATCATCTTATGACCATCCTTACCACAATAAAAGCACCCACCGGTACCGGCTAGACACTTCCCAAAGTGCTTCTTCCCCCAAGTAGATCAAGTAACCTTAACACCTTGAGAACCACAACCACTCTAAAGCTTGACCTTAGGAGCATTAGACCCATCTTGACTTGGATCCCTCTTGTTAAACCTAGGTTGATTTTGCTCATCGGATCTACCCCTTTTCAAATTACTTTGAGATCCTACTAAGTTTAGACTCTTCAATGGATTGTGCATACACCATAAGTCTAGACAAGTTGATGTCATTGTAGAGCATGGTCGTACGACACTCTTCTTTCACAAGGTCGGCAACACCGGTCACAAACTTACTCATCTTCTTCCTAGGTTTAGACACCAAGAATGGAGCATACCTAGACAAGAGAGTAAATTTCAAAGAATACTCTGCCACACTCATATTGCCTTGCCTAAGGTTAATGAACTTCTCAACCTTTACCTCCTTCCTTTCCTAGGAAAGTACGTAATTTCCTAAGAAAGCTTCCTTAAACTCCTCCCACTCTATAGGACCCGACTCAACCGGCCTATTGTCATTCCATTGAGTGTACCATACTTGAGTTAAACTCCTCCCACTCTATAGGACCCGACTCAACCGGCCTATTGTCATTCCATTGAGTGTACCATACTTGAGCGACTTCCCTCAATTGGTATGAAGACAACTCGGCCTTCTCCCTATAAGTCACCCCCATAGCACTCAAAACCTTGTACATACAATCAAGAAACTCTTGGGGATCTTCTCCCACCTTAGAGCCAAGGAAGATAGGAGAATTCATCCTCACAAAGTCCCTCTATCTATAGGTCATGGTACTTTCCAAAAGATTTACCCTATGCTCAACACCCCTATTTACATGAGTTGCCATGACTTGTGCTAAGGCAAGAAGAGCCCCTCTAATATCCCCAATAGTCATGTCCGGGGGAACCACCGAAACCTCTTTACCTTCTACAACAATAAAGACTTGATTACCTTGGGGAACATGAACTCCTTGTGAAACTTTTTCAACTCGGGGAGGAACTTACTCATTCACCCCTTCCTCTTGCAACCTTCTTGCAGCCATCCTTCTAGTAGTCATCTCCTATAAGCACAAAAGAATATAGTGGAATATACACTTATAACTTCAACTCTACGGGACGACACAAGAGTGATGAAGAAAGTGAAACTCTATCGTCCTATAGACTATCGCTCATATATATGTCGCGACTCACATTGATGAAAAAAACTCTACTAGACGTGGCATTAAAGAGACTTTGGATTCCTAAAGACTACTTCATAACCTTATGCTCTCATACCAAGTTTGTCACGACCCGAGAGTATACCCAAAAATAAATGGTATTCTCAAATTGTTGCACAACGTACTCAAACTCTCGGAGGTCTTGCACAAGACCTTTGACATCATTCATCGCATATGTATACATGAAAAGTAGTATGGAATTTAAACTTTTCACAACAAATGAACAATAGTTCAAAATCTCTTTCATAGAAAAACATAGGAAAAGGCTAAGTCTCTTGTATCCATCTTAGACACACGAATATCTGGGGTGACAACCCATACATCTACAATATAGAAAATATCAAAGTCGAATACAATGTCTTATGACAAGAAAATCTAAACATGACTATGTCCTCGAATTAATAAAGGACGTATCACAACATACTTGAATGGATGCTAACTCCAAGCTTCACTTCAAATGACTCCCCTCAATTGCCTCCTACACCATTAGAGATAAAAACAATATATAAAATTAGTACATTAGAATGCACTAAGTGTGGTGACATGCAATTAAAACCATACTTAAAGGACATTTGCTTTAAAGCATGTTTTCCTACTCTTTTTGATAGAAAACATAATAAAACACAAGTATAAGAATCACTCTCAAATCAATATATACATAAAAGACATATTCCAAGTAATCCACAACATACCACTTTAAACACTTAGAAACCACATAAGCACATATACCTCCTACCATAGGTCCTCCTAAGGCTGACATAAGTAAGATATGAAGTGGCCGCCCATACAACCCCTTCACACACACCTAAATGATCCTCAAGGTTTCCTAAAGTAAGATTATTCACTTTGTTCAATTAAACCCCTACCTAAAGTTACTCTAAGACTCACCCAATTAAGAGATTAATAAACCGCTCATACACCCTCTTCAACCCTACCTAAGCAATCCTTAATGCTACTCTAGATAAGTACCTTTTTGTTCACATGCATTAGCTTAAGTCAATCAATATTCATTACGACACATAAGAGACATTCACATTTAGGAGACTTCACATAATGGTCTTACAAGACCTAGGGAAACCACATACTAGCAATTTTAAATCCTACTCCTGCAATGTATGGATAGGGTCCCATTCCACTACCTACACTTTGTAGAACTTATCAAATACTAGAATGCATCCCACATGATGAGAATAGGCATTAACCGACATAGAAAGTACTAGCTAGGCATGGAATCCAGAGTCTACCCTACTACGACGGAGGGTGTTCTACTTGTCAAGGGTATAATTAGGACACATCCCATGTAGGCACATGGTTAAGGAATATAAAGTGTTTCTTTGTACTCTAGTCTGCACTTAAGTATAGTCACTCGCCAAGTGTATTCACTCGGTGCTAGCCATGTTCATAGAGTAAGTTTAATCGTATAAGAAGCATATAAAAAGGTACCATATTATAGTCAATACCTAATAATAACAATCTTACCAAGGATGAGTCCACTAGGGATGCCACACAATAGTTACAAGGATAGATCAATAACTTCCTTAGAGATGGTTTTACGACGTTCCAGCCAACCTATCACTAAGTCCATCATTCAGAGAATAAGGATACCATTACGGCTTTCAACTTCAAGGATATCATAACCTTCTTTCTAGTTTGAAGGTTCCAAGTTAATGACCCTCTTAACCATGTTCAAGGCCATATATCAATCATCTTATACATACATGACAAAGGAGCTTAATCCAGCTAAGTCAAGAGTCCATATTCACATTCTTCATGTATCAAGTAGAGGGACATAGGTCTACCAAACAAGACTGTACTTCATCCTCATCTTATCACATGCACAACAACATTAAGTAGGACATAGGGTCTACTATGTTTACTACAAGTCACCCTATCCATTTCTATAAAAACATCAACATAGTAAAACATAGGTCTCATATAGTCAATTAGATAGAATTATACCTCAATATCAAGTCATGATCACTAATAATCTATTAGGAGAAGTTATGCTTTTTATTCACTCATAAACATAAGCCATATAAACCTTCACAATGATCACCTATATAAGCTATAACATAATAACATCACAATTCGTAATGTAATGCCGACAACGCCACATTCTTCACAATTATAACACATAAGCACCGCCACCATAAGTGGACTATACCAATCAACACAATTGAATACATATAATATAAAATATAGAAGAGATTAGGTCATCTTACCACCATTCTATCATCAAAACCACAAATCCTTATCCTTCTCAATCAATTAACTTCACAAAGTTCTTAACAATATCTATACACACCATTCTAAACCAATAATCAAACAATACAATGATACAACAAGATATGAAAACCATCAAATGAAGGCTTCCTATATACAATTCTAACATGATCTTTATATAATTCAATAGCCCAAAATAATCTACACCAGAATTCAAAACAACAGAGCAAAGATCAAATCACCCACATTATAGCAAAAATTAAGATTTCATGAATTGCATGGGTTCATCGGAATTTTGATGTAATATCATTCAATTAACATCAATTATAACATAAATCATTGATTCAAATCATTTTATGCACCCATGGCTAAAAACTGAAATACAGAATTCTATGTTTTTATCATCTTTGAAAAACATTGAAATTGACTCATTGATTGGAAGAGAATCCAATAATTAAACACCATACCTTATGTGAAGAAAAGACCACGAAATTTATGGAGAAAAACTTGGAAAATTTGTCTTCTTCCTTGGAGCTTCAAAGCTTCATCAATGGAGGTTTTGGAGAGAGAGAATAAAGAGGTTTTGTTTTGAGTTGAGGGTTTTGCTTAGTTGGTGACTTTTTGGGGTTTAAAAAGACTCAATAACCGTAAATAAATAGTACCCTAAATAGCCAAAAGACCCCTGCATTTAATGGACATTTTAGCAAATTCAAATTTGACTAAAAAACGTCACGACCAAATCTGAGAGGTCACTGCACGTCGTGGGGTCACCTCCAGTTCTTGGTTCTGGAACTTCATTTGAGATAGAATGGTTTGTGTTGTCCCCGCGTCGGAGGGAAAAAGTTTCCCTATAAGTGCAGGCTGCGGGACGCACAAGCACTGCCAATTCTTGGTTGCCCGACAGCTTCTTTGGCCCATGTTTGGGTGCTCGTTAAGGACCCTTTGGATGGTCCTTAGGGAGTTGTTATTGGATGTTTAGCCAATTTGCATGTCATTATATGTGTAGGAACCATCGATACTCAATTTCACCCTCATATCGTACCCCAAAACTCCACTACAAAACATTATGACACGCTAGTTCGACTTAGACCTATTTCCGGACGTCTTGGACGTTCTTTGACATTTCACTTCCAAACTCCTCAAACTGACTTTTAACCCTTATATACATCATTTTAAGACATTATTAACTCATGACATATATGTTAGGATATATTTTAACTTAGCTCATTTTTAGGATGTCTCATTAACTCTCTTGGGAAAAAACTATCCAGAAAGGTCTCACTAAAGCAATCCCATGTGAAAGGAGTTGCATGTGTTCCTCTGTTCTCTTTCCACTGAGTATAACAGATATGAGAGACACCCTTGAGTTTGTAAGAAGCCAACTCAACCCGGTCATTACAAGTTACCTGTATCACTTTAAAGATCTTCTAGACCTCATCAATGAAGTTTTGTGGATCTTCTCTAACTTGAAATCCTAAGAACTATGACAAATTCATCCTAACAAAATCTCAAAGTCTAGCTGTAGCTGATGCAACTTTGGAACTTGAAAGAACTAGAGCCCGCTGATTGTTCTGGTTGGCCACACTATGAGCAAACATCTATATTGCATTTTAGAACTCTGCATTTGAAACATCTTAATATGGGATAGGAGAAGCTGCGTTTGCATTCCTGGTGTTGGCTCTAATAGGAGGCATGATCTGAAACGTAGAATGTCGAGTTTGAATGGAATTAGATCACACCTTACGCATGATAAGAGTAACAAGTAAATGAATATTTTTCTTAAAACACTTTGTAGCCTCCCTTTCATTAGATGCGGTTCGCATTACACTCCTATGAAAAGGTATCTACCTAGTGTGTCTTTTCAAATTTCTTAGGACACTTAAACCAAGAGCTCTGATACCAACGTTTTCACACCCTGAGCTACGCTCGAGACGGCAACATGAGATTTAGGATCACGAGTGACCCCAAGCTAACCCTGTTAGCATAATCATGAGCATACTAAAAAGTAATAGAACTGTGTGAAAGCTAAATAACAATGAAAGTCAGAAATGATAGGAAAACCCCATAAACTAAAACTCAATATCAAATATGAGATTTTAATACAAGAGAAATATCAAACTCATATAATAAGTTGAATCTAATAATGTCTGGAACTAACCTCTAATTGACCAGAAATGTTGGGACACGACCCAGCTAAGTCTAGCAAAACTGAAACTAAAAGACTAAAATACAAAAAAGATAACATGATTATTGTCCTCGGTGAATGAGGACTCACTGCTGATACTGCTAAACTGGAGATTGGGAACCAATCTAATCAAGATCTTAATACTTAAAACCGGAACCTACATCATACGAAGATATAACACAAAGTATGCATCATTATTTGAAAGGTATGAGCATGTAAGATATAGTAAAGTTGAAAAAACATATAGTTTAAACGAGAAATAAAGCAAGAATATAATCTGAACAAGATCTATATACTGAATGTTGAGATAACTTAATGCAATAACCAAATTTATAACATGTTGAGATTGAATACTAATTGTACTGTAAATGTGGTCAATGCAATAAAATCTGACAAAACTTTGGGATCTTCTAATAATCAAAAATAAAAACACATGAGCTAAATATGGAGTATGATGTATACGCCTCATCGAGAGGACCCAATATACCCGACCAAATGTATAGAGGTAGATGATGTGATCACAACTAATGCCCATATAAGGGACTTATAACCTTTGTGGCTAGTAGTTCTAGACTATTCGGGTATGGTAAACCTAAGTACCACTTGGTATTATGCTACTCCTAATTGATTATGTAATTTATAGATTATGAAGGAGTTTCTGTTATGAACTGGATAGCTCAAAATTGAACATGTAAATTGGGAATGCGACAACTAATTTGATAATTATGCATTTATAACCGAGGCATGTATAACTGAATAACTGAAATATCTTACCTAACATGTGTAATTCAAGAACTAAATAAATAAATAGCTAGGGTTATGAAATTCATTTAAGAAATGAAGTAATAACATGATAATCTAATTTGAAACATGTAATAAACTAATTCGTGATAATCCTGGATTTTTTAGAAACCCTAGAACTAGTTGATAATAGGGGATTATGAATCTAACTAAAATATAGAGACCTCATGGGCGAAAGGAACCCACTATTGAAATCCCACATACCAGGTGACGAATTCCACAGAGAAATATTTCGATTCAGGGCTGGAACTGATGGAATCTTGTTGTGTTCTTGGACTAGGGTTCTGATCTTCTTTCTCCTCTGGCATTCTAATTTTTCTAGGTTTTCATGAATGATCTGACTTAGGTAAGTTATAGTTATGTTTCTAGTCTAAAACTAACAAAAACCACAATATTTTGGGTAAGAACAATGAGGTTTAAAGCTCTAATAAAATAGGAAAAGACCGAAATACCCCTAACATAAAACTGCAAACACGATGACCACAACCATTTTCATGAACCGTGAAATCGGTCGTGGTTTGGACTTGTTCTAGGACCTAGGGATTGTGGGTCTGGTCCACAAGCACCTACCATGGCCCGTATGGAGGACTACGAACCGTGAAGGTCCCCTTGGTCCTCTCTTGGGCTGAGGTCTAGAGGTTCAGCTCTGGGGCTACTGGTTAAACTCCACCGATGCCCACGATGACCCGTCTTTAGGACCACAGACCGTGAAGGTCCCCATTGTCCTTACATAGGTGAGGGGTGTCTAAATGTTAATCTGGGCACCTATTGGTTAATCCTCACGGACGCTCCCAAAGGACTTCATAAAGGCTACAGACCGTGAAGGCCCTCGTGGTTTCGCTAGGGCGTCATCATCTTAGGAGTTGCCTAAGAGGGGATACTGCCTGACTTCCAGGAGGGTCACCACGGCCCATCATCAAGACCACAAATTGTGAAGGTGCCTGTGGTCTGGTGACTTCCAAGTCATGATCAGGGGTAGGTCAATGGACCATGGACCCTATCATAGTCCGTGAATCCTATCATAGTTCACTACTTCAGGTAAGTTTCTGTAAAAAAAAACTACTTCTGATTTTTGAGGTGTTATAATAGTAGACAGTTAGCATTTAGATGTTTACTAAAATGACAAATTAAGAATATAGCATGATGTGAAGATTAAAAATTAAAAAGAATTTATTAAGATTTCTCATGATGATTCAGTGTCTTCCTTGTGACAATGTACTATAAGTCTAAGGCAAATTATAATACACCCAAAAATATATTGTGAGGAACACATAATCCAACATTACCAATCCAAAAAGGATCGTGATTTGAGACTATTGTTAGAAGACAAAAGCTTTGTCACGAGAAGGACATGGAAAAATATATTCGAAGTAGTCATGAAAATATTGTGAAAATGTTTCCCACATAGGTTAATGGGACTCACAATGTTAAGCCCATCACACAAAGACAAACTTGGTAAAGCACAAATTTGGGCCATGTTGCGAGAGAATCATTAGGGTTTAGTAATAGTCACAGAGCCTATTGAAATTGCTTACATGGGCAGCAACAAAAAAATACCATATCTGAGGTCCCCCGACTAATCCATCATAGAGGACAAAGATAGAGAATAGATCACCCACCCCCTCACGCCGCAATCACCACCAAAATGTCCTTTTTTATTGATGTAATAGGTGATGCATATGGTCTCGTCGTCTAAAGTGATTATATATATTTTTTTGTTAATTAATTTGTATTTACCTTATTAAAAATAAATCATAAGATAAATTTTACTATTGAGAAAAAAAATCATGTGCCTATAAAAAATCTAAGTCATCCATATTTTACATAATAAAAAGGGAAAATAAATTTTAAAAAAAACCGCCCTAAACTTGGCAACAAAACTTACTTTAGCACTTAAACTTACGGGTGTTTAAATACCCCCTTATCATCTTTTAAGTGATTATAACACCTCCAAACGAATCATTTCGCAGAGAGAGTGATTATAACACCTCCAAACTTGGAAACCCCCTTACTTTAGCACTGAATTTTTAAAGCCCTACACATGGCCTTTTTTTATTCACCAATATATAATAAATTATTTAAATAGTTTTTTTATATATTAAATATTTAAAATATGTAAATTTTCTTATTAAAAGTTAAATGAAATTAGTGGGTCCCTTTTTAATTTCCTTAAAAAAAATTCATTTTGTTGTCTTCCTCAATACACATTTTCTCCATTGAAACATATCATCATCCATCTCCATCCCCACCTCTATCAACTATTTTGATTTCCCTTGTGTAACGACCTGCTTAGTCGTTTTGAGCAGCAGATTTTATTTCTGGAAAAACTGTCTGAGACGACGTATCCAACGACGGACCGTCATGGGCACGACGGACCGTCGAGGGTGTCTCGTTCCAAACACTTGGAATTCTTATATTTGAGTGCTGAAATTGACTCTCTGAACTCTGTGACGGACCTGCAGGACGGACCGTCACAGACATGACGGACCGTTGTGAGGTTCCGTTTCAAAACACTTCAACTCTTGAGAATTGGGTACTGAGAGCAATTCTCTGTCCGTCGTGATGGAAGTGCAGGACGGACCGTCGTAGGCACGACGGACCGTTGTGAGGTTCCGTTTCAAAACACTTCAACTCTTGAGAATTGGGTACTGAGCGCAATTCTCTATCCGTCGTGACGGAAGTGCAGGACGGACCGTCGTAGGCACGACGGACCGTCTCAGACTCATCAAGGAAATTGTGTCTCTGAAGGTTGTGACGGACCTGCAGGACGGACCGTCGCAGGCACGATGGGCCATCACAGGTTGCGTAATCCCAGTCTGGGTCGAATTTCTGGGTAAGTTTTAAAGGGGCTTTTTGGGACTATTTTTGCTTTAACTTCTTATAAATTCGTGGGTTCAGTTTAATAAATCTCAATTCTTGGGGTGTGTGAAGGAGGATACATTGAGTTAATTAGTGGGTTATTTCCTCATCTTTTATACCTAATTAATGCTAATTAGGACCAGAGATAGAGTTTGAAGAAGAAAGAAAATAGAGAGAATAAGGAGGAAGAGAGGAACGATCGATCGAGAGCGACAAAACAATGAGGAGGAAACACAAACGCTTTGAGAGCTTGCTTGCTTGATCAAGAAATCCTTGGTGACGTTAGGTTATGGTTTGATACTATTCGTAGTAAACTCTAATAGTGAATGATAGTAT